>WAEK01000012.1:1035000-1597137 GCA_011634665.1 Mortierella sp. BCC40632 | reverse complement strand
ATCCTTATTGCATGGGGCGTAGATGGGTAACTTTTTTTTTTTATCATCATTTATTGAACATCCCAAAAGAAGGTATCTGGGACTTACAAAGAGTTCCTTCACCAGTAGTCGGGGTCCTCTCAAACATCTCTAATCTGATTACTCAGAAACCTACTAAAGAGCCATAAAAACAAGGCTCACCTCTCCCCTTGCCCTGGACTCATGTACGCTGGCATCGTTTCTTGAGAAAAGACCAGCTTATCTCATTCTGTAGATTATGTTCTTGCTCCTCAGCAAAGGGGCCATGCATCGCATGCCATCATAACCTTGCAAAAGCACAAAAAGGTCGAGGATCTGTCTAAATGAGGAAACTTCAGTCCATGTGCGTCAGAAATCTTCCCACGAGCAGTCTTCTGGCTGAGCACAAGAATGCACTGTGTTCTGTGACAGGTCATGGTACACCATGTGAGGGTATGCCCCACTTTTTTTTTTTTTTTTTTTTTTTTTTTTTTTTTTTAGCACTCCTTTCCTTCCTTGACCGCACTCCACCTTTCTTTCTTTCTTCCATCCTCCGGCTCTAAACTCCTCCTCCCTGCTCTTTCTTATCCTCCTCCTGCTTCCCTCCCTCCTCCTCCTCTCAACAACCTACCCTCATTCCCACAGCCGTCCCTCGCCATCCTCATTCACCTTAACAACATTATACATTCCAGCATTGCTCGCCATCCATCGTTTCAGCAAAGGCCCTAATGCTTTTCCTCTTTCCCGTAGTCGCCAGCAACCATACCCGTAAGAACCTACTGTACATGATATTTGTCTCTCTGTGTTTCCTTTTGTCTCTACTCTTTTCTTATCCTCAATCTTTCATTGACTTGAGCCAAGTTTTTTCTTTTTTTTTTTTTCTTTTATTCAAGAAATAGAAAAAAGCACCAGCTATTCTTCCTATGCATTGATAACAGAAATAAGGCAAGTGCATATGAGAGAGGCATCTAGGAGACCCAAGAGGTGTATGGTCTCCATTTCATTATCAACTGAACCATTTTGAGCGTAGTTCATTTCAACGTCTTCCTTTGCGTGTGCTCACCATTGACCTCGATAAGTTGGCTTTCTTTTGCTTCTATTATTGCAGGAAGCGCATACATATGGCTCCTCAAAGGTACAGTCGTGGGAAGGTATGTATTTTTTTTTTTTTTTTTTTTTTTTTTTGTAGAGATGTATGTAGCAGTTGATGTAGCAGTTGCAGTATAAAAGCGAAAGGTGGTCAGAGCAATTAAGTGGAGTTGTTGCAACAGAGAGACTGGGAGCAGCTCCATGAAAGAGGTTGTAGCTGCAGTGGGTTTGATGGCATCTGCGTAGAGAGCGTAGGGAGCTTTGATACTGCTGACTTTCAGTCATCAACATAAAATGGCCAATTCCCACACTCTTTCCCTCTCTCTCTCACACGAACATATTCATTCAATCTCTCTTCATCTCTCTCTTCCATTCAAAGCTGCCTTTCACATGAATACATTGTCTTCCTCCCGTGAACCATTGAATTAGCTATTGTTGTTTGAAAAGAAACATAAAAGCCTAATGTTGATAGCATTATGGATTACGGAGACTACCCTTTTACCACTTCAATAAAGTGTGCCATCCCCACCTAAAATGAGAACCAACTTACTGGAGCTCCTTCTGAGCCAAGGATTAGAGAGCATTGGCCTCCATACACTACTTCAAAAAGCGAAAGGAATAGGAAACAATAAAAAAGGCTCCACCTTAATCATTGGAGTATCCATACACAAGCTCACTGATCTGCAAACCAACTCATACTCGGAAGTATCTCTGTGAAGAATCTACATTCCTGTGTACGACAGATTCAGCAGTAACTAATGGCTCCATGGTCTTCTTCAAGATAGAGCCCAACCTGGATAGAGTAGGGGTAAAAGTGATATTACATCCCTATCATACAGACACCTTTCTCTCCTTTTCTTTCTTTCCCACGCAACACTGTCTTTTTCTTTCACGTCTTCCCACGCACATTGCACATTTACAGAGATATTAACAACTGGAGTATGAAGCAACACTATTTGCCCTGTGTCTTTGCAATAATTGCCCCAGTTTGACTATGAGATGACTCAAACATCTCGAGTAAAACCAACTAAATGTGAGGTTTAATTACCTTCACACCCACACACACAGAGAGAGAGACTTCAAGAAAGAGTGAAAAGAGAAAAAGGAGATTAAACAACACACTATTAAGCCTAATCTCTCCTATTGTACTTATACTTTCTGTGTCCACTACTTCACTTTTGTCTCCACCGCCTTCTCCCTTCATCGCTTCATGCTACTCAAAACAGAGGAGCATATGAAGAGCGATATGAGACAGAGTATGCCCTTTTCACACTGTCCTTGCCTTCTGTTCTCCTCTCTACCATCCTATCTCCCTCTCTCTTTCCTCACCTCAAAGATATGTCCCTTTTTTATCCTTGGTTCAATCAGCTAAGGTTTGATCTGCGAAGGATGCCTCGAGCAAAAATCACTCCAGCCAGGAGTACTCGATGACCCCGCTGCAATGTCCAACCTGTCCTTCTAGATCCAACAGAAATAGAAATAATATTGCAACTTTTTCGAAGTGGTCGACGTCAGTATTGTCCCCTTTTTCTCGGACTTGGAGTCCCTCCTCCTCCTCATGACCCCAGATCAGCAGACAATGACATCCAGCAATCAAGGCATGATAAACTTTTGCTCCATCACTATTTCTACCCGTGATGAAGAAGGAGTGATAATACAGTGGGCGCCAAAATGGTTTCAATAATTCTCAAATTTTCATATTTTAGCAATTTTCTACCCATCGAGAATATGTAAATGCACTTTGTTGCTTCGATTGAAAACAATACCCCTGAATGCCTTGTTCACGACAGTGTAAACAGATTTTTCAATATGTTGTCAGAAAGGCGTGCTATGAGGTAAATTGTTGAAGCTAGATATTGGAACCATTTCGCCACTTGGGCACGCCATTTATATTTATTGCTATTTCATCTTTTTTTTTCACAATCGTTTGTCTTATATCTACAGTCAGTCAGAGATGAAAAGATGATGAATAGATCTTGACAAGTTTGATATAAAATACGGGTGCAATCGCTCGAAGATGGTCGATATTCCTCCATCATGAAAAAAAAAAGAAGACACTCAAAAAATCTATCATAAGCCAGCTAAAAGCAGGCTACTCCGTCAAGAATGTCGCTAGACGATTATCAGTCAGCCCTGCTTCTGTTTCAAGGATCCGAACCAAGCATTTACCTACTCTACAAAGGCAACCAACAGGAAGACCAAGAATTCTCTCGGCTCGCTCCAAGAATGATCTCAACAGGAAGTTACTTTCCGGCATTTTGAAGACTGGCAAGCAGGTCCACAAGAGCCTCAATGGTGAAGGGACTGTTATCTCGTACAGATCAGTCCTTCGCAACCTCAGGGAGATCGGCTTTCAAGCGAAGAAAAAAAGTCAAAAAGCCTTTCCTTAGTAAGCGACACAAGCAAGCGCGTTTGGAGTGGGCAAGAGGTCATAAAAATTGGACCATCGATGACTGGAAGCGAGTGGTATTCTCAGATGAAACAAAAGATAAACATCTGGAACTCGGACGGGATACAATATTACTGTGCTAAGCCAGGCGATCCGGTTCAACCATTTCATCTTCAACCTACTGTCAAGCATGGAGATGGATCCTTGATGTTCTGGGGCTGTATGACGTCCAAGGGACTTGGCTATGGCTGTCAGATCTATGAAGGAACTATGAAAAAGGAGGATTACATCAATATTCTCGACACAACATTGAAAGAAAGTCTCGAGTGTTATGATCTCGGAAAAAAATGACTTCATTTTTCAGCACGACAACGACCCCAAACACAAAGCCAAAGCAATAACCAAGTACCTGGAGGATCAGGATATTGAGGTTCTTCGATGGCCTGCACAATCAGCAGATTTAAATCCAATCGAGCATGTTTGGGACAAGCTGAAGGTTCAGATTGGTCAACGAGAGAAGCGGCCTACGAGTGTTCATGAATTGTGGGATATGGTGCTGGAGGAATGGGAGCTGATACCACAGGATATGATTGACAAGCTCTATGAGTCGATGCCACGAAGAGTAGAGGCCGTGTTGAAAGCGAAAGGGGAATACGAGGTATTGAAGAATTTTCCCGGACTAGTGGCAAAATGGTTTCTATGAGACGACAACATTGGAGGCGGCATAGCTCGCTCATGTGAAGTGATAAAGGCCCGCTTTCTTATTTCTCGGGTCCAATTATTGATAAGACTTTCCTTTCTATTAGAATTGAATATGAAAGAGAAAAAGAAAGAATAAACGAGAAAATTAGAAAAAGCGAAATTTCTGAAAACATTGAAACCATTTTGGCGCCAACTGTAAGCTCATTCAACCCATATATTTTTCAATTAAAAGAGCTATCCAGTTGGTTGGAACCATTTGAGTACAAAGATATCCCCTTTGTAAACCATGAGGACCTGGTCGGTTTTGAAATACCTGAAGACGCTTCAGTATATCAATGCCATTGCTTCTCATGAACGACATGTATCCATTGCCTTTCCGACACACATCTCTATGCTCTTGCAAAAGATAAAATGGTGTACGGAGGGTCGAATGAGAGTATTACTTTGGAGTAGACTCCCAATTTGACGAGGATGCTCTACGCGAAGACTTTGAATACTGTATGACCAAGAATATGAGGAACAACATCAGGTCATTCTCCGTGACAATTCTTACAACAATGAAGGGAAATATTAAAAAAAAAAAAAAGACAGACAGACAGACAGAGATAAGATGCGATAGTCTATAGTACGCCTGCTCCGACTCTTTATCCCCCCATTACACCCGGCTTTGTTGCCTTCCCCCTCCACGTCCCTTCAGAAAAGTTAGAGTGAGAATAAAAAGGAATGCTACGATAGAGAGAGAGAGAGAGAAAGAAAAAGAAAGAGAAAAGGTAGTGAAAGAAAAAGAGTGAGAGAGAGAAAGAAAGAAAGAGAAAAGGTAGTGAAAAAAAGAGTGAGAGAAAGAATAAGGAGAGATAGACGAAAAAAAAAAAAAAAAAAAAAAAAAAAAAGAGAGAGAGAGAGAGAGAGAGAGAGAGAGAGAGTGCTTGAGCGTGTGTCTAGGGAGATAGAGAGGATAGGGGCAAGGATTCGGTGGAGCATTAGTAAAGTACACACCCAGTCACCCACTGTCTGCTTCATTTAATCTTGCAGTTCGACTTGGGATCTATGGTGGGAGACCCATATCAGAGGAGCAGGGCCCTGGGCACGTGCACATCACAGCAGCTACATTAGATATAGCCTCCTGTGGGACAGGAAACAGAGTAAATACTCAGCGTCCCTGAGACTAAGTGTCCAGGCATGTCTTTTTCTCACCGACTCACACTTTCCCTTTGCTCTTCGCCTTTGACTACCACGGTCATCCCTATCGAGGCGTTTCCTCACGGTAAGCTCATTCACATCACTCTTGCAGCTAAAAAAAAAAAAAAAAAAAAAAAAAAAAAAAAAAAAAACTTTGAAAGAAGGAAAGAAGGAAAGACTACCAAAGGCGAGAGTCGAGTGCCCGTGGCGAAGCCGCGGGCACTCTACTTGTTCCTACTTGACAAGCACAAGATCCACTTTGCTCTCCTGTCAATGGAAGGTGCCCCATTCAAGATGTTCGCTCCCTATCTAAACAACGAAGTTGAAGATGTCGATGGCCTCCTTGAAGATTATGGCGCGTTCCTGGATTCCATTGATGAGCTTTTCGGTGATCAGCTGGAAGTTGATGAGGCAGAAGACAAGATGAACAGTCTCAGGCAACACGGCAAGACAATGACCCAGTATATATCAGAGTTCAAGATCCTCCAAGCTAAGCTCAAATGGAACGAGTCTGCCCTGGTCTCCAAATTCAAGAATGGACTATCGCATGAGGTCAAGACCGCCATGGTTCCGTATTGGCACACACTCCGATCTTTGAAAGACATCCAGTCCAAGGCAGCTACGGTGTACAACAACCTTAGTCGCTGTCCCTCTCGACACACGAATGGCTCCGCCCCCAAGAAGCCCACACCCTCTCCTCGGCCCCAATCAACCAATACACCAAGCCCCTCTCCTATGGCCATGGACCTGGATGCCTTGCGTGCCCGTCGAATCTCCGAAGCCGAAAAACAACGCCGTCGCGATAATAACCTATGCCTTTACTGCGGTGGCTCAGGTCACATAGCCAACGAATGTCCTGTCAAGAGGTCCCGCATTGCCACCATTATGGCTGAGGTACAGGAAAACGACGAGGCCTAGGTCCACCGACAGACTGGACACTAGGCCAAGTCCTCGCCTCTTCTGACCCCTCTCCACCCAGAGTCTGTCTCCTTGTTAAGGCTGTTCTAGCACTGCCCAACCAAAACCCTATCCATATCAAAGCACTTGTCGATTCCGGAGCTCAAACCTCCTTCATTGATCATTCTCTTGTCCAAAAGCACTCAGTCCCCACCACTCCCTTGCTCCACCCCATCCAATTGAATATGGCTGACGGTCAGAGTAGCGCCTCTGGTCCTGTTACCCAGTTCACCCAACTTCCTCTTAGTATCGATAACCATCATGAGATCGTTACCCTCCATGTCACCAAACTCCAACGCCAGTCTGTTATCCTTGGAATAGACTGGCTCGAAAAACACAACCCTCTTATCAATTGGAAAGAACACGTCATTCTCTTCCGAGACCTGTATTGCAATAAACACTGTTTTGAACAGTATCCTGTCTTGTCCCATGAGTCACTCGACTCTTCTGTCCTGTCTTGTATTGTTGTTGATGATCCTTGTCCTAGTCTTGAACATTATTCCTTATGCCAAATATCCAGTGTAGATGTCCCTGATGAAAGCCTGTCCGAGTCTAGTCCTGATCCTCTTGCATTCCTGCCTAGTGAATATTCCGAATTCGCCCCGCTCTTCAAAGATCGAGAAATAGGAAGATTGCCTCCCCACAGAGAATGTGATCACGCCATCCCCTTAGAGCCTGAAGCCAAGACCCCTTATGGTCCCTCTACACTCTCTCACAGGTGGAACTGAAGGCTCTCCGAGAATACCTTGATGAAAACTTGGAAAAAAGGCTTCATTCGTAAATCAGAATCTCCTGCAGGAGCTCCTGTCCTATTCGTACCTAAGAAAGGTGGAAAGTTACGTCTCTGTGTAGACTACCGAGCACTAAACAAGATCACTGTCAAGAATCGTTGCCCATTACCCCTGATATCAGAGGCCCTTGAACGACTTGGCTCGGCCCGCATATTTACCAAGCTTGACCTTAAAGGGGCCTACAACCTGATAAGAATTGCGAAAGGCGATGAGTGGAAGACAGTCTTTCGCACTCGTTATGGGCACTTCGAGTATACCGTGATGCCGTTTGGCCTGACCAATGCACCTGCTACCTTCCAAGCGTTTATCAACGACGTCCTGCGAGAAGCCCTTGACGAACATGTCGTTGCGTATATGGACGACATCCTGATCTATTCGCCAGACACCGAGACTCACAGGACCCATGTACGAAGGATCATGCAATTGCTGATGGACGCCGACCTACAAGTGAGCGCAGAAAAGTGTGAGTTCAATGTAACCAAGGTAGAATTTCTTGGCTATGTTATCTCGCCAGATGGCATCTCAATGGACCCCAAGAAAGTCGCTGTAGTCCTCTCCTGGCCCACACCCACGTCTGTCCGTGATATCCAAGCATTCCTCGGGTTTGCCAACTTCTATCGACGATTCATCAAGTTCTTTTCGGGGTCGTGTCCGCCATAACTCGACTGCTCAAGAAAGGAGTCCCATTTGAGTGGGACGCTAAAGCGCAAGAAGCCTTTGATAATTTAAAAAGGTTGTTCACATCAGAGCCAATCCTGCAACATTTCGACCCTGCCAAGCCCTGTTTCCTCGAGCCCGATGCTTCCAAGGATGCCATTGGCATGATTTGTAGCCAGCCAGATGACAATGGAGTCTTACGCCCCATTGCCTTTCATTCCAGGTCACTATCCGGCCCTGAAAGGAACTACCATGTCCATGACACCGAGCTCCTCGCTGCAATCGAAGGCTTGGAGCACTTCCGCCACTTCTTCGCCTATTCACCCTTCCCTGCAACGATCCTGACCGATCACAAGAATCTGGAGTACTTCTCTGAGAAGCGTTCTTTGAGTGATCGCCAAATCCGCTATGCCGAGCGTTTGTCCAAGTTTAACGTCCGTGTAGTGTATCGCCCTGGAGTCCTGAATGGTGCCGCAGATGCTCTTTCCCGCATGTACCCTCCTGAAGGGGGGGAGGACCGCGTTCATGTCGCGCTCTTACCTAAATCAGAGACCACCCTCTCCAAGCGACTGCATCCATTGCCCCATCATGGCCGATGATGAGGAAATAGAGCTGGCCAATGACGGAGAAGAACCCGACCGAGCCCCAGCGGACATCACTGATCGCCTCAAGAATTCCTATCAGGATTATGAGGACTTCCAAGAAATTATCGAAGGCGTCCAGCAAGATCCAGAGGCATACACAGAATGGTCCTATGACAACGGCCTCCTGTTCTATGATGGCAAAATAGCCGTACCAGATGATGAAGAGATTCAGAGGGATATTCTGACCGAATGCCATGACAGGCCCAATGCAGGACACTTTGGCATGTACAAGACTCATGAGCTAGTCAGCCGTACCTATTATTGGCCAACCATGAGGATGTTTGTCAAGAGATTTGTGAGCACCTGTGACATCTGCCAGCGCAACAAGAAGTCCCGTCATAAACCTTACGGCCTCTATGTCCCAGTCCCTGCCCCCCGAAGTACCATGGTCTTCTATCTCTGTGGACTTCATTACCCAGCTTCCTTTGTCAAAGGGGTTCACAGCAATCCTGGTCGCTGTTGATCGCCTAACCAAGATGGCGCATTTTGTCCCCACTACAAGTAATGTGGATGCTGACTCCCTCGCCACCCTCTTTTTGAACAATGTCGTGTCCAGCCATGGTCTACCTGACGACATCTTGACAGACCGAGGAACAGTCTTCACTGCCGAGTACACACGTCACTTCCTTAGCGCCCTTAGGATTAATCAAAACACGACAACAGCATACCACCAACAGGCTAACGGACAAGCAGAACGCACCAACTCCACCCTAGAGCAATACCTCCGTTGCTTCCTCAACTACCAGCAAGACAATTGGGCTGACCTTTTGCCGATGGCACAGTTCTGTTACAATAATACTGTCCATTCGTCGATCCACACGACACCCTTCTATGCGTGCCTTGGGTACCACCCTCGCTTCAATGTCAGCATCCCAAGAGTCGCAGTCAACAACCCCAGAGCCGAACACCGCCTCCAAGAATTAAAAGAGTTGCAAGAAGACCTCAAGTTCCATATTGAGTACGCCAACGAAGCCCACGAAAGAAATTACAACAACCGCACACAAGATCAACCCCCTCTCCAGGTCAATGACCAGGTGTGGTTGCTTCGAACCAACATCCAGACCAAGCGCCCCTCCTCGAAGTTGGACAATGTTAGATTGGGTCCATTCAAGATCACAGAGGCAGTAGGCTCGCGGTCATTCCGTCTGGAGCTTCCACCAGAGTTGTCACGCCTGCATCCTGTCTTCCATGTTTCCCTCTTGGAGCCTTACCTGGAGAACGACACAGGGGGACGCATTGCTGCTCCCCTCCCGCAATTGATGTGATGGAGAAGTAGAATGGGAGGTTGAAGAGATTCTCGATTCAAGATGGAGATACCGCCGACTACAGTATTTGGTCAAGTGGCTTGGTCACAACGAGCAGACGTGGCAGAGCGTGACCGACGTCGAAAATTGCCCTGACCTAGTACAAGATTTCCATGCAAGATATCCTGACAAGCCAAGGCCACCAGATGGCGCTCTCGGAGCTCGCGCCTAGGGAGGGGATTGTCATGTCCTATTAACTCTCCTTTTTACTATAGGATCGCGGGCAAGTATCCTCCATCGGCAGATGGAGGAAAAAAGGTTGTGTTATACTTTCCGAAGTGCGCGAGCACTCGGAAAGGATGAAGTTTATTATTTTCGAGCAAGAACAAAAATCTAGTATAAAAGGGCGCAATAGGCGCATCCTATTTCCGTCAGTCTGCAATAAATATCTTTCCTTGCCCTTTCCTTCCTGTCTCTAAAGGAGAGTCCTGTATTTGTCCATGACAGTAGGTGTTTCCTGGAAGACTCGTGGATGAGAACGTGGAGGAATGCATCCTGGAGATCTACACTGGTCATGTAGTCTCCCTTGTTTATCATATTGCAAACTACCTTGATCGTCTCCATTTTGAAATGTTTCTTCGGTACATACTGATTTAAGGGACGTAGGTTTAGAACAGGCCTCAAGTCTCCCGTTTTCTTTGGGATCGTAAAAAGTCGGCTCGTAAAGCCATCTTCGGTAGCTTCCTCTATTGCGCGTTTTCGAGAAGAGCGAGGATTTCCTTCTCTATTGTTTCCGTCTCTTTGGTCGATCGGGGATGGTGGTGTCTGGGATGGGGACTGTCTGGCGGGAGAGAAGTGAACGGGATTCTGAATCCATCTTCGATAGTCCGACGAATCCAGTCTTCGTCGGTGAGTCGTCTCCTAGCTGCTTGGAACCGATGTAGTCGTCCTCCTACTGGCGTGCTCGGCCCCGACCGCGTCCCCTTGGGTTCGAGGCTTGCTGAAAAAACTGGCTGCTGCTGTCGCTGTTTTTGGAGTTTGATAAGAGTTCGAGTTCGATTGGCTCTGTTTCTCATTGTTGTTGCCTTCTGTGTGCCGCTGTTGGTTACCCTGGAAATTGTGGTTCCCATGATTTTTGTAGCCGCCTCTGCCCCCTGCCCCTTCCGTTACCTCTGTCACCCTGTCCTGTCGCATTCTTGAGTGACTTGGTGAACTTTTGTTGATCGATAATCTCCTGGTGAGAAATGATTGGGGTCTTCCCGTTGGGGTCAGTAGGGGAATGATATTCTTGTCTCTGCAAATGGCCTGCGTACGAAGATGGCCCATCTCAGTGCTGATTGCTGCGAGATTGTAACGAATGGTGTCCAGAGTCTCAATGATGTTAGCCATGACCGGATCGTCCTGATCTGTTGCAGGTGAGGAAAGGATAGCATGGACTGTGGCGTCAATTGGTCTGGTGAGGTGGGCCAATTTTGTTTGGAGAGTAGCGAACTCTTGATCTCTTCTCTGTAAGTGTTTGGAAGTGTTGAGGTGAGTAGGGAGGACTGGAGCCGTGTACTCAATCCCACGCACTCTCGGGAAGTGCTTGATGTCGGTGTAGCCATCGTCTTCATCCCACTTACAGTGGGCGCCAAAATGGTTTCAATAATTCTCAAATTTTCATATTTTAGCAATTTTCTACCCATCGAGAATATGTAAATGCACCTTGTTGCTTAGATTGAAAACAATACCCAGAATGCCTTGTTCACGACAGTGTAAACAGATTTTCAATATGTTGTCAGAAAGGCGTGCTATGAGGTAAATTGTTGAAGCTAGATATTGGAACCATTTCGCCACTTGGGCACGCCATTTATATTTATTGCTATTTCATCTCTTTTTTTCAAATCGTTTGTCTTATATCTACAGTCAGTCAGAGAGATTAAAAGAAGATGAATAGATCTTGACAAGTTTGATATAAAATACGGGTGCAATCGCTCGAAAATGGTCGATATTCCTCCATCATGAAAAAAACGAAAGAAGACACTCAAAACTCTATCATAAGCCAGCTAAAAGCAGGCTACTCCGTCAAGAATGTCGCTAGACGATTATCAGTCAGCCCTGCTTCTGTTTCAAGGATCCGAACCAAGCATTTACCTACTCTACAAAGGCAACCAACAGGAAGACCAAGAATTCTCTCGGCTCGCTCCAAGAATGATCTCAACAGAAAGTTACTTTCCGGCATGTTGAAGACTGGCAAGCAGGTCCACAAGAGCCTCAATGGTGAAGGGACAGTTATCTCGTACAGATCAGTCCTTCGCAACCTCAGGGAGATCGGCTTTCAAGCGAAAAAAAAAAGTCAAAAAGCCTTTCCTTAGTAAGCGACACAAGCAAGCGCGGTTGGAGGGGCAAGAGGTCATAAAAATTGGACCATCGATGACTGGAAGCGAGTGGTATTCTCAGATGAAACAAAGATAAACATCTGGAACTCGGACGGGATACAATATTACTGGGCTAAGCCAGGCGATCCGGTTCAACCATTTCATCTTCAACCTACTGTCAAGCATGGAGGTGGATCCTTGATGTTCTGGGGGCTGTATGACGTCCAAGGGACTTGGCTATGGCTGTCAGATCTATGAAGGAACTATGAAAAAGGAGGATTACATCAATATTCTCGACACAACATTGAAAGAAAGTCTCGAGTATTATGATCTCGGAAAAAATGACTTCATTTTTCAGCACGACAACGACCCCAAAAACAAAAAGCCAAAGCAACAACCAAGTACCTGGAGGATCAGGATATTGAGGTTCTTCGATGGCCTGCACAATCAGCAGATTTAAAATCCAATCGAGCATGTTTGGGGACAAGCTGAAGGTTCAGATTGGTCAACGAGAGAAGCGGCCTACGAGTGTTCATGAATTGTGGGATATGGTGCTGGAGGAATGGGAGCTGATACCACAGGATATGATTGACAAGCTCTATGAGTCGATGCCACGAAGAGTAGAGGCCGTGTTGAAAGCGAAAGGGGGGAATACGAGGTATTGAAGAATTTTCCCGGACTAGTGGCAAAATGGTTTCTATGAGACGACAACATTGGAGGCGGCATAGCTCGCTCATGTGAAGTGATAAAGGCCCGCTTTCTTATTTCTCGGGTCCACCATTGATAAGACTTTCCTTTCTATTAGAATTGAATATGAAAGAGAAAGAAAGAATAAACGAGAAAATTAGAAAAAGCGAAATTTCTGAAAACATTGAAACCATTTTGGCGCCAACTGTAGGATGGTCGTGAAACTTAAGCCGGTTTTTGAAGCTAGGCAGGTATTCCTCGAGCTGATCGTAAGGTTCGAGGATTGGAACAGATGGGTTGACTGTGAGGTAAGGGTCTTTATGTTGATCCGTTGATGGAGTGATCCCTGCCTGTCGAAGAGCTGGGGCAAGGACCGCCACCAATGCTTGGATGTCCTCGTTGGTGAGGGTGGAAGGGAGGAGTTGTGGAAGGGGATTCTGCGCAGGTTGGATGGGGTTACCATCCGATGATTGTTGAGTAGGGTTACCACTCTGGGAAGAATACGGTGTAGGTAAGTCATTGATCATATTTGCTCGAGCGGACGTGTTCCTGCGAGAGAAAGAAAGATGGGGTTCAGAGTCAGCCAAGGAGAGAGGGTTATCTAGCTAGTATTTTCTTTATTTTATCTGTATCTCGAGTGGAAATAAATGAAAGAAGGATTACACAGTAAAGGGGTCGCTGGCTCTATGAAGGATAATAGAACTTAAAACGATGTATTATCAAGGCTACACAACAATGGGCAGGGTGAGTAGTTCAGACATTAATTGTTTGAAGCAAGAGGTAAATCTGTTTCAAAAGCGAAAAATTAATTGTTGGATATCGTGTGCTTGTTCAGGGAAAAAGAGGACAAGAAAAGCATTCCATAGTCCTTCATCTTTTGTAGAAGAGTACTGAGCTAGACATGGGGGGAAAAGAGAGAAAGAGAGATAGAGAGATAGAGAGAGAGAGAGAGAGAGAGAGAGAGAGAGAGAGAGAGAGAGAGAGAGAGAGAAAGAGAAAAAAAAAAAAAAAAAAACCAGAGAGAGAGAGAGAGAGAGAGAGTCGAGGAGACAGAGAGGGTGGGGAAGGGTTGAACGGGCATGCTTCACAAGTGAGAGATAGATAGATCTGGTGAGAGAGAGACTGGAGAGATACAAAGAAACGAAAAAAAGAGAGAGAGAGAAAAAGAGAAAAAGATTGAGAGAGAAAAAAAAAAAGAGAGAGAGAGAGAGTCGAGGAGACAGAGAGGGTGGGGGGGAGGGTTGAACCGGCGTGCCGCGCGCGAGAGATAGATTGATCTGGAGAGAGAGAGATCTGGAGAGATTACAAAAGGAACCAGCCAAAGAGAGAGAGAGAGAGACAGAGAGAGAAAAAAAAGAGGGGGGGGAGGAGAGGGGAGCAAGAGTGATAGCGAGAGAGATTGTGTGCAATAGAGTGTGCGCAAGGAAACGAACCAAAAAAAACTGTTCTTCAAAGGAGGTGATGATAGTTCAGATCAAAGAATGATGAAGAAAGGATGGTTGAGGATGAAGAAAAAGACAGATGTGACTGATGAAAAAATGAACAGATGTGACTGAGGAAGAAATGGACAGAGGAGTCTGATGGAGAAAAGTATAGATGATGCTGATGAAGCAAAAGGAATGCTTAGGGTACTGCAAGAAGCTTTTGGTCAGGTCATCGGGAGGCTCTCCAAAAAAAAAAAAAAAAAAAAAAAAAAAAAAAGCTGGCGTTCCTGGGGTTTCTCTTGCACAGGAACCACTTCACTTGGCTGCTGCCTTACGAAGTTCTTGGGGGAGGCCAGATTCTGAGAACTCTCTTCCTCAAGCTGTCAAGCCTTGCCTATTCGCTGGTGTATATTGATGAGATAGTCTGACATCGCCTGATCTTTGGAATGCCCTCAGATTTTTCTCTTTTAAGATCAAACCATGCAAGCCAGCCCGAGTTGATGTGAGCCAGCTCGAGCCATGCGAGCCAACTCGAATTAATTCGAGCCAGCCCGAGTTGATGCGAGCCAGCCCGAGTTGATGCGAGTCAGCTCGAGCCATGCGAGCCAGCCCGAGTTGATGCGAGCCAACTCGAGTCATGCGAGCCAGCTCGAGCCATGCGAGCCAGCCCGAGTTGATGCGAGCCAGCTCGAGCCATGCGAGTCAGCTCGAGTTGATGCGAGCCAACTCGAGTCATGCGAGCCAACTCGAATTAATTCGAGCCAACTCGAGCCATGCGAGCCAACTCGAACCAACTCGATCTGAGTTAAAATTTAACCGAACAATACCTTGTCGAGCCGAGCCAGAATAAATTTGGCTCGAGTTTTAACCGACATCTCGAGTCGAGCCGTGAGGTCAGCCCGGCTCGAAAAAGCTCGAAAAACTCGAGCCAGCCCGAGCTGGCCCGACTCGCTCGGTTAATTTTGAGAAACACTAGGCGTCACTGATCAGGGTTCTAGTCATGGTTGCCAGCAGAAGCAACTCTTGGTACGAGTCATCATCGAGTTTGTCTTGGAGTTTCCATATTCTAGAAGCTAGGTGGTCCAGGGGGCGAGAGATCATAGATACTCGAGTGCCGATCTTTGCCAGATCTTTATCGGCAAGCTTACTCTTCTTCGAGAGCTTTTGGTATAGGACGGGAGGTATGTCAGGGGCATCAAAAGTGGTTCCACGTCTCTTGGGAGCAGCATCCTATATAGCGGTCTTATCCTCGCGGGGGAGGATCCATTCAACGTCGTGAAGGGGTGGGGAGAATAGTCGTCCAAGAATGCGTCGGAGGGGACCCATTCGCGACGGTCACGAGCGAAAGTGTCGGTATCGTCTTTGTCGATGCTCATCGCGTCGTCTTGTTGGGGGGGGGTTTGAACGTTGTAGTTGTTGAAGGATTTGCCTGAGGAGGTCATTGTCGAGGGGTGCGGGGGAACTAGAGTCCATAGTGGGAACGTAAGAAGCGGTATTCACCAGCAAGCAAGAAAAACGGCCAAAGGACAAGAATACACTGGATACACCTTTAAAAAAAAAAAAAAAAAAAATATACTTATAGTCTAGTCTGGCAAAAAAAAAAAAAAAAACTAAACATGCTACAGTAGGCAATAAACAACGGCCGTATCACCTTTAGGAACATCTCGAGTATACGTTGTATACTAGTGTGTTGTTCAATCTCCTTTTCTTTTTTTCACTCTTTCTTGAAGTCTCTCTCTCTCTGTGTGTGGGTGAGTGTGTGTAGGTGTGAAGGTAATTTAACCTCACATTTAGTTGGTTTTACTCGAGATGTTTGAGTCATCTCATAGTCAAACTGGGGGCAATTATTGCAAAGACACAGGGCACATAGTGTTGATTCATACTCCAGTTGTTAATATCTCTGTGTAATGTGCAATGTGCGTGGGAAGACGTGAGAGAAAAAGAAAGTGTTGCGTGGGAAAGAAAGAAAAAGAGAGAAAGGTGTCTGTATGATAGGGATGTAATATCACTTTTACCCCTACTCTATCCAGGTTGGACTCTATCTTGAAGAAGACCATGGAGCCATTAGTTACTGCTGAATCTGTCGTACACAGGAATGTAGACTCTTCACAGAGATACTCCCGAGTATGAGTTGGTTTGCAGCTCAGTGAGCTTGTGTATGGATACTCGAATGATTAAGGTGGAGTGGAGCTTTTTTTTTTTTTTTTTTTTTTTTTATTGTTTCCTATTCCTTTCGCCTTTTGAAGTAGTGTATGGTGGCCAATGCTCTTTAATCCTTGGCTCAGAAAGAGCTCCAGTAGGTTGGTTCTCATTTTAGGTAGGGATGGCACACTTTATTGGCTAGCAAAGTCGAATATCATGAAGACTTTAGCCTATTTTTTTTTTTTTTTATTTGCTTTATACAATGAGACCTCGGCCAATAGTCCACGACCTAGCCAAACAAACACTATCTAGAGACTAGTTTGTGCCTGCCGGTCTGCCACTGTTATTGTGGGTTAAACCTACACATCGGACACAGTCCGAAACACTAAGTCTCGATTGTAGGGGGAGGCCCACTCTCCCGCCCACGGCCCATAAAGGGGTCATCATGCACGAAAAACACATGTGCTACCTCGGGCATGAACCGAGGACCCTAGATTGAGAGGTGGAAGCTTTACAGCTAAGCTGAGGGCTCGCCCGCCAAGACTTTAGCCTATTTTTTTTTTGCTTTTATACAGTGAGATTTCGGCCACTAGCTCTAAGCCTAACCAAACAAACACTACAAAGAGAAGCTCTATCTTGTGTCTGCCAATCTGCCACTGTTTACATGTTCTCCCTCTAGAAACCCCAACGGACAACCCCTCCCATCTTCTCCATGAAAGAGGCTGTAGTCTCCCCAGGAGACTCATCCGGAGAGCTGCATCTCCCTCCTGCTTCGTTTCCGTGCCTGGACAGCGGTCATGGACGTGCTCTTGAAGTCGTTCGCCACAGTCACAGAGGTCCATCAAACCATCCGTGTTAAAGCCACCTTTGTACCATCTTGACCATTCCTCTTTTTCTTCGGCTTCTTCTGGTCTAAATCTCTTGCGCTTTTGACCAGCAGTGATTCTATTTTCCTTTTCCCATCTTGCGACCTCTTTACAGCGAGGGACCCAAATGTGTTCATATGCGCGATCCGCAATGTTCTGGCACAGAGTAAGTGTTACCTTCCTTGCCACCTCCCGAGGAACGTCTGCTTCCTGACGTATCACATCTGTCAACCACTTTGGTATGATCCCACGATAAAAGTCTTCAACAGTCCAGCAATCTCTATTGACCCTGTACCCACGTTCCCTGTCTGGTGCATCATCGTCTGTGAGGGTTTCCGTTAGTCCCACTAGCTTCTCCATCATCGTGGTCCGCAACGATGTGAACTCTTTCCAAACAGCTGTTTCTCGCTCCGGGTACTTGTCATTAAACTTCCTGGTCACCGAGAGTCCGACAGTATTTACCGAAGCTAGAACTTCCTGCCAGATCTTCTTTCTTTCATTACGGTTTTACCGGGCAACGCCAAAGATGGTCGTTATCCTCAATATCATCGAGACATAATCTGCAGTTGTCGTCAGGATATGTGTATGGATACCTGTTGAACATTACCGACATTACTGGGAGTGAGTCATGAAGCCGTTTGATATTGAACGTTCGACGCTGGCTGTTCCTAAACGAACTCATCCACGTCGCCATTGGGATGCCGTCATGAATAAGATCGTGTGTTGCCAACCAATCGATGTCGAGACGTGTGGGGCGAATTGCACGTTGAACTCTATGCGACGATAGCCAAGCAGAATGTGCTCGTCTACACGACTGCATTCTAAGTGTTTTCCGGAATTCACTGTCAACGATCTTCTCCCCAAAGTAAACCTGGAACATTATGTCAACTTGCTGTCTCATATCTAGTCGGAAAGATGGTGTATCTCTCTCCTGAGCTGCACTTTGCCACCCGATCGGCAATTTCATTGCCTTGAATCCCTGAGTGACCCTTGACCCATGTCACCATGGTATGTCCGGTGCGTCTTCTAACTACAGCATGGATTATTGCCCATTCTCTGTAAAAGTTACATCTCAGTTTCTGTCGTATCGTGAGACTCTCTCTTTCCTGCACAAACGTTTGGAATTTATCGACGACCCCTTATTGTCTAGGTACACCGTGATATCCTGCATTTGAGGCACTGAGACCAATGCACCTAGGAGTCCGTACAACTCGGCTTTAGTCGATGATGCATAGCCATCCACACGTCCCGAGATCGCTCGACGCTGCCGCTCCGGTGCACGGATACACGCAAAAGCCATCTTCACTCCATGGGAGCCTCTATCCTTTAAAGATCCGTCTGTGTATAGTTCCAATCTTGTGTCGACTGGTGGTTCCTCCTTCAGTCGTCTGGCAAGATTTGCCATTTCGGTCGGCATCCATACTCCATCAATAGACTGCATCACTTTGCAGTGTAGTGATGCGGAAACTGGATTCACTAAAACACCTCTTGCTTTGTCGTCAAGCTTGTTGATATTGATCTGGTACGAATGTACCTCCTCTGTTGAGTCAGTAAGTTCCCTCTGTATATCTTTATACCAGTTTCGACCCACATTACCCCTTATATCCAACTTGCGTCGGAGGGGAATCCACTCAAGTAGCTTTCCCTGGTCTTCAGAGAGAACTTGATCGATAGTCCACAATTTAGTCCTCAGCAACGCCTCTTGGTATTTTCCGAATTCCGATAAAGCATGTTGAATGGACAAGCTAGCCGAAATAGGTAGCTCTGGCCCGTATATAATACAGTTGTTGGCGTGTTGTTCTTGTGAGTGTTCCTCCATCGGTGCCTGAAATAACTGCATCGCCTTCTCCTCCAAGGCCACAAGATGATAAAATCGCTGTGTACTAGGGAAGATATCGATATGATCCACTGGTGGAAGTATTGGGGTCGCCTCCACTGTGTCTTGTGCACCGTTACCAGTGAATGCCATGGAGATCTCTCTCTCATGCATAATTTTCAAAAGACTCTGTATCATGTTATTCGGTTCAGCTGTCATTATTATGCCCGGCTGGTTCAGAGGGCAAAATTGCAACCTTTGTCGATACTGTAATGCCATTAGCCTTGCTCGCGATAACTGTCCTGCCAGGCCAATGTCATTGATGCGGATCCAGAAAGAACTAAGCTGCTCCTCCGCCTGCAAATCCTCTATACGCCTGATCCCATACCACCTTGGGTGATGCATGATTGCACTTGGAAGTTCTCTAGACTGTTGACATTTGTTCCGACAAACAGCCATATACCGGGCTGTGATACTTGAGAGTTGATTGGCTGATAACACCGTAAGTGTGCAGCGATACACAATCCTAGGTAGAAAGTACATTGTTGATTATGTACACTGCCTGCTTGTCAGTTATCTTTTTGTTTCGAATTGTGTCGAGAACCAACGACAGTTCCTTATTTACGATGTCCATCGTTCCTTTGTCTTCGATAGATTTGGTCCGCGCAACCCAAACTCCCAAAACTCGAGTGCTTTCTTGATTTGAAAGTGGTTGAATGACAGTCCTGGGTCTACCGAAATAGATTGGTGCATTTGGTTCAGCGCTGTGTAATGAAAGAACAACTGTCTTCTTGACATTGATTTCAATTTCATGAACCTCAAAGAAGGATGTCGCAATATCCAATATTCCTTGCATTCCCGTTTTAGTATCAGCTAACCACGTAGTGTCGTCAGCGAACGCGAGTGTTGGGACCTTGATATCTCTGTTCCCACGAGTCTGCCAGGAATCTTGAAATCGCTCTGGTATATCACGCCGGTTTAGAATATAACCAAAGTTGCTTTCTTGAACAGCACAAAAGAAGCACATCATATGCAATCCTCCAGAACAATGGGGACTCTACACCTCCTTGATCAATCCCACAAGCAGGCTGATATGAGTCCGTCACCCCAAATGCGGTGATGATCCTGTTTTGTTTTGTATTGGCAATATCGGCACATAGAGCAATGAAAGACTCAGGAATCTTAATGCGGCGAAAAGCCATTTCCAACATTCCGTTGGGTTTGCATGAGACCGAGTCGAAACAGCGCTTCATATCTTGGAAGGTGATCCAAAGTTGTTTTTTGTTTTCCCTTGCATCCTCCATCATCGCCTGTAGTGAGTATAATACATCCTTGGTCGAGGTACCTTTGAGCACCGAGAAATTGTTGCCCTGCAATATGTGATGTTCGCTCAAAACTTTTGTAAGCCTTTTTGTGAGGATGGAAAACATGATCTTGCGTCCGTGCTCCAACAGAGTAATAGGTCGAACATCATCCAGGCTCCCAGACCAGACCTCTGTCTTTGGAATGCAATAAATCAGGCCTGTCTTCCACTGCACTGGGAGTTTCCGTTGGGATAAACATTGCGCTATCAATAGTCGGAAAACATATCTACCCGTGGGACCCATGTGTTTGAACATTTCATTGCTGATTTGAGAGACCCCTGTAGCTTTGTTAAGAGGTGACCTTGCAACCGCTTCCTGTACCTCTTCCTCTGAAGGCGGGTCCATAAGTCCATCGTACCACGACTCTTGGATATTCTCAATAGGCTGATACTGTCTTTCCCAGAAAGACCCTCTGGGTATACAGTGGGCGCCAAAATGGTTTCAATAATTCTCAAATTTTCATATTTTAGCAATTTTCTACCCATCGAGAATATGTAAATGCACCTTGTTGCTTAGATTGAAAACAATACCCAGAATGCCTTGTTCACGACAGTGTAAACAGATTTTCAATATGTTGTCAGAAAGGCGTGCTATGAGGTAAATTGTTGAAGCTAGATATTGGAACCATTTCGCCACTTGGGCACGCCATTTATATTTATTGCTATTTCATCTCTTTTTTCACAATCGTTTGTCTTATATCTACAGTCAGTCAGAGAGATTAAAAGAAGATGAATAGATCTTGACAAGTTTGATATAAAATACGGGTGCAATCGCTCGAAAATGGTCGATATTCCTCCATCATGAAAAAAACGAAAGAAGACACTCAAAACTCTATCATAAGCCAGCTAAAAGCAGGCTACTCCGTCAAGAATGTCGCTAGACGATTATCAGTCAGCCCTGCTTCTGTTTCAAGGATCCGAACCAAGCATTTACCTACTCTACAAAGGCAACCAACAGGAAGACCAAGAATTCTCTCGGCTCGCTCCAAGAATGATCTCAACAGAAAGTTACTTTCCGGCATGTTGAAGACTGGCAAGCAGGTCCACAAGAGCCTCAATGGTGAAGGGACAGTTATCTCGTACAGATCAGTCCTTCGCAACCTCAGGGAGATCGGCTTTCAAGCGAAGAAAAAAAGTCAAAAAAAAACTTTCCTTAGTAAGCGACACAAGCAAGCGCGGTTGGAGTGGGCAAGAGGTCATAAAAATTGGACCATCGATGACTGGAAGCGAGTGGTATTCTCAGATGAAACAAAGATAAACATCTGGAACTCGGACGGGATACAATATTACTGGGCTAAGCCAGGCGATCCGGTTCAACCATTTCATCTTCAACCTACTGTCAAGCATGGAGGTGGATCCTTGATGTTCTGGGGCTGTATGACGTCCAAGGGACTTGGCTATGGCTGTCAGATCTATGAAGGAACTATGAAAAAGGAGGATTACATCAATATTCTCGACACAACATTGAAAGAAAGTCTCGAGTATTATGATCTCGGAAAAATGACTTCATTTTTCAGCACGACAACGACCCCAAACACAAAGCCAAAGCAACAACCAAGTACCTGGAGGATCAGGATATTGAGGTTCTTCGATGGCCTGCACAATCAGCAGATTTAAATCCAATCGAGCATGTTTGGGACAAGCTGAAGGTTCAGATTGGTCAACGAGAGAAGCGGCCTACGAGTGTTCATGAATTGTGGGATATGGTGCTGGAGGAATGGGAGCTGATACCACAGGATATGATTGACAAGCTCTATGAGTCGATGCCACGAAGAGTAGAGGCCGTGTTGAAAGCGAAAGGGGAATACGAGGTATTGAAGAATTTTCCCGGACTAGTGGCAAAATGGTTTCTATGAGACGACAACATTGGAGGCGGCATAGCTCGCTCATGTGAAGTGATAAAGGCCCGCTTTCTTATTTCTCGGGTCCACCATTGATAAGACTTTCCTTTCTATTAGAATTGAATATGAAAGAGAAAGAAAGAATAAACGAGAAAATTAGAAAAAGCGAAATTTCTGAAAACATTGAAACCATTTTGGCGCCAACTGTAACCTTCGTATGCCTCTCCCTATGCCATTTTGTGAAAAATTGGACCACAGCGCCTTTAACATCATCTGGTCTCTCAATCAGCACGTTGCGACCATTGTCTTCTTGGATAACCCTGTCAATGACAACGAAAGAACGTTGAATGTCCAATATTGTTTTTAGCGTCACTGATGGGTCCTTCGCCCATCGCTCACATCTTTCATCAATACGCTGTCTAATAATATTTGTCAGTTGTTGTTTCTTGTTACGTCGTCGATGTTTCTGAAGGTCTCTCCATATATCTGTGATGTTTCTTTTCCATTGTTCCCATTCCTCCTTCTCCTCTGTCTGTGACGGGGGGATTAGTAATATATGGAAGTCGATCATACCATCTCCTGTGCCAGCGATCGTATACCTGTCGCACTTTATCAATGCCTTCATGGTCCTCCAAAAACTGGGACACAATGTACCTTAACTGGCCAAGATCGCGAATTGCTTTTGCCTCCATGATTTCCACTTTCGGAATGGATGGTCCTGACCCACGGACTCGCATAGGTATGATATTGCGTGCTGACTCCAACATAGTCATCGCAAAGCTGTCCCATACATAGTCAATATCGATATCTTGATCCACCAGTGTACCATTCGCCAAAGTATTGATAACTGACGAAGCCACAAATCTTTCCTCCGACTCCTGGGTAAATGACTCCCATGTTTCGCTACTCAGGCGCTTGTAGTCAAAGACTCTCGAACACGCCATCCGTTTTGCTTCTGAGATTTCCTTTGCAATACCGACTTGTAACCATGAGGCTACATTGAGGGTACAACAAAGTAGTTGATGGTCTGTCCCGATAGCCTTAAGTTCTTGCTTATCTCGTTCATCACTAAGTGACACTTGAGTACATCTATGCACTAGAGTAGTCGATAAAAAGATGTAGTCGATTCGACTAGATCTCCCTGCATTTGCAAAGGTGTATCCTGCTGCCGACGGAAATGTAGCTCGGAAAGTATCATAGAGATTCTTTTCTTTGCATTTTTGTAAAAGTGAGCTTTCCGGGGGGGTAGACCGCCCTTCTCCCGTACTACGATCAATCCACGGATTCATCACGGCATTGAAGTCTCCGAGTAGAATATATTCGTATCCTTTGTCCTCTGCATCATCCATCAACCCCTCGACCCATTTCTCCAGTCTCACCCCAATAGCCCTCGTGGCTTCAGTTGCCATGCTTGGAGGCCAGTAAACGTTAATGACTCGGATTGTGTGTCCAGTTCGAAACGCAAAGTCCATTGCCATTCCTCGTTTATCCTCGTCCTCGTATCGTCTTATGACATGTCTGTGCCAGAATGTTGTGACTAAGAAGCCTACTCCTTCTCCTCTCTTTTGTGGTAGCTTTTGAGGCCAGTAACCATGATAATTCTCAGTTACTGGGATTTTGAACTTTGCTTTCCTTGAATCCAAGTTTGTTTCCTGTAAAGCTACCACATTGACATTCAAACTTGTCATCCATGAAGTTATGGCCTCAATAGTATGATTATTGTTGCCTCCCTTGATGTTGAGAGTAGCTACAGTGAGCACGCTCCTCGCTACATCGTTGTCTGCCTCATTCTTTCTCCTAGGTTTCATCATTTGTTCCAGCGAACTAACATATTGCAGGTAGGCAGGTTCCGAGATCGTAGTTGTACTCCATCTCCCTTCTCACTTCATCCATTACTTCATCACCCTCCATTTCGTTGTCCCATGTTGGTAGGATATTGAAATCCATTGTCTCGTAACTATCGTTATCCCAATCTAAGAGACAGTTGCTAGTGGTTTCTTGTTCGTTATTCATGTTGGCGACGCTGAATAAGGGGTTCCTTCTGCTGTATAGATGTGTTCGTTCCTTGGTGAGCATGAATCGAATTCACCTGATTAACAGCTTTTGACAACACTGTTGAAGTTGAATTTTCCAGTAGCTGTGTTAGAGCTTGTAGGATGGTTTGGGTAGTAGAAGTGAGCTCCTCTAGCTTAGTGTGTATAATCTGGTTCTGTAGAGCATGTTCTTTTCATTGCACTCTTCAATCGTTCCACGTCTGCCGCCAGTTGGTTAACTGTATGCCCGTTTTTAGGCGTTTCAGATTGTGGGGGCGAGTGAGTTGCTTTGACACCCGTTGTTGTTGAGTGCTGCCTTGTCTTTGGGGTAGCCGGTAACGGGGGAAAGTCTTGTTGTTTCGTGACAGCAGCGCTGTAAGACACATCTTTTACAACACGTCTTGTTGGTAATGATGGCCGTGAAGCCTGACGGAAACCGTTGACTGCATATGCCCTCATTTCAGCATGGTTTCTCTCAGTGAGACGTTGCGAACACTCTGCCTTCTTGTGTCCGGTAGCCCCACAATAATAACAGCACGTCTCTGGGCGTTATCAGTCCATGCCGTTTCCTGTTGTCTAATCTTGAATCTCAATGATGTGACATATTTCATATCCTCTTCATTTTGGAAATACACGTGTGCGTGTCGGTGTCTATCCCTTTCTCCAAGTTTCCAAGGAACGTGAACATATGTCGCTCCGTGTTGGACCACTAAGAATGCAAGGTCGGCTTGAGTGCATCCTCTGGGCAAGTGTGTCAGTGTGACCGTACATTCCTTGTTCCAGTCTACTCGGCTACCCCCTATTTCGCTGATTCGGCCCATGTGATTGCCCACCATGACCATAGTACCATTGGACTCCTGGAGGTTCCCAATGCTTTGTTCTGATTGAAAAGTGACAATAAAGTATCTTGACTTTCCGCGACGATCAACATTGTCAGTGATACTCTCGATTTTGCCAAAGATGGAGAGTGCTCCCTTGATCTGGTCTTTGTGCATCTTTGTGGGCAGTTTCGCAATATGAACAGTTCTCTTGGCGATGTCCATCAGATCCTTTTCAGAGACAGACTCGAAGCAGACGTGGAGCGGCGTCTCAATGGTGCCTTTTGAGCTGGCAAAAGGTGATTGCGCAAGGGTGTCGACATTGCCTTGGTGTCGAACCATGAAATAGGCATAAGATATTCCTTCGACTATCTTCATTCGTGGGTTCTGAATCAGATCAACTTGTTGCCTTAAGTCTTTAGTCAACGATGTCAGTCTTTCTCTGTCTGTATCACCATAAAGGTGTTTGGCAGGAATGCGCATCATGAAGCCTCTTCCTAGTAGTGACAGTGGTCCAATGTTCTTGTGGATCTGGCAGCTCCTCGATGGAAATCTCAGACGACATATCCTCAAACTCTTCACCAGATACGCCCTCCACCTGAGATGATCCTGCAAAAATATTTTCCTCTGAAAATGTTGTGTTCTTTTTGAGACGATTCCCTTGTCACAGAGGTGTCTTCGTCACCATCTAGATCCATGTTGTCTTCCTCCTCTGAAGCATTGAGAACGTCAGAGGAATGTCGTAGAGATTGAGAAAGGTTGAGTGCATTCGATTGAGGTCCACTTCCCGCACCACTTCTGGTACGTACTCCGACATTGGTGGTTTTTGTTACTTTGTTTCCTCCTCCCGACGGTATTGGTGGAGAGGAAGATGGCACCCCCTTCCGTTTCGATCCGGGGCCCATAACGAAGAAAGCTGTCACCCGAGTTTTCGATGAGTACCCAAAGGCGCTGTTTTTTGGACAGAGTACTATTTTCCGTATTGAATATTTTCCCACTCTTTGTGACACGAGTGGTATGAGGGAAAGGAGCTGAATTTTAAGACTTTAGCCTATTATCCGAGGGGCCAGGACCATATATGTGTAACCTTCTTTACTCGAAAATCCAGAAAAAAATACCCGCTAAATAAATTCAGCTCTCCACACTACAGAGTACTACATCTTCGATGGGAGAGACAGGAAAACAACTAAAGAAAACTAAGGGAGGAAATAACGAGGGTGGGAGCTATATGGTCCTGGCCCCTCGGATAATAGGCTAAAGTCTTCATGATATTCGACTTTGCTAGCCATTATCCATTTGGGGCCAGGACCATATATGTGGATCCAGAGCGGAATTTATGGCAAAATCATCGACGTGAAATTGGTTGAAGTAGCTGTGTTCAACCGATAGAACTTGTCGAAAAGTACAGAGGACGACCAATTCCCGTGTACGACAACGTCGTCCACTCTAGCACCCTGTCTGATTGCAGCCGTGGAACCAATTGCTCTTGCTTTAGGGAGCTTGGCATTCTTGGGAAGATTTAGCTTGCGTGTAATCGAAGCGATGTGGTTGCTGATGCGTTCAGAACCGACTGGTTTGTCTAGGTCTCTGACATCTCGGATCAATGGGCGATACGATAATGAGGGGTCCTTCGGGTGAGGGACATCTACCTCATGGCCTTGAATACGCGATAGGTACTCGGCAAGCGTCTTGATAGGGCACAACAAAGGGTCATCATGGCATTTGACGGTGGTGTATTTGCAGATACGACTACCCCTCCTAGTTTCCTTTGGTAAGAGGATTGGTAATACCACAGCGAACTGGTCTATATGAAACCTGTCATTGGAGAGATCAATGCACATTATATCGCTGGGTCGGAAGAAACCGCAGGTACCAAGGAGCCAACAAAGCTTTTGGGTGAGGAAAAGATCAGTGAGGGACGAGTTCTGCCCCTGCTGTCGGAAGTGTTCCACGATTGGACTGATATCGATGCTTAACTCCTTTGTGTGCTTGATCTCTCGTCTGCGAAGAGAGCGAAAGAACTGTTGGTAGTCTTCACCGTTGAAGAGAGACTTGTCGTCGTACATCTGAATGATGGCTGATTTGTAAGTGTCAACTGTGTTGGCTGCCCATCCATTAATGGATACACCTGAGGCTAACCAGTTGAGGAGTTGGACTGGTTGAGGTACCATTGCGTCTACGTTGCGTGCTGTAGCCCAAGTTATGTACCTGTCCTGTATGCTGGAATACGCTTTTTGTCTGCGTTGTACTTCTGGGCTATCGACTATGATAGATGCTGTGCTTGCATCCCATCCTTTGTCCATTAGGCGTCGCCTCTTATCTTCCAAGCGCATAAAGACCAGTGGGGGTTCTTCTCCAGGATGTCCGGTGCGTTTCCTGGGGCTGGGATCACTCTGTGTCGAGGGACAGGCATCGGTGGAGCTGTTGCCATTTCTAACGCCGTTGGGAACCAGACTGTGATATAATTGAACTTACCCTAAAAGGACGCCTCGACATGGATAGACATATGACAATAGAGGGGTCAGCAAAGGGAAGAATAAGAATCGGTGAGAAAAAAGACATGCCTGGCCACTTGGCCCCAGGGACGTTGGGTTTTTTTTCATGCCTCCTGAGAGACAGGAAGCTAACTCTAATGTAAGTACTGTGAGGCGCACGTGCCTCAGGCACTGCTCCTCTAGCGTAGGCTGCTCGCCATAGATCCCAAGGCGAACAACCCCCCTCCTTATGGAGAACGAAGCATGAGTTCGTAGGTATTAACGACGCGGGATCAAATGGTGAGAAGTCGGTGGAGAAAAATTTTTTTTTTTTTTTTTTTTATGTCCGTTTGCGTGCAGCACGCGCACGGATTGGTTGCACACGACTCGCAGGGGTGAACTTTTTTATTCGGAGCTTTGCCACTGGAACGCCTAGCGGTAGTTTTCTTAGGAGTAGCCTCCATAGATAGTGCCGCTTTCTGCTTGTCCCAGTATTCCTTGAGACATGTTCGTTCCACAAAGGACTCCTCAGGTTCCCATGTATTATAGTCTTCAGTAAAGCCTTTCCATTTAACAAAATATTGCAGCTTGCCAGGAATAGTTGGGTGAGGTTCATGTTCGAGAATGGTTTCTATCTCGTACGCAGGGTCACTGTCAAGGTCATCCAAAACCAGCTTCAGTTGTGACGGCGCATATTGCCTATGATGAACTTCCTCCGTTCCATCTTTCAACACATATGCTCCCTGTGCCGTTTTGCGGACAACAGTGTAGGGACCTTCGTACCGAGGGGTGAGCTTGTCTCCTTGGATAGGGTCAAGGACCATTACCTTAGCACCATCCGGGAACTCGCTGTGAAGTACCGTTCGGTTGAACCGTTCTATCATTTTTTCCTGTGTAGCTTTGGCTTTACCTGAGATAGCAGGGAATACTATTTTGTTCATATACTCGAGTCGTTCGAGCAGCTCTTCTTGGGACATCAATTGCTCTTTTGTCATTCAAGTAGTTGCTGAATCCATTCGCCTTTCTTGCAAAGAAGAGTGAGAAAGGTGATGACGAGTGTAAAGACACAACTCGCGTGTTCATTGACATTTGGATGAATGGTATGTGAGAGTCCCATGTGGAGCTTCGCTCTTGGATATGCTTCCGCACCATGTTATTGGCTATTTTAACATGGCTCTCTGCTACTCCGTTCGCTCTTGGATGATACGGCGTGATGAGACGTTGATCGACATTCATTTGAGTTGTCATGGTACGTATAGCTTCATTGACAAATTCACGACCATTGTCTGATTGTAAAACTCTCGGGAAACCAATAGTGCAGAACAGCTTGAAGAGCTTTTCTGCTACGGTGATACCTTTCTTGTTCGGTAAAGGCTCAAGGAAGACAAACCTGGTGCACACATCCACAACAACCATCAGGTACGCATTGCCTTTTGTAGACGTTGTGAACGGACCAGTCAGATCGATGGCAATGTGATCGCCAGGCAGGCTTGCATGGATTGCCTTCAAAGGATGGTATCCTTTTCGAACGATATTTGTACGTTGACATTCCCGACATCTTTTAATAAAATCAGAACAATCTTTTGTCAAGTGAGGCCAAGTCTGACCCTCGCTATGAATGGCGTTCACCATAGCAATAGTACCAATATGACCCATACCATGAGTCCTATGGAGTACATCTTGTCGATCACTTTCCAGAACGATTGTACGCTCGGTGTCTTCATTTTGCAAGATATGCACGTAAGCAAGAATAGCAGGCAGTGAAGCTGGAGTAACCTTCCGGAATTTATCAGGGAAGATACGAGATAATGCATCAGGCAAAATGTTTAGAATACCAGGCCGATAGTGAACAGTAAAGTTATAGTTCAAGATCGTGTCTTGCCAATTGACCATCATGGAATTCATGTCTTGCTGCGAATGAAGGAATACAAGGGCTCGGTGATCAGTGTAGAGATCAAAGTGTCTGCCCCAAAGGTAATAGTGGAACTTATTGAGCGCAAACACGATCGCTAGCAGCTCTTTCCCTGTCGCAGAATATTTTTCTTTCTTTTCTTGAAGGGATCTCGCCATGAATGATATGTATCGGATGTTCTTTTGGATTTTTGGCCCATCAGGTAATTGATAAAGTACCACTCCAATACCCACATTCGATGCGTCAGTTGCCACATAGAATGGTAGAGTAAAGTCTGCAAAAGCAAGCACAGGAGCCGCTGATAGAAGTTTCTTCAGTGTCTCAAATGCTTCCAACTGCTCAGCGTCCAACGTGAACGTGTCGGTTCGATGTCTTAACGCATCTAACGGTGCTGCAACGGAACTGAATAAAGGGATATACTCGCGGAAGAAATTGAACGTCCCGAGATATGACTGGATTTGCTTTCCCGTGGTTGGAGGTGCCCAATGTTCGATATTCACAAACTTAGTAGGGTCCACACTCCTCCCATGGAGTCCAATCACAAACCCGAGCAATGAGATTTGCGTACTGTAGAAATGACACTTATCGGGATTCACAATAAGCTTGGCTTTTTTTTAACCTGTCAAGCACAATCCGCACATGCTCACTGTGTTCTTCTCTGTTCTTTGAGAAAATCACGATGTCATCAATGAAGTTGCAGACGAACGGAAGATCGCCAAGTATACGAGCCATTCCTCGTTGAAATATGCTGGAAAGCGGTTTTAACCCAAATGGAGCTTTCTTGAACATGTATTGCGTACCTCTGTGCATAAATGCAGTCAAAGGTTGATCCTCTTCATGTACTGGTAGACGATGGTACGCCTGAGAAAGATCAATGGTCGAGTAGATTGCATTACCTGCCAACTTGTTAATGATGTCAGATATTAAAGGTAGAGGATAGTTATCATCTGGTATTTCTTTATTGAGTGGTCGTGGATCTAGACACACTCTCCAAAGAGTCTTGTTACCCTTCAGATCTTTTTAGCTGCAAGAGTTAGTGTATTATTGTGGACATTACCAACAGGGGCGACTGTAATTACATCGTCCTTTTTCCACTTCTCGACAGCTTCGTCAAAAATGGACAATTGCTTTTGAGCAAATGGTCTAGGCCGTCTGAAGATGACCGTTCCCTTTGACACAGGAAGGTATACCTTCATTTCAGGAATGGGACAGTGACTCGACTTAGGAATTTGCGTATTCTTTTCGATCACGTCTTTGATTGACTGTAAGAAAGCCTTCTTAGCATTCTGAAAGCTCGGTTGACTTTCTTCTTCAGGTCGTTCAGATGGAATGAGCGAAGGACGCTGATCCGGCTCCGGTTCTGGTAGGACTGAGGCATTCAAACCAGGATTGGGTAGTCCAGTCAAACCAAGACCAATACGATGGAACAAGTCCATGCCGATTGTGAATGGGTACTTTTGCTTCACTACTTCGAATGGAGAGAACACTATACATGATTGGTAATGGATCTCAATAGGTTCTGTTTGACCGATCCTTTCTATTGTAGTATCTTCATCTGCTAGTGTAATCGTTCCTTTCATGGACCGAATGTCCTTCCCATGCTTTTCCACGATATCTTCTGGCCTTATACAGGATACAGTAGCACCAGTATCGATCAGTGCATTGTACTGACACTTCTCAAATTCAATGGTAATAACAATACGCTGTTCTGCATTATCATCACGCATTGCAAATGCTGACAACTTAATTTCAGGAGGTCCATAGTAAGCTGAGTATTTTTTTTTAATAGTTTTTCAAGATCATTAGGGTCTTCACACTCTTGTGCAGCAAGGTCAGGAATGTTCTCTGAAGGTAGAGTAAAAGAACTGGCATTCTTTTTTATTTTTATTCGTTGCCGAAGAGCTATTCTTCTTTTTAAACCCTTCCTGACAGATTGAAGGAATCTTCGTTCAAACGGTGTCTGACCAAGGGGGGTCATATTGCTGTCCGAGTAGGATTGACTAATGACCTGAGGTTTAGAGCATAGTAGATTTTGGTCAGTGTAAGTCTTAACATTGAGACTAGCAATTACTTCTTTTGACAGATTGCATACCAATTTTGTTGCCTTCGGCGTGCCTTTTTTTTCATTCGGCATTCACTTTCAACGTGACCAATCTTGAGGCAAGGTCTGTAAGTACATTCCTTGTGATCCTTCGTTATATGTGACGAGTTATCGCCACACTTAGCACAGAACAGCGATGAGCCATTTCCTTTGTTACCCGATTGGTTAGAGAGCTCCTATTTTTCTGGAATGGGGTAAAACGATTGTTGTTCATTCGAGATCTCGTCGTGCGTTTGACGGATGAGGGGTTGGCCGTTGCCCTTTCCTTCAGCGGGTGGATCATCGTAGATCTTGGTGACATCGGATCCTTCAGGACCGCGTAGTCTCTTACATTGAGTTAACAATGAGGATAGAGACTGGAAGGATGCTGCATTCGGGTCGAAGCTGCTATAACGAGTCAGCATGATATTGTAGGCATTGGGACCAATGGCTTTCTCCCAGTTGACTGAGGATAATATCATTGTCATCCTTTACACCGTAAACATGCAAGTCTCTTTCAATACGGATTGCAAAGTTCTGATATGTCTCTCGTTCAAGCATTCCGATCTTGGTTAGACGTTCCACTTCTTCATCTCGTTGATCTTGTGTCAAACAGGCATTTACGAAGACTTGACGGCAGGTTTCCCATCCTCTAGTGCCGGATGGATATGGCTTAATACCTTCCTGGAACTGGACGGCAAAGTGCTCCACCTCGATGCAGGACACCATGAGTCGCTCACATTGTCGCTCAAATCGTTCCTCGCCCAGGTGGGCCGTAAGCAGACGGTAAAATTGGCTTAAGAAGGTTCTGGCCGTCATTTTCTTTCCCTCGTATCTAGCCACACGCTTGGGAATGTTGTCCAACACTGCGACTGTCTGCGATTTTGGACTGTCTTCGACTGATGCAATGTCTGCAGCAATATCTTGCAACTTCTTGAGGATCATTTTGGTCTTTTCATAGTCTTTTTTCAGTCACGGCAATCATGACATCTAGATCTTGTCTCGCTTGGCCCCTCTTGGTACCCGTCGTTGGAGTACAGATTGCTCAGCCTCTCGCCAAGTGACTTGACAGCGTCTTTGAGGCGAGCTATCTCAGTCGCAGAGTCGTGTTTGACTATATTGAGGCGTGGTCCTTGCGAAAAGACCTTCGTTTGCGGTTCCACCACCAAGGTTGGTTTGGTGTCTATCCACCTCCATATCCCATTCACTGAACGAAGGGGAAGAGGGGACGTTCAAATTCTCCGTTGGCTCATTAGCCCTTGATTGAACAGGTTCAGGAATGGCAGAGACTGGGGATGACATCGGACGTTGAGGAGTATTGATGATTTCAGGAAGTGCTTCGCAGGAGCGTCAAATGTTGTTGTTGTTGTTTTTTTTTTTTTATTTTATTTTCCTACAGTCAGCACGTTCAATATATTTTGTGACATACGAGACATGGTACCATGACAAGTAAGTCTGAAACGTCGCATAGTCGACCAAAATACAGTTGGCGCCAAAATGGTTTCAATGTTTTCAGAAATTTCGCTTTTTCTAATTTTCTCGTTTATTCTTTCTTTCTCTTTCATATTCAATTCTAATAGAAAGGAAAGTCTTATCAATGGTGGACCCGAGAAATAAGAAAGCGGGCCTTTTATCACTTCACATGAGCGAGCTATGCCGCCTCCAATGTTGTCGTCTCATAGAAACCATTTTGCCACTAGTCCGGGAAAATTCTTCAATACCTCGTATTCCCCCTTTCGCTTTCAACACGGCCTCTACTCTTCGTGGCATCGACTCATAGAGCTTGTCAATCATATCCTGTGGTATCAGCTCCCATTCCTCCAGCACCATATCCCACAATTCATGAACACTCGTAGGCCGCTTCTCTCGTTGACCAATCTGAACCTTCAGCTTGTCCCAAACATGCTCGATTGGATTTAAATCTGCTGATTGTGCAGGCCATCGAAGAACCTCAATATCCTGATCCTCCAGGTACTTGGTTGTTGCTTTGGCTTTGTGTTTGGGGTCGTTGTCGTGCTGAAAAATGAAGTCATTTTTTCCGAGATCATAATACTCGAGACTTTCTTTCAATGTTGTGTCGAGAATATTGATGTAATCCTCCTTTTTCATAGTTCCTTCATAGATCTGACAGCCATAGCCAAGTCCCTTGGACGTCATACAGCCCCAGAACATCAAGGATCCACCTCCATGCTTGACAGTAGGTTGAAGATGAAATGGTTGAACCGGATCGCCTGGCTTAGCCCAGTAATATTGTATCCCGTCCGAGTTCCAGATGTTTATCTTTGTTTCATCTGAGAATACCACTCGCTTCCAGTCATCGATGGTCCAATTTTTATGACCTCTTGCCCACTCCAACCGCGCTTGCTTGTGTCGCTTACTAAGGAAAGGCTTTTTGACTTTTTTTCGCTTCTTGAAAGCCGATCTCCCTGAGGTTGCGAAGGACTGATCTGTACGAGATAACTGTCCCTTCACCATTGAGGCTCTTGTGGACCTGCTTGCTAGTCTTCAACATGCCGGAAAGTAACTTTCTGTTGAGATCATTCTTGGAGCGAGCCGAGAGAATTCTTGGTCTTCCTGTTGGTTGCCTTTGTAGAGTAGGTAAATGCTTGGTTCGGATCCTTGAAACAGAAGCAGGGCTGACTGATAATCGTCTAGCGACATTCTTGACGGAGTAGCCTGCTTTTAGCTGGCTTATGATAGAGTTTTGAGTGTCTTCTTTCGTTTTTTTCATGATGGAGGAATATCGACCATTTTCGAGCGATTGCACCCGTATTTTATATCAAACTTGTCAAGATCTATTCATCTTCTTTTAATCTCTCTGACTGACTGTAGATATAAGACAAACGATTGTGAAAAAAGAGATGAAATAGCAATAAATATAAATGGCGTGCCCAAGTGGCGAAATGGTTCCAATATCTAGCTTCAACAATTTACCTCATAGCACGCCTTTCTGACAACGTATTGAAAATCTGTTTACACTGTCGTGAACAAGGCATTCTGGGTATTGTTTTCAATCTAAGCAACAAGGTGCATTTACATATTCTCGATGGGTAGAAAATTGCTAAAATATGAAAATTTGAGAATTATTGAAACCATTTTGGCGCCCACTGTATAATGATGACAGTACTCTCAGTCTGGTATACATATCTTTTATCACTTATTGCATAGACCGTCTCTCATATCCAATTATCCTTTCGGATACATTTGATACTTTTTAGCGTTATCGCTAGTACACTTCATCTTTTTATTTTATGTTATATTATATTTTTTTTTTTTTTTTTTTCTGTCTTATCTTGACACACTACGGGAAGTGTTGATGTCTCCTCGACTTGTTATACGCGGCCACCAGTTGCAACCAGCGCAAATGATCCAAGTGCATGTATTCTCTTTCTTCGAGCAGAGTATGCAATTTGGTGAGATGATTCACTGCTACTTGAAAGATTGCTGGATCAGGGCTGTTGCCCAGCGTACGGGCATAAGTCGCCCACTCTTCAATCTGTCGCTGGAGAACAGCTTTCTGCTCGTTTACTCTTCCCAGGAACTCCACTGTTTCTGCCGACACATACCCAGTCGGGGGCATATCATCCACTAGTGATGGAAGGTTTGTCACAAGTGACGGCATGGTTGGAGCCGGCGGTTGTTTCGCAGGAACGGTTTGTGGCGTGGGGCTGTTGTATGTGATATGTGGTTCTGTCATAGCCGTGGTATCAGCTTCCTCATTATACAGACGATCCACCCGATGACTACCAGGACAGTCATGGGGGTGACCTATTAAGCCCATATCGCAGCTCGGCGAACGATCCCTATCTTCTGGTGTTGCTGGACGAGCCGTTGGGGACGATGCTCGTAGCGATGAACGACTGCTCGATCGTGTGAGGGCCATGGTGGGGTAATGAGGAGGTGTTTGTGTGTTGTAGTGACAAGGGAAAGATGGAATAAAATGTTTTCTTTCCTTTCACCATGAGCAGACGGGTTACTTTTATGCGAATGAGGAGACAGATGAGGCCGCGCATTCATGCAACCATGGCCTCCTCTGATTCGCCCATTTCAGTCGAATGCCCCATTCATGCAATTTCATGTGTCACTTCGTGATTGGTCAGTTCTTTTAACCTCATGATCTTTTTCTGTAGTGACTCGGGTACACAACCCTTCAAGTTATTCATTGTCTGTAGTAAGACTGGGCGTACTCTTGCACAGTTGCATGAGTCGCATGATCCACATTGGGAACATCTTTCCGGGAGTATTCCCCGTCCTTGGACCATTACGTCCAGACAATTCTTCTTCACCGAAAAAAAATGTGATATAATTGAACTTACCCTAAAAGGACGCCTCGACATGGATAGACATAGTGACAATAGAGGGGTCAGCAAAGGGAAGAATAAGAATCGGTGAGAAAAAGACATGCCTGGCCACTTGGCCCCAGGGACGTTGGGTTTTTTTATTCATGCCTCCTGAGAGACAGGAAGCTAACTCTAATGTAAGTACTGTGAGGCGCACGTGCCTCAGGCACTGCTCCTCTAGCGTAGGCTGCTCGCCATAGATCCCAAGGCGAACACAGACTGCTGTCGGCCAATAGGGAGTTATCAGAGTGGCTTGAATTTTCTCCATGCGGATCTTCTGAAGAATGAGGGAGATCAGATTCCATGGAGGGCAAATGTAAGCTCTGCCTAGGTCCACCCAGGAGTGTTTGAGAGCGTCGCAACCGATGGCGTCTGCTGATGGCTTCCAAGTCATGTACCGTGGCAGTTGGTGGTTGCTGGGAGAGGCGAAGAGATCGACGTGGTGAGGGCCCCAATACCGATCTAGTTTTGCGAAGAACTGAGGGTCTATGGACCATTCCAGTTGACCTACGAGCCGTCGTGATGGTGCGTCTGCAGGATTGAAGGCTGAGGGCACATATGTCGTCCGTATCCTTGTCTCTGTCTGTAGACACCATTCCCATATCGTCGTCGCCAGTTTCCTCAATTGTGGTGACCTTGTCCCTCCGAACCTGTTGATGTAGGATATTGTCGTAATATTGTCCGATATTAAAGTGAATCCATAGATCGATCAATGATTTTTTTAGAAATGCATTCTGGCAGATTGCTCATTCGTCTATGATGCATCCCAACTGGAGACCACCGTGGGAAAATAAGTCAGCCACTTATCTATGTCCTGCTTCAGTTGCACAGACCTGCAGTAGGGAAGACTTGATGTATTTTTTTTTTTATTTCACTTGTCACATTGAGCCATCACTGGATTCATGGATCCTCATCGGATGATTGCTTCTCCATGGAGGGTCAGTATTTTGTGTGTCCTCCTTTGCTACGTAGCACAGCCTCAATGCGCCGAGGCATGCTCTCATACAATTTATGGATCAACTCTGGCGAGAGTTTTACCCATTCGTCTTGGACTCGTTCCCAGAGCTCATTCAAGTCATTCGGCTCATTGTCGTACTGATTGAGGCGACGCTTGAGGATACTCCAGACGTGTTCAATGATGTTGAGGTCCGGGGATTTCGCTGGCCACTTCACAACTCTAAACTCCTGTTCTGCAAACCATCTCTTTACTATGTTTGCCATGTGCACTTTGGAGTTGTCCTGTTGGAAGATGGAGTCTGCTGGGTCCATGCCGGCCCATTCGAATGAGCTGGTAACATAATCCTGGAGAACCTGGAGGTACATTTCCGATCTTATTCCCTACTTCGATCCAGCAGAGGTCGCCTGGGGAATTGTAAGTGATGCATCCCCAGATCATCATCTTGCCTCCGCCACCTTGTGGAGTTCGACGGACCTGCTGACGCGAAAGCTTCCTGTGTTCAAGGTCGCTGTAGTAGAACTGTCTGCCAAATGTTCCCACGCGGCTGTTCATGCTCTCATCGGAGAACATTACTTTCTTCCATTCTTCGACAGTCCAGTCTTTGTGCGCTTTTGCAAATTCATACCTCTCGTGAATGTGATTGGGGAAGAGATCAGGTCGTTTCTGCTTGACAGATGCTTTTGATGCCTCTCTTACGTAGATTGGTCCGCACAGTCTCAATCTGGACATGCACTCCATCTCGCTCCTGAATGAACCGCTGAGCTTGACGAAGTGTTTTTCCATTTTGCCAGTTTTGAAATTGCGGGCAACAAGGACCATCGTTCTCTCTGGAATCTTAAGATTGAGGACCTGGTTTTGATGGAGGAACGTTTTCTTGAATACCTTTTACGAATGTTGACAGCGGTCCCAATGGAGACATCAAGGGCACTTGCCACTTGTCTAACTGATTTCCCTTGCATCAGCAGATCTTTGACCGATTCCTTTTTCTCAGGAGAGAGGTGCTTTGGGGGCCTTCGAGTTCGCTCCAATGGCTGCTGCATTGTGGTTCAAAAGACTGGGAGAGAAGAATATTCAAGCTGGGTGAATGATTGGTTAGGGGAAAAAAAGACATGCAATAGAGAGATGTCTCAGCCTTTCTACTTTTCCAGCGTTTGATCAATGTGACTTCTCTGCTACATCAGGTAAACTATTGATGTATAGCTCTACTAAAGGAGATGGAGAGCAATCAGTTTAAAGTTGAAGGATCACCCATTCTCCCATGAGAGTTCCCCATTGGAATGCATCATAGACGAATGAGCAATCTGCCAGAATGCATTTCTAAAAAAATCATTGATCGATCTATGGATTCACTTTATGTTGACGACTTTTCCCTTTGCTTCCGGTTGTCGAAGGGCGATTTGCACTGCCAACAGTTCCTTGACATTGATGTGCTTGTGTTGATCTCGAGGAGGCCAAGTCCCTTTGACCGTCCTGTTGTTGATCACTACACCCCACCCTGGGTCGGAGGCGTCTGTGTAGATGTCTGCTTGAGGTGTTGAGGTGATCCATGAAAGCCCATTCCATTCCTTGAGTTGTGTCGTCCACCAGTGTAGCTCCTCCATGCATGCTGCTGGAGATAGAGATATTAAGCTCTCCCCCATGAGTCCTCTGATTTCAGAGCTTGTATCTTCTCGGTCATCAGGTTTTGGACTTTGAGACGGGCCGGGAATACTGCGGCTGTCATCGCGACTGTCTTGCCGATAAAGGACGACAGTTGGCGAACTGAGCATTCCTTCTTGTTCAACATCTTGGATGCCATCCTGCGAACATCGCGGATCTTCTTGCCCGGCAGACGAAGTGTCATCGAGGCTGTGTCTAGCTCGAACCCCAGGTGCTCCAGCTTCTTGGATGGTTTGAGGCTCGACTTGGACTCCTTTTGTCAAGAAACCGAGGTCCTTGAGCTTCTTTAGGACCCTGTTGGTGGCTATCTCTGACTTCTTTTTGGATGTCGCTGCGATAATTAGATCGTCCAGATAGGCTGAGATTCGAATTCCCTTTTCCTTGCCCAGCGGAGTAGGGGTTTCAAAATCTTGGTGAAAATTAACGGTGCGAGAGACAGACCGAATGGGAGGACCCCTGAACTGATAGAGTTTTTTCTTTCCACAGGAACTGAAGATACTTCCTGGATGAGGGGTCGATGGGGACGTGGAGGAAAGCATCTCTTAAGTCTATTGAGGTAAGGTAATCGTTCCTCTTTATTAAACTGCATACATGCTGAATCGTCTCCATTTTGAACGGTCTGGTCGGTACGAACTTGTTCAGAGGCCTCAAGTTCAATACTGGGCGCAAGTCCCCTGTCTTCTTTGGAATGGTGAAGAGTTGGCTGGTGAAACCATCTCCATTTGTACATTCTATCGCTCCCTTTTCCAGTAAGGCTGACACCTCGGCGTCTATACTCGCTGTTTCCTCCTTTGAAAGGGGTCTTGGAGGAGGGTGTGTCTCCGATGTCGGAGGAGGGGGGAGAAAACGGGACCCTGTAGCCGTGCTCGATGATTCGGAGAATGGCGGGGTTGTCGGTAACAGTCCGCCATTCTTCTAAGAAGAATCTGAGTCGTCCTCCGACCTTCTCTTTGTTGGTTGCGACTCTGGCTTCGTCCTCTTCGGTGGTTTGAGCCTCGGTACTTGTTGTCGTCCCTCCGTCTGGAGTTGTTGTCCTTGTGAAAATGGGAACGGTCATTATCGCCGTTGTTGTTTCGACGATTGTTGTATGCATTGTTCTGCTTGTACCCCTGGTTGTTGTCCCTGTTGTTGTTCTTGGGATTAGAGTAATTGTTATTCTTGAATTTACTCTTGGGTCGGAAGGTGTTCTCCAACGAACGTTGGGTCTTGAGCTCTTCCTCCAGCTTCTTAGGGTCAATGATGTCTGAGGTGTCCGACTTAAAGGTGATGCCTTGAGCGTTGCGGATGTTGTCAAGGCGCATCCTGTTGACCTTCCCGGTTGTTCCTGCGATGTGGTCTCGCATAAGTGTCGCGAACGAGGTGCAGATCTCCACCATGTCCTTTGCGTCAATGGAAACACTGTCTTCCATTGCCCAAACTTGATGTAAGAAAAGGTCGATTGGTCTGGTGAGATTGGCGAGTCTCTTTTGAATCGAGCGTAATTGAAGATCGTGGCCTTTCTGGGAAGTTGAGAACTTGACTGAAGAAGGGTGTCACGTACCTAGGCGAATGAACCTGTCTATAGGATCCTCATTCCTAAAGGAATGAGGAATGAGGAAAAGAATAGATTGAGACGGAGCTCTGATGAGCTCCGTCCCAAAAATACTGAGTGCGCGCTCCGCGCCACTCAGCAGTCACCTCTTGTCCCTCCTCCGACGCGCCGCCTAGAATCCTACACACCGACTGGCCTGGGTCCCCAGTTCTCTGGGCTCCTGCCCCTAGATAGAAACACATAAATAGCCCTTAGATAGACATAGCATCGAACTTCAGTCTGCAATACATATTATCCTTGCCCTATAGAAAAATCTGCCTTGTCTGTCCTTGACATTGCAGACTCATACACACTTCCTGCCCCCTGACCCTCTTCCATACAACACTGACCCCCCATCAACCATCCAAGTCATGAGCCAAGACGACCAAGGTCTATTTACCATGCGTTCCCTCCTCGAGCAAGCCCAGCAAGGTAACCTCGACACAAGCCAGTTTGTTACGCATGTCCACGGCACGATCGAGGCACTCCAACAACAGTTGCGTATGCTCCAACAAGAGCTTCATGCTACCCAAGCGGCCACACGCCCCGACCAAGCCGTCCTCCAGTCACTAGCCGAGCGCCTCCAAGAGGCTGCCCACTCGAACCAAGTCTCGACTGCGTCTATGCAAAGAATTGCTGAGTCCCTGATCAACCGTCCCCCTAGCTCCCGCACGCCTACCTCGCTCCCCTCGAAGTTCAAGGGAAACTCTGATGAAATGAGCCTCGACGATTTTAAAGCTCGCCTAGCAACCGTGTTCGGACGTCACCCTGACCATTTCAGGAACGATAAGGACCGAATTTACTTCGCCCTGAACTCCATGGAAGGAGCCCCCGCCAAGATGTTCACTCCATACCTCAACGGGGAACTTGAAGACTCCGATGGGGTCCTCGACGATTACGAGTCATTCCTAGCTGCCCTGGAAAATATTTTTTTGGCAACCAACTGGAACAAGACGAGGCCTCCGAGAAAATCATGACCTTGAAACAGCACGGAAAAACGATGGCCCAGTATATCACAGAATTCAAGACTTTGCAGAGTAAACTTAACGGATGGGGCGAGCCAGCCCTCACCTCTGCATTCAAGATGGGTCTTTCCCGCGAAGTCAAGGCCGCTATGTGTCCTTATTGGGATACACTCCGAAGACTCAAGGATGTACAGACCAAGGCATCGACGGTTTATGCTAACCTGTCCCGCTTCCCTAACAAAGCGCAAACCAACTTACCCATGAAAAGACCTGCCCTTACCTTGAAGCCATCTCAAGCTGCCTCCTTGCCAAACCCAATGGCAATGGACATTGATTCAATGAAGACCCGAAAGCTCAGTGATGAGGATAAACGCTACCGAAGAGACAATGGTCTCTGCCTCTACTGTGGCAAGCCAGGACATATCGCTCAAGAATGCCCAGCCAAGAGGGTTCGTATTGCCTCTGTGTCTACCGACGTAGACGACCAGGGAAACGAGTCGGCCTAGATCCAAAGACAGACTGGATCCTAGGCCGAAATGTTCGCCGCCCAACCTCCCAAACCCCGAGTCTGTCTCCTTGTCCCCATTGCCATCACCCTTTCCGACCGAGACGCCCCAATTTATGTCAAGGCGCTGATCGATTCCGGTGCTCAGGCTTCCTTTGTGGACGCTTCCTTTGTCCAATCTCGCTCCATCACCACCCAGCCCCTTGAACAGAAGATTCTCCTAAACATGGCCGATGGGAACACCAGCACCCATGGCCCCGTCACCGAGTTTATTCAGCTACCGATGTCTATCGGAAGTCATCATGAAACCATCTCCCTTCATGTCACGAAGCTCCAGAGACAACCTGTTGTCTTAGGCGTTGACTGGCTGAAAAAGCACAACCCCTCAATCAACTGGAAAGAGCACATAGTCTCCTTCCGTGATGATCATTGTAATAAAAACTGTTTTGAACAGTGTCCAGTCTCCTTGCCTAGCTCCCTAGAAAATAATCTTGTATCTTGTCTTGAGGTTGATAACCCCAATCCCAGTATTGACCAGTATTATCTTTGCCAAATGTACTTGGACGATATCCTAGCCCCTGAGCAAAATGACCTTGCTTCCCAGTCTAGTATCTTGTCACTGTCCGAGATCAGTGCCCCAGAACACCCTGTTGATCCATTATCTTTCCTGCCAGATAATTACAAAGAATTTATCCCATTGTTTAAGGATCGTGAAGCGGGATCCTTGCCTCCGCATCGCCCCTGCGACCATTCTATCCCTCTTGAACCCAATGCCAAGATCCCCTTCGGTCCCTTATACACCTTGTCACAAAAAGAACTTGACGCGCTTAAAGAGTACCTTGACGACAATTTGAAAAAAGGATTTATTCGGCGTTCCGAATCACCAGCAGGTGCCCCTGTCCTGTTTACTCCTAAGAAGGATGGCAAGTCCTTGCGTTTATGTGTCGACTATCGAGCACTCAACAAAATAACGATCAAAACCGCTGTCCCTTGCCATTGATTTCCGAGACCCTAGACCGACTTCGAACAGCTAAAGTCTTCACCAAGCTGGATCTCAAAGGAGCATATAATTTGATCCGAGTCGCAGCAGGCGAAGAATGGAAGACCGCCTTTCGTACTCGTTATGGTCACTTCGAATACATGGTGATGCCGTTTGGATTGACAAACGCTCCAGCAACCTTTCAAGCCTTCCTGAATGATGTATTACGAGAATGCCTAGATGAGTTTGTAGTGATCTACATCGACGATATTTTGATCTACTCTTCGGATAGAGAATCTCATGAGCGCCATGTACGCCGAGTCCTTGAACTCCTCATGAAAGCCGACCTCCAAGTAGCTCCTGAGAAATGCGAGTTCCATGTATCCACAGTCGAGTTCTTGGGTTATGTGATATCTCCTGAGGGAATATCCATGGACCCTGCTAAAGTTGAGGCCATCCTCTCTTGGCCAACCCCTATCTCGGCCCATGATATCCAAGTGTTCTTAGGCTTCACCAACTTCTATCGGAAGTTTATCGACAGCTTTTCTGATGTGGTATCTCCCATGACAAGACTCCTAAGGAAAAACGTATCCTTCATTTGGGACAAGGCCGCCCAAGATGCCTTTGACGACCTTCGCCAGAGATTTGCCTCCAAGCCGATACTACGCCACTTCGATCCAGAGAAACCGTGTTATCTTGAACCAGACGCATCTAAGAAAGCTGTGGGCGTTGTGTGTAGCCAGCCAGACGAGAATGGCAACCTCCGCCCCATCGGATATTATTCGCGCTCCCTTTCCGGCCCTGAGAAGAACTACCATGTCCACGACACAGAGCTTTTGGCCGCTATCGAAGGACTGGAACAATTCCGCCATTACTTTGCCTACTCAGACTTTCCTGCCACTATCCTCACTGATCATAAGAATCTGGGTATTTTTCGGAAAAAAGATCTCTCAGTGATCGTCAAGTCCGATATGCCGAGCGTCTTTCCAAGTTCAATGTTCGAGTTGTATACCGTCCTGGAGTGCTGAATGGTGCTGCTGACGCCTTGTCCCGCAGGTACCCCTCTGAGGAGGGGAGAGTCGAGTTCATGAAGCAATCTTGCCAAGAATGGAGTATGTCCTCGCGAATCCAGAGCACGCCACAATCGCAGAAATAATTGATGAAGTGTTGCAAGAACCCGTTGAAGATGAAGATGAAATCCAGAATCCAATGAATCAAGAGCCTCCGGTGCTGGACCTGACAGACCGTATCAAGGCTGCCTATCTTGAAGATGAAGAAACCCGAGATATCATCCAAGCTTTGGAACAAGATCCAACTGTGGAAGAAGACTTTTGTTGTGATGGATGGATTGTTGTACTACAAAGGTCGTATCGCAATCCCTGACGACGACTCGATCAAGAAGGATATTTTATCCCATTGTCATGATGATCCCATGTCAGGTCACTTTGGAATCCACAAGACCCATGAGCTGGTTAGCCGTTCATATTCATGGCCCTCTATGAGAATGTTTGTGAAGCGCTTCATCAGTTCGTGTGACACCTGTCAAAGGAACAAATCATCCAAGCATAAACCGTATGGTCTCTATGCACCTGTCCCAGTACCTGAGCTCCCGTGGTCCTCGTTATCCATGGACTTCATCACCCAGCTGCCAAGCTCTGAGGACTTTGACGCAATCCTGGTTATTGTAGACCGCTTTACCAAGATGGCGCGCTTCATCCCCACGAAAGGTACCGTGGGTGCTGAGGGCCTCGCCACTCTCTTCTTACAACATATCGTGTCCAAGTATGGCCTGCCAGACGAAATCATGACCGACCGCGGATCAGTATTCACTGCTGAATATTCCCGACAATTCTTGGACGCCCTTCGTGTCCAGCAAAAAACATGACCACATCCTATCGACAACAGACGAATGGTCAAGCAGAAAGGACCAATTCCACCTTGGAGCAGTATCTACGGTGCTTCCTGAACTATCAGCAAGACAACTGGTCAGAACTATTATATTGGGCAGAGTTTTTGTTATAACAACACCTTACATTCATCAATCAACATGACCCCATTCTATGCATACCAAGGATATCATCCCCGCTTCAGCGTCAACATCCCGCGAGTCGCCGCAAGTAATCCTAGAGCAGAAGAACGACTCCAGAATCTCAAGGAGCTTCAAGAGGACCTAAAGTTCCATATTGGGTACGCCCACGAGGCCCATGAACGTAGTGTCAATAGTCGCAATCAAGAACAGCCCCATTATGAACAAGGTGACAAGGTTTGGCTCTTACGTACCAATATTCGTACCAAGAGGCCCTCACCCAAGTTGGACAACGTCCGGCTAGGACCATTCAAGATCCTTGAAGCGGTAGGCTCGCGATCATTCAGATTAGAGCTGCCACGAGAGATGTCGCGTCTCCATCCTGTGTTCCATGTCTCTTTGTTAGAGCCCCATGTGGAGAATGATCTACAAGACAGGAGAGCGCCCCCCCTCCGCCCGTGGAGATTGATGGCGAAACCGAATATGAGGTCGAGATCATCCCAGATTCAAGGCGTCGCTATGGCGTTTGCAATATCTGGTCAAATGGTTTGAGCCCATGATGAACAAACGTGGGAACCGATTGACCATGTACAGCATTGTCCCGATTTTAATTCAAGACTTCCATGCAAGGTACCCCGGAAAGCCTCGCGGACCCATTGTCGCGCCTGGAGGCCGCGCCTAAGAGAGGGAATGTCACGTACCTAGGCGAATGAACCTGTCTATAGGATCCTCATTCCCTAAAGGAATGAGGAATGAGGAAAAAGAATAGATTGAGACGGAGCTCTGATGAGCTCCGTCCCAAAAAAATACTGAGTGCGCGCTCCGCGCCACTCAGCAGTCACCTTGTCCCTCCTCCGACGCGCCGCCTAGAATCCTACACACCGACTGGCCTGGGTCCCCAGTTCTCTGGGCTCCTGCCCCTAGATAGAAACACATAAATAGCCCTTAGATAGACATAGCATCGAACTTCAGTCTGCAATACATATTATCCTTGCCCTATAGAAAAATCTGCCTTGTCTGTCCTTGACAAAGGGGTCTTCGGTGGATCGTACTGCATAAAGGCGTTCTTGGGGTACTGTCTGAACGACTCCCAGAAGTCTTCATCGCTGATGTCCTGCTCGAAAAAGGAGTTTGGGTCTGAGGGGCGTAGGGGAGGGTAGCGCTCACCCTCAGTTTCGGAGGGGTGGAAAGTGCGGATCTGAACTGGATCCTCCAACTGGGGATCGTTGTCGTGGGCATTGTCTCTTTTAAGAGCGGCAAGCTCTTTGGCCATAGTAGCCATTTGCTGTTGGAGAGAGGAGACAATATCATCTTGAGACATGAGGGAAATTTGTGATCAAAAATTGCGTGCGGATAGTGTTCCTGGCGAAACAAAAGAAGATGTAGTACTCTGTAGTGTGGAGAGCTGAATTTATTTAGCGGGTATTTTTTCTGGATTTTCGAGTAAAGAAGGTTACACATATATGGTCCTGGCCCCAAATGGATAATGAAGTGGTAATAGGGCGGGCGAGCCCTCAGCTTAGCTGTAAAGCTTCCACCTCTCAATCTAGAGGTCCTCGGTTCATGCCCGAGGTAGCACATGTGTTTTTCGTGCATGATGACCCCTTTATGGGCCGTGGGCGGGAGAGTGGGCCTCCCCCTACAATCGAGACTTAGTGTTTCGGACTGTGTCCGATGTGTAGGTTTAACCCACAATAACAGTGGCAGACCGGCAGGCACAAACTAGTCTCTAGATAGTGTTTGTTTGGCTAGGTCGTGGACTATTGGCCGAGGTCTCATTGTATAAAGCAAATAAAAAAAAAAAAATAATGAAGTGGTAATAGGGTAGTCTCCGTAATCCATATTGCTATCAACATTAGGCTTTTATGTTTCTTTTCAAACAACAATAGCTAATTCAATGGTTCACGGGAGGAAGACATTGTATTCATGTGAAAGGCAGCTTTGAATTGAAGAGAGAGATGAAGAGAGAGATTGAATGAATGTGCTCGTGTGTGAGAGAGAGGGAAAGAGTGTGGGAATTGGCCATTTTTATGTTGATGACTGAAAGTCAGCAGTATCAAAGCTCCTACGCTCTCTACGCAGATGCCATCAAACCCACTGCAGCTACAACCTCTTTCATGGAGCTGCTCCCAGTCTCTCTGTTGCAACAACTCCACTTAATTGCTCTGACCACCTTTCGCCTTATACTGCAACTGCTACATCAACTGCTACATACATCTCTACAAAAAAAAAAAAAAAAAAAAAAAAAAGAGCATACCTTCCCACGACTGTACCTTTGAGGAGCCATATGCATGCGCTTCCTGCAATAATAGAAGCAAAGAAAGCCAACTTATCGAGGTCAATGGTGAGCACACGCAAGGAAGACGTTGAAATGAACTACGCTCAAAATGGTTCAGTTGATAATGAAATGGAGACCATACACCTCTTGGGTCTCCTAGATGCTTCTCTCTCATATGCACTTGCCTTATTTCTGTTATCAATGCGCAGGAAGAATAGCTGGTGCTTTTTCTATTTCTTGAATAAAAGAAAAACAAAATGAAATGAAGCTTGGCTCAAGACAGTGAACGCATGAGGATAAGAAAAGAGTAGAGACGAAAGGAAACACAGAGAGACAAACAGCATGTAGAGTAGGTTCTTACGGGCATGGTTGCTGGCGACTACGGGAAAGAGGAAAAGTAATTAGGCCTTTGCTGAAACGATTGATGGCGAGCAATGCTGGAATGTATAATGCTAAGGCGAATGAGGATGGCGAGGGACAGCTGTGGGAATGAGGGAGTCTTGTTGAGAGGAGGAGGGAGCGAAGTAGGAGAGGATAAGAAAGAGGTTGAGGAGGAGATTAGAGCGGGACAGTGGAAGGAAGGAAAGAATGGTGGAGTGCGGTCAAGGAAGGGGAAGGAGTGCTTTAAAAAAAAAAAAAAGTGGGGCATACCTCACATGGTGTACCATGACCCTGTCGCAGAATACAGTGCATTCTGTGCTCAGCCAGAAGACTGCTCGTGTGAAGATTTCTGACGCACATGGACTGGAGTTTCCTCATATAGACAGATCCTCTCGACCTTTTGTGCTTTTGCAAGGCTATGACGGCATGCGATGCATGGCCCTCTTTTGCTGAGGAGCAAGAACATAATCTACAGAATGAGATAAGCTGGTCTTTTCTCAAGAAATGATGCTAGCGTACATGAGTCCAGGGCAAGGAAGAGGTGAGTTTTATCTATGGTCCTTTAGTAGGATTCTGAGTAATCAGATTAGACATGTTTGAGATGACCCGACTACTCGGTGAAGGAACTCGTTGTAAGTCTGTGATACCTCTTTGGGATGTACAAAAAATATATTGACATTTGCTCGAGTGGACGTGTTCCTGCAAGAGAAAGTAAGATGCGGGCTCGGAGTCGGCCAGGGGAGGGTTATCTAGCTAGTATTTCCTTTATTTTATCTGTATCTCGGGTGGAATTAAAGAAAGAAGGATGACACAGTAAAGGGGTCGCTGGCTCTATGAATGATAATGATTTTCTAAAGCGAGGTCCGCCGAACTTTATCCTGTGTGCTACAGGTTGAGGGTAGAGTGGGGGCGTAACCACTTGGGAATGTAGATCAGAGTGAAAGGACTCTCAAACAACACAAAATTAGGCATGAGGTCGCCATAACCTACCTATAAGAGTACTGTACTGTACTGACAAGCTCAACATGGCATGGCAGCACGCAAGGACGGTGAATAGTATTTAAAGTTTCTTTTCCGCTATCTGTTGTCCTAGGTCTTGGATCTGTGGTTTTCAAACCTCTGGCATTTCTAACCACACCATGTCCTCTCTCTGGAAGGGGCAAAGGGGTAGAGTAGAAGAAAAAGATCACCAAGAAGAGCAAAGACAAAATGCAAATATTTTGGGAAAAAAAAAAAAAAAAAAAAAAGTCCAAGAACATAGTAAAAAATTATAGGGGCCAATCCTAGGACCTCTTACCAACGCCCCGATCTCACACACCTATATGAATCAATAATACTACAATTCAAGGTAGTCAAAATCAGGACCCCAATTGCTGGATAATTTAGATGTTTACATTTTGCTGCAACTCGACCAGAGTCCTCCTTTTCTACCTGAGTCCAAATAGGGAAAAGGGAGTGCTCTTAAAAAAGGGAAAAGGAGGAGTAGAGCTGAGAAAAAAAGAAGAAAGAAGGAACAACGAGAAAGGATGAGAATGGACCAAAAGAGAAGAAGAAAGCGAGTAATACCGATACACCAACGACGAAGACTGCGCGAGAAAGTGGGCCAAGGAAACATCGAGGAGACGAAGGAGGCCCCTAGGGAAAGATATACAGATCTGGCAGTAATCAGAGAGGCTGACTACGTCGCTGTACGACCAGTCACACCCCTTTTGGAACTAGAAGTGGTGGTTCAGAGAAGTAGCGGCTTCGAGGGGCTGCAGCTCGACGCCGAGATAGTGAACAAGATCGAACACTGGAGAGAGCACCTCCAGGGTGTTACAGACTTGGTACTACATATATTCGGATGGATCGCTAAGGGACTACGCAAAGAGCAGCATCAAAATGACCTTTGGAGTAGTGGTCAAGAGGAGGAGGGGACACAAAGTGGTGACTGAAGCAGTAAATGGATTTGCATCGTCACCCAAGGCAGGACTGGTTGGACTGCTGACTGCAATCCTCTGTTGCCCACGGGGGAAGAAAGCACTGATCAGGATAGACCACTCGGCAAATGTTGATGGATTCCAGGAACTAGTGAAAGGAAGGATAGATGCATCTCGGAGGAGGAAACATAGGGCGACATACGCAGAATGGTGGACAGTCGTATATCAAGCGTTCTGCGATCAGAGGAAGGGAGTAGAAGTCGAGTGGGTTAAAGGACACTCTAGAGACTTGGGTAACGAGGCAGCAGATCGTCTGGCAAAAAAAAGCGCACGACAAAGTCAACTGCATTTGGGTTCTGCCAGAAAGGGTCCAGGAGGGGTACGGCTGCAGGGCAACTCTTCTTAGACAAATAGTGGAGGACGATGTGCGACAGGTATTGAAGCTGCAGTCGTCGTCACGAATGCATCAACACTGGGTACGGCAGAGCGACAAGGGAAAACTTCTAGGATTGGAGACGTATTGAATGGAGCGCCACAATGGATGTACTTCACGAGAAGAATCCACCAAGAAGTGTGTACACCAGCGAAGGGACTGCAGGAGGAGGGCGCACAGGATCAAGAAACCACATGTGATGCTTCCAACTCTGATAGAAATGAAGAGGCGCCACCCAGACCTCTACGAGGATGACCCGTGCAGAGTCCGTAGAAAAGAGACAGAGACGATGAGACACGTTTGGGAATACAAGGCAACAGTGAAGGGGCAAGGAGAGCACTGGAAAGGAGAAGTAAAGAAGGTGGAGGAGTATGGACGTATGCAGTTCAGGAAGGATTTGAGGGCATAGGTAGAGCAAGGAAGGAGGAAAGCAGGAAGATTGGACTATTCGAAGAAGCCGGGCTTCAGGGAGAGTAATGAAGAAGACTTGTGAGACTTATTGGAGAGTATCTTTGAAGGTGTCAAGGTCGTCCGTCTGGGGGAGCGCGAGAGAAGACAGGAAGAAGATGAAGTGATCTGGCTGCGATAACATTATCTCAGGAATAACGAGAGGATACGCGTCGTCGACGAAGGTAGAGCTGATCGGGATCCTCGCAGCAATCCTATGCAGCTCACGGGAGAAGGAGACAATAGTCCGCTTGGACAACACGGCTGTTGTCAAAGGCTTTAAAAAGCTGGTAAAGGGTCGCGTGGATGCCACTCGCAGGATCAAGCAGAGAGCCACGTATGCGGAGTGGTGGACGCAGGTGCACAGGGCATACTGTAATCATTGAAAACGGGTTACAGTTGAGTAGGTCAGAAGTCACTCGGGTGTGGGTGGCAATGAAGCAGCGGACCGGTTAGCTAATAGGGTGCATAGGGGAGAAAGACAAGAGTGGAGACTACCCGACAGAATGCAGGAAGAATACGGCTGTAGAGCAACATTCCTAGGAGATCCACTAGAGGTTGACGTGCGACAGCTGCTCAAACTTCAGTCGGCGGCGAGGATACACCAACACTGGCTTAGACAGAGTAGGACCAAGAGGTTAGGGCCAAGAGGTACATCAGGAACTGGAAAGCTATTGAATGGAGTCCAACCCTGGATATTATACACGGCAAGAGCCCGCCAAGGGGGTTCTTTACCAGCGAAGGTGGCTGTAAGAAGAGGGCGCACAGGGTAAAGAAACTGCATGGGATGCTGCCGACTCTAACCAAGATGAAGAAGCGCCACCCAGACCTATATGAGGAGGATACGTGCAAAGTCTGCGAGGAGGAACCAGAAACGATGGAGCACGTGTGGAGATGTAGAGCAACGAGGCAGATGCAGGAAGAAGGATGGAAGGAGATGGTGTCTAGAGTGAAGGACAGTGGACGTAGACAGTGGCTGAAGGATAAAAGGGAGTGGAAGGAAAGGAAGGAGGAGGCTCAGCAGGAAAAGAAGTTCAGGCAGAAGGAGCCGAGGTCCACAGAAAGGCGGGACGAGGAGTTGTGGAATTCGCTGGAAGATGTATTCCAGGGAATGACGAGTATCCGGTCAAGGGAATACGAGGAGAGAGACGAGAAGGAGGACGACGACCAACCGACGCACACCATCATGGAAGCATACCAAGGTTTTGTACCAAAGGAGTTGGTGCTAAGATGGAAGATAATGCACAGGACGACAGAGACTACAGCAAAGTATATGGCCAGCCGGTTTATTGAGAACATTTAGGCTTTCGGTCAGAAGCAGATTTGGGCCAACAGTGTGACACCGCAGTAAATTGGGAAAAGTCGATAGGAATCTCTGCAGTGAGCGAGCGCGCCGGGAGACGCAACGGTGCTGATGGACACCAAGGTAGCTGTGGAGATTTCTCGGACTTGAACAATCCGCTGAGACAGACGCCGAACTTCAAGGAGGCATACGACGAAGCTGATCGTACTGTGCATGAGTACTACCTTGGAAAGAGAAAGCTGGAATTGATGGAGCGGCTGGGGAGTTGAAAAAAAGTGTTAGTGATGCACCAAGAGGGCTGAAAGACGACGAATGAGCGCAAAAGGCCGCTTAGAGAGTTAGCATCACGACTACTCATGCCACGTGCGTGATGGCGAACAGAATATCTGGACATTGGGTAGAGCTGTTATGGCCCATGTGACAACGGGGCAGTAGCCCTGGTATTCCATGAACTCTGCATGCCCACGTGGGGCCTTCGATTACAAAAAAAAAAAAGCTAAAAAAAAACCTTTTCTACCTCACTGAGGCCCTTCAAATGAAGGAATGCTATCCCTCTCGTCAAGGCATTAACATGGAGGTTATTATAGCATGAAATCGGCAAAAACAGTGCAATGGGAGGAAGGTAAATCCTGTGGTGAGGGGGGGTCGTCATTTTTTTTTTTGATTTGGTCTATCATTGAAGGAACATAGCCTTTTTCCCTACACAACTCTTTACTCTTTTTCTTCTCAGTTTTCAGTCAGTTGCGCTTTTGAAGAGCACAGAACCACCAACTCATGGCAACTAAAAAGGTTTTGTTAAGAAAAGTATTCTCTAATGAGATATTACAATGAGGGATCGATATGGTAAATAATAATAATATATAAACAGTTAATGTACTCATCTAGTCCTTGACCGTTTCTTTGTTTGGCTTTAGGAGTAGGTAGTCGGGTACCTTTACTTCTCAAACTCCTTTAATCTCAAGTTCCTAGGATTGGAACTAGCCTGCTTTTGCAGGTTCGTCCAATCCTTCAAGATATCTTTCTCTGACTTCTTGAGCGTAGAATCGCTTTTTGATCCTTCGGAGTTAGTTCTTCCTATCTTGTGGAATAAGAATTCGGTAAGTGTATGGAGCTGGGCTTCAGTCGTTGTGAGATAAGTTTGCTTTGCTCCTCTGATGAAGTATGTGGCGATGGTGATTGAAACTAGTGCGAGAAGAACATTCCATTCGGATTACTGGTATTTGGGTCTGCCTGAGCAGGCATTGACCTGAGGCTATCATCAATTGTATTACGGATGAACACCTCCTTCAAGTCTAAATACTTACTACAATACAAGACAGTCACCTGTTCCAAGGAGTTGATTACGAATAGGTCCTCGAGCCTTGAGTCATACTACGTAGGGTGGCCATGCAATGCGGAAAGGTAACAACTAACTTTGACTTCAAATGTTAGAAAAGATAAGTTTATTGCTGAATAGGGCTTTTTAGGCATTCGATAAGTCTTGTTACTAAGAGCTACTGAGACTAACTCCATTGTTCTCTGGTTTGTGAATTAAAGAATTTTTTTTTTATTGTAAACCTGCTGCGATAAAAGTACTGGGACCTCTCTCTCTACAGGGCACTGTAGCCAGTCAAGCGGTTTTGTTTCTACAGGCTACTGAGATTAGCCTGTTGTTCTACCGATTTGTTCGAAAGAACTGCATCTTTCTGTATCATTTCATTGTCGCCATCACCGTTTTTTTTTTCTCAAACCCGTTTGCATACTTTTTTTTTTTTTTTTTTTTGCCCCCCCTTGTCATCTTTTCTCCTCTCCTCTACCTCATCTCCTTTACTCTAAGCTTGTTCAATATCATCGTTTTGTTTTCACAAGTATAGATTTTTATCCCAGTGTTATCTCTGATGTGGATTTCACTGTTGGCTTCATTGTTGCCTTTGGTGGTTTTCAGACAATCATTTTTCTCATCTATCACTTTTCCTATCTCCTTGCCTTCCCACTTATTTGAATGAACCACTTGGATGTTAGAACCTATAACCCTCTCCTCATCAACCCTTTCTTCAATAGCACCCAATCTTCTTGTTTGTATTCGTAAATAGGATAAAGCGGCTGGACCTGGACTTCGCATGCTAACGCAGGCTTTTCCGGTCACTCAATCAGCCATTTTTTTTATTTATTAACAAGCAACCCAGACGGATCGGATGGCAGTCTTGCCTGCAGAAGCACAGACGGGGCCGTACCACTGTCCTACTTGGCTCTTGGTGGTGCACTTGTTCTGATTGTGGACCGAGACGCGCTGGTTACCACTGATCTCGGTAACTTGAATTGACTGGAAATCGCCCTCAGGGTCGATGCAAGTGTTGCAGCCCACACGGAATTCCTGACGGACGCCTCCTTGGCAAGTCTTGGAGGAGTAAAATCGAACCTTTGTAGCCGAAGCAAGGCTCAGGAATGCAATTGCAAACAGGCTAACGACCTTCATGGTGGCGAGTACAAAGCTGGCAAAGGAAATAATTTAAAGACACGGTGAGATACCGGATGAAGTCTCAGTCGTTTACAAATAATATCCAAGGAGTAAGGTGGGTGCTTTGCGCTTTTCTTACCAGTGGAGGGTGTTAAGGATAAAAAGATGAGTTGACCTGACTCAGGATAAAATCACAGCGTGATAAGGGTACTAAATAGAAAGCAGAGATCCAAGGAAGACAAGGTAGTAAGTATTAGGGAGTAAAATTAATATGGGGCTGGGTGTTTCCTCAGAGGAGTTGCGAGGAGTGGACATGAAGTTCAATCGCAGCTTGTGAATTCAAAGGAAAGAGGTGGGATTGATATGGCACATCAAAGAAACAAAAGATAGGTAACCATAGAGGATGGTAAATGAGAGAAGCAAAAGGTGGTTCTTTACTTGAGTGAAGTGTGTGGATGACTACATAAAAAATGAGGAGGGACGATAGAGGTATTTATACATCGAGTTCAAGGTAGACAGAAAAAACATATTAGGGGTGGCTCATTAAAAAAAAAAGAGAAGCAATGCGCTAGCTCCAAGAGATAAAGTAGAAGAACGAACAACAATCAGGATGTCAAGTTTAGTCAAAACGGGGCAGAGGACAAATTCAAGGAGCGCAGTATCCTAGGGGGTTGAGTCGTAGGTTAAAATCTAGGCGGGATAGAAAAAAAAATCCAGTAGGTGAAGCTGTAGAAATCCTTGTCTCACTTGCCCTGAAGTCTCTATTTCTTCTGCATCCTATAGATGTCCTTCCACTATGTCGAATTGTTGAAATTAGAGTTAAGCCCAAGAGGGTTTTTCTTTCCTGCTGTTTTGTATGTGCAAAAGGTACAGTCTGTGAGGCAGTGTGCATTTGCTTGTCGTCATAACCGAATGCTTTGCTGCTGAATGCTTACTGACGTGACATGAGAACATTGTAAATTAAATAGAATACACAGAGTGCTCCTGACATTGGCAAGCTTGACGAGTACTTTATATTAAAAAAAAAAAAAAAAAAAAAAAAAAAAAAAAAAAGACATAATAAATAGGCATGCTCCTAATTCCAGAGTATTGAATAAAGGTTGCTCGTCTCCCTAAATTCTTCGAGTCCCTCTCGTTCCCTCAATCTTCACCCTTCTTTGGCCAATTAAATGTCTTTTCCAAATACCACAAACATGCGTTCACTCTTTCGGTCTAAAAACAACTACAACAACTCTCAACCACTAAACGCCATAGGCCACCTCCTCTTCATGTGAGAATTCAGATTAACGCCCTCGCAACTGAATGATTTAATACATGGATTTTAAGTCATGTACATTAGTGCCTTCGCGACAGTGTATTTTCATGCATGTACTTTTACGCCCCCTCTCTCGGAATCTTTGTCATGTCCAGGTTCTTTGTCTGTATCCGACAAATTATTGGTAGTCTAATGAGAAAGGTCGCATCGCCATTGCATCCCGCAACAACAGGATGTGTGTGGAGATCAACAAAGAAACGATCACAGCCCAAGCTCACATTTTAATGGGGTCTGTTAAAAAAAATCGCCCTGGGTCAGTAGTTTGATTTCACTCGATTTTTCGACCGTTGCATGAATCCCCCCCTTGTCTCCTGTCGGTTTGTCAACTTTTGGATAACATGCATGACACTAACGGTATCTGTCCTAACACCCTGTTCCCAACGGCACAACTCTGTACCACCATTCCAAAATGTGCACAGTACCGTGCACCCAACAAATCTGTTGGCCAACCATCTCGCTATACCCAATGGTCTAGTTTTATCTGAAACAAGTATTGAGATATGGGCGCAGGCACCCTTGAGGAAGTATGCAGCAGTCTATAAATTTAAACTAGTGTAGAGCAATCGAGTCAGAGGCTATGCCAGATCGAGATCTATTTCTACGGAATAAGTATTGCCGCACCCGATACTTGTCTAGTGAACTGTGATGGTAAAACAGGCACTGCCTCAATCTTGTTGAATTACCGACCCATGACTGACGCCGACTGGACCCTGCCCACAGCGCTACTACCCATCTCTCGCTCACAAACAGACCACCAAGCATTTGGGAGGGTGTTCGACAATACATTTTAGTATGGAGGATACCAAGGGGTATAACTCAACACCGTCATGATCCTACCAGCGAAAAGTAGAGATCCTACACTACTTGCGAAGTGAAAACCCCGTCATCGATGCAAAGCTATTCACAAGACTCCCCATGAACAGATCTCGACTGTCCAGAAGGTATTTCATTGCTTTTGTCAGTCATTATTTGCTGCGAACAGACTCATTGCAAACAATGGACTAGCATTTCTTGGGGTCATGGACCATATCCATCAAATGCAAAGATGCTGAGCTGGATTCTCGCTGGATCAGAGGAAGTGTATGACAGGATCCATCCTGAACACCTTCTACAGACACTATTGACCTTCAGCTTTCAAAATTTATTGTTTCAACCGGCTCAGCACCCTTATCTTCTGCTCAAAGATCAGGTTGGGCACATCACTCAACACCTTCCAAAGTCATTTGGACAAAGTGGCTAAGACAAAGAGATCTACTCCCTTCTTCTCTTCAATAGTGTGTTTGAGCAGCTAGTCCAAACCATCTTGCTGCCTAATAGGATGTCTTCTTCATGCGGTGGAAAAGCTCATCCTATTCCTAGTATATGCGGACGACCTGCTGGTATTCCTAAACACCGCTCAGGAACAGGCACCATTACAACAGATATCGGAGAGCTACTGTAGAGTAACAAACGCGAAGTTCGATCTAAGGAACACGCTAGCCTTCCCTGTCACAGTGGAACCCGTACATGAACTTGGTGTCTGCTTTGAAAGAGGCCTCCATTGACTGACATGACTCAACAGATCAAAGCTATTTATGTCGCTTGGATACCCAGCCACTGATATTCGAAAGACGTGCCAATAACGTTTCGACAAAGCTCTGGAGAAAGTTGAGAAATACCTGATCGTCCATTCTCAGCGTCCCCTGTCAATTATGGGAAAGGCGCTAATGTTCAGCTTTTTCTCTCCTCTCTCCTTCTCTCCCCGGCACGCACTAGGGGTTTGTAAACTAACAAAGACATTATTACCAAAGGCATGTTGACATTTTCGTAGTGCTTCCAGCCCAGGGCACCATAGAATACCATCTGTTTTCCAGACTCTTAAGTAGGACTAGGCAATCAACCACCCAGAGATCCAAGCTCCATTAAACCGGTTTCAAACACCTTCGGAACCTGATAGGTCCAACACCTGGTACTTTCCTTTTTCTTTTCTCTCTTGCTTTTCCCAGTGAGATCTTGTTAAAAATGAGCTCAGTTTTCAAATCATTACATCGACATCAATGTTTCGCATATGGAGCACATACATAAATATATCCCGCGTTGGGAGTGCCCGTAGCTTCAGCTGCAGGAGGTTGGACAGGCATGGTTGCTCCCGTCAATGGTAACTGACGTTCGTATCTTGTGGACCACGAAAGGCAAAGGCATCGCCAGCTTGTCTTTGCTGGTCACTCTATAGTATCCACTAGCACTAATATTCCCGGCTCCTTGACTGCCCCAGGGTGTCGTCATGTACCCACATTGGAACGACTTTCAACTTTGGTTCCTGCATTCCATGGCTCCGTGAACGCTGACAACTCTAATCTTATCATCGATTTTTCGATGCGACCGTGCCGGCGCCGTCCATTGGAGGCACATCAGGAAAAGTTTGCTCGTCAAATGCTCGTCAGTTAATAAAAAAAAGTCTCTTGTTGCAGGTGTTCTTTCCAGATCTTCTTGTCGCCGCGTCGCGCATGCCCAGTGATCCTGACCCGATCCCAGCTCCTGCATCCCTAATCATACTAAACGTACCTCTGGCCGTTTCTTGATACATCCTGAATGATGGCAGAGCCTATCCTAACCCAGTTTTTGGAACTCGTATTCCTGACACTCGTTAAGATACTCAGCGTAAGCGTTGACTGACGACGATCCAGTGTCTCGAGCAACTGCTCCTTCAACTGTGTGCCTGACGGTCTTGCCTCGGATATGACTAGTAAACTTGGCCCATGCCCTGGGAGTGCCGCGTCGCTTGGTTCGTTCCAGTTTTTGGAGTGATTTTGTTCTGCTGAATTAATGCAGAGCGCTCTTGGCTTCTGTCTGTGCTTCCGTCGCCTTGTCGATCCACTCTATCGTTCCGGCTGATGGCAGGGGTGCTTCTTTCTTGGAGAGATTCTCAAGTGCACTCTTGATATCCTTGTTTCTTTATTCTATTAGAGCTCGCTCGCGTGCGCGGGCAAGGTTGTTACAAAATGATATCTCGTCGATCTAATTTGGACCACCTTAGTAGCCGCTAGGAGTTTGAATACCTGAGCGTTGGCATGAGCAGCCTGGAAATCCAGCCAAGATCGTTTAGCAGGTTTCGAAGGCACTGTCGACTCGAACAGATTATCTTGGTCGTCTTGCTGGGTCTACGTCCATTTCCATAATTGAATCCTCTAAGTCTAGGATTAAAGAATAGTGTTAGCGATCCGATTCCTGAGAATGGGCACTTATGTTTACTATTCATTCCTCTTTACCCTATTCTTACCTTGCAGCATTTGGAAGCAATTTATGGATTCCTTAATCTTGGACAAAGCTCGGGAGGTATTGTGGGACGAAACACGAACCCCTTGGTCCTCGGTACAAGATACTGCCTGCCTCTGTTGGCCATTCACAACTTGGCCGTGCTGACTCAACAGCATAGAGATGTCGATATGTGATGGGGATTCTTCAATGGTTGGATGTTCCCACGACGGCAACGACATCATTGCACCAGTCGTATCACCCTTACCGATCTTCTTGCTCAACTGTGCAGCAGACTTACATAGCCTTCTTGGCATGGCCAGTTGCTCTTTTATCTGCGCAAGCTTGTTCTCGGTATTGCGTGCAATGGCCTTTCTATGTTTCATTCTTGCAAAAAATGTGTCTCGCTCAGGATTGTCATTGTCGCATTTGAACATACAGGTGGCGACTGTGGCATTTCTCTGCAGCTGGGTAACCGTCCTATTTTTTGTCGATTCTTTGGTCTTGAGTCTCTCGACCTGCTGTTTGGCCATCGTGATCTGCTCTTCAATCTCATTTACACTACTGGCTTGATGTTCGCTCTGCCAGTCTCGGACCCATTTACCATCCATCAGGCCTCCCTTTCTTTCTTTGATAGGGCTCATCTTTCGCGATGTCTTGACGGCTAATCATATGGGCTGTATGCTCGTCTGCAAATATCAGGCTATGTCAAGAGTAATGTGTAAAGAAGGGTCAGAAGTTAAGCCAGATGTTTTCAATAAAGTCGACAGATTGCATTTGAAGGCAGCCATTACCGATTTCCGAAAAAGATTCCATGTTGCCTACAAATCTTTTCGATCCGCTTCAGGTCAAAAAAGGTAGCAAAACGGCGCCTTTGTTTTCTTTGGAGCTTTAACTTCGGTGACATTGTGTACTGGTTTGCCACTTCTCCATTGATATCAAAGCGGCCTCCTGAGGAGGTACACAAGACCTCGGACATTTGCGTAGGACCGAAATGCAACGCGGGTAAACTTCCCATAGCAAAATTTGGGCACAGCTGGCCAGCAAATCGACCATTTTCTGTGGCCTGTGTGACAGCATTCGTGAGCAATACAATGGGAGCGCGAAGGGAAACATGAGACTGTACTGGCGGAATCTGTCACCCTCTTTGGTGATTCATCGACGTGGCACAAAGGACCCCAGCTCGCTGGCGAGATCCCGTACAACCTTCAGCTCACCGCGACTGAAGTCTCCAATTGTAGCCTTTTGGATGTCCTCAAATGATCATTGTTTGCAGGATGGTGGTGATTCCAAAAGAGCACATCGAAGAGACTGAAGAGACCTCAGTCGTCTGCTGCTAGGCTCTTTGATTGTTGTAGATGTAATTGTCGATGATGTCGAGAAAGTGATCAAGACTGCATGTTGTACTGTTGATTGATTGCATAGCTCTTTGGCAACAGCTGAATAGAAGTTTTTCATCAAACTTGACTCGCGCTAAGTCAGTCGCAATTCCATCCAAAAACTCGTTTTGCTCGTCATGTTCATCTTATCCTTCCTCGGGCTCAATACCTTCATTGACCGCAGGCTTAGTCAAAGGCATGACAGTCTTCGGCTCCATTTCCTTGGCCAGCATTCTTTTTGGCCGGCGTTCTTTTTGGCTAGCGTTAACGATATCATATCAATCGGAGACGCCGTCGACTTGTACATTCTTGCTCCATTTAGTACCCGTATCTTCATCTAAATTGGTCGCCAATCAGTCGCAATCAGCTAGCCTGTACCGAAGTGTGCCGCATACAGTTTCTCCAATGAGAATAAGACTGTTCACATTGGTGCTCAGTGCGCTTGTCGGCAGTATCCTTCTCTTCTTGCTGGAGCTGTACCCTGCGGTCCCAGTTTACATTTTCACGCTGACTTCCCAACTAAGTTCATAACAGGAACCGGGTGATATATTCGACACCTTTCGCATATCGGCCCTTGCCATGGATTACTGGTCATCTCGAGGTGTTGATGAAGGTGGGCGCTCGTTATGCTGGACATGCTGTTGCGTGGGATTAGGTATTGACATTGAGATCTCGAAAAGATCTGGAGTGACATCTGTGCCTAGAATGAAGTAGGGTCGCTCTCTATCTCTGCAATCCAGATTTTCTTCCCCTTTGTTCCGCCACCGATACTGGATATCTTGACTGTAAAATGGGTAACAATAGAATAGAGATGATTTTGTTGAAGACACCCAAAGTTCTGATCAACTTTACATTTGGTCGCCTTGATCTCTCTTGGAGCCCCTCAGGCAGCGGTGCAACGTTGATGGTTCGCTATTCCTCTGGGTTTGAATCCCAGTGAGAACAGCCTACTTAAGTGATAAATAAATAAATAAATAAATAAAACAACCGCGCTTTATCAGTCCACATGGAGCCCCCTGCAAGCTAAATATGAGAAAGTGTGAGGATTCTAGAAGCTTTCAATGTTATAGAGCCAGTTTGCTGATTGAAATGGAAAACGTACCAACAATACGCCCTTGTGGGCGAGAGTGAATATCTGTTCCTCTAAATCTGTTCCAGCTTCTTGTTGACGCTCAAAGAGCTCGACTATGCGAGTAAAGTGGCCGGGATCCTCGAGCGACTCAGTGCGCAAGACTTGCTTTGGTATTACTTTACTTGTTCAAGACTCCTCCTGGTCTTGTCCATCTTCAAAATCAGCGGCTTTATCGTCTTCGTCTTGAGCTGTTGTGGAATAGCAGTGACCAGGGGACTCTGCCTTGACTGGAGAACAGAGGACTGGAGTTTGTCTTCGTAGGCACTGGCCCAGATCTCGTCAAAAACTGTCACCAAGGAAAGTGAACTAAATCAAGAGAGGTTCCTGTCTTCGAGCGAAATCCTGTCTCGGTCCTCCAATTTGATATGGCGGCCACGATATTCGCCTTTGACTGCCGCGATGGCATCCGGCGTCTCTTCTCAGAGCCGTAAAAACGATTAGCCGTCTTAAGTTTTAGCGCGGTGGATCTGTATCGTGTCTGTGTAAAGTCCACGAGTAGCATTTGTAGCTCGCCATAGTTCGTCGGACATAGTAGCCTTTGCCTGGTCATCAGTGTCTGTGGGTGCATCCTCGTTTTTTCTTTCTTTTTCTCTTCCTCCTAAATAGTGTCCAATGCGATCTGTAGCCTTTTCCCGACTACGATGCAGTGTTTCTCAACGAGACGGATTCGTTCGATAGCTCGTTTCGTTTCGTTAACGTTTCGTTTCGATAACGGCCATTTACAGGGAATTAGCAAGGGCTTAACGAAACGAGTCCGCGGCTTAACGAGACGAGATCTTGATTTTTTCTGTTCGATAAGAACCACTGCTACGATGGTGATTATTGCATTATCCAATAGAGATTCAGTGGGCTATTTTTTCACTTTTTTTTTTTTTTTTTTTTTTTTTTTTTTGCACACATATTGTAATACACTTGTTGTATAATTTCACCTCAGTTTACACTGCTTACCTGAGGATTAATAGCCCCCTTCGCAGCAACCTCCTGCAACGGACTATGCGTAATCCACGAAAATAAGGGCGGAAAAAACAAAAGCAGACGATATGGGCAATACCAAGTCTCCTCAAACGACTGAAGCAACGATGGCTGTGTGGTATGAGGAAAACTGTCGTGTGACAGACGGGTATGTTTGAGAGGTCCCTTGCGCTACACAGCGGAAAATCCAGGGATGTTGGCCAGTTACAACTTAATAAAGCTGGTTGCCCTTGCCGTGGACTACCGTCGCACCATGTGTTTCGTTCAGAGCAAAGTGCAGGATCTTCACTTACGATATGCAAAAATGCACAGGCCATCTTGGGCTCTTTTGACGGGAATCTCCGTGGGGTAGCTCGGCTCGAGAAAAAGTTAAATCGCGATGTCAAGTATTTGCCCAAGATGCTGGAATAAAAGTCGCGAGCTGTTTGGGCAGCTGATACCGATCGTCTCCTTTGTTGCGAAGGAAAGTGATAAATGCAATTTGAGGACGATGCAATAAATGTCGCTAGAGGAACCGCGTCAATCCGTAATCTGTCGGGTCCATATTGACAATGAAACCGAAGTCGAGAAGCCGGTTTTTTGCCAAAAACTACATTTTCTTGAAAGGCTGGTTCCTCTGCAGGCTTGTCTTAACGCGCTTGGAAATGAGCTTAATTCTGGTTGTTGGTCCAGTGGTGCGATTGTCTTTCGATGGGCTGCTGGAATGGAAGTGGTGTTCCTGGTGAAGCAGGCATCTTCTCAGAAGCAGGGATAATGCATGTTTGGAGTGACTCGAGAGTTTAGTCGTCGTTTGGAGGCTAGAGGGTAGTTTTGTAGGGTTGTGTGAAGGGGAATAAAGCTATTGAAGGCGCTGATGGACGAGCAGTTCATGTGCATTTACATCACAGTCAGATGGAGCGGCACCACAAAAGTCCTATTGGGGAGTCGGGCGTTGCAAGATATTTCATGCTTGTCAGTTCAGAGGGAGGAGCAGGAGTGAGGTGTCAAACGGGGAGTGGATAACATGAAAGTAGCATCTGTGTTATGGAGTGGTCGGGTTAATAAACAAGCTCCGGACGTCTCACACGTGTGCCTGGGGAGGTATTGTATTGTTAAAGGGAGCGAGAAGATGGTCGAAGTGCATGAGGCTGGGAAGCATGTCAACAATCGATTAGTCTACTCTAAGGTAGCTACGCGACTAAATCTTAGCTCGTGAAAACAGTATTTAGCACTGCGTCTGCAGGAGCATCGACCGTTTACTGGCGCTGATTTCTACGACTATGTCGTCCTAGAACACACATTGGCGATTTCTGACGGTGCTCCGCGAATTTGAGCTGACACTCCACGGAGTCAATTGACCCAAAGGGATTAACTCAGAATGGAAGTAAGATCCTAGCCTACAAGCCTACAAAAAGTTACTCATTCTCTCTCAAACATTCTCTTCTCTCTCTTTTTCTCTCTTTCTCGCTCAGGATTCGTTTTCCACATGGAGTTTCCAACCCTCGGAGCGAATTGCGCTCTGACCAACTGTCAGTCGCTTTCGTTTCTACCATTCCAGTGCTCTCTTTGCAAGGAAACGTTTTGTTCCGCACATCGGCTTCCTTCCGACCATGCTTGTTCTCAATGGCAAGACCATAATGCCACCACTCAGCTCTGCCCTCTGTGCAAGCAAGTGATTCGCATCACATCAGAGTCCTCAGTATGGAGCAATCATTTTCTTGTTCTTCAATGAGCGCGCTTGTCTACAGACAGAGGTAGTGACCTTGTTCTCAATGTCTGATTAGCTTTCAGAACATCAAGAAAATGGCTGCACTACACACGTCCTCGCTGCAGTCCAGTCCCGCCGCGTTTCATGCGACTATTCCGAATGCAATCGCGTGGATCGTGTCACTCACACTTGTTCAGGATGCTCAAAGACATTCTGTCTACACCATCGTCATGAGAAAGATCACCATTGCTCAAGACTTCACGACCTTATGTTACAAAAACAAGCGGAAGACAGCAAACGAGCAGAGCTTCGCCAGGAAATCGCCACGAAGCACGGTGTACAGGTACCTCAGCAGTCATCTCAACCTTCACTATCCAAGGAGGAGAAGCAAATAGCCTTGGAAAAGCGTGCCCAGAATGCCAAGGATGCTATTGCTCTCGCTAAATCAAGAGCTGCTTCAAGAAATCTGGCCTCTTCTTCGTCCTCCACATCAACCGAATCGTCGACATCACTTTCATCGAAACCAAAACCAAAGAAGGCCTCGCGATTCGTGACTGTCATGAAGCTTCGGAAGTCTGCACTGGTATGTACTTTTACGTGCTATCTGGCTTCATTTCTCGAACAGAGCTAACTCTCTCCCAAAAAAAAAAAAAAAAAAAAAAAAAATAGGGCGAACAAAGTATCCCTGTAAACTCTAGACTTTTTGTCTCCATTGGATCTCCTACCTACTCCATCCCAGAAGGTTCTGCTGTCTTTGTTGATAAGGTAGGTTCTTGGTATGGCAAATGGTTCATTACAACAAAAGGCTAACTGTTCTTTTCTTCAAGTCATGGTCTTTAGGACGAACGCTTGACAATATCATCAGCCTTTTAAATTTGCCACAGACTACGGATGCTCCTTTCGATGCGGAAAAGGTACGATGAACGTAGAACCAAAGTCTTTTCAAAATAGCTCCTGTATTGAGAACTAAGTGCTTACTTTACAAAGCAATTCCTAACCTTTTATTCTATTCTATTCTATTTTTTTTTTTTATATCCTGATAGCGCTTAACAATCTTCCATGCTAAAGATATTGGAGAAACTCCTGTTGCTCTCCTAATGCAGAACCGCCTTAGTGACATGAAGCAGATTGAGGATGGCGACGTTTTCTGGTTGGCTCCAGCAGACTGGTCATGGACGTAATCATTTCAAGGACATAAGGCTGTCTTTTTATTTGTCACAAAGTTTGACCAACTACAGTTCACCCTTGACCACTAATACGATCGGCAAATGGTCACTCGCTCCATAGCATTCCTCTCGGATAGTACTTTCCATCACTCTCTTCTCCATCATTTCTCTATCCGTCACAAAATAGTCTAGTCTCCACCCGATTCCTTTGACCCTGCATTGGAAGCGATACGAGAAATAGGAGTATTGTCCACCAACTGACTCGTCCTCACCTTGGATCTCTCGGAACGTATCAACCAAATCAACATCTTTCAGAATCTTGGAGAACCCATCTCTCTCCTCTTTGGTGAATCCTGCAGACTTGGTGTTCGTAGTAGGGTTTCGAAGATCAATTGGCTTATGACAGACGTTCAAGTCTCCTGTCCAGATAATTTGCTTCTCCTTCTTCTTCAATTGCAGCAGCCACTCCCTCATGGCCACATCCCAAACCATCCTTTCTTTCAACCGAACGAGTCCTTGGCCGGCATTTGGCACATAACAGCCTATCAAGAAAGTGGTAGGGTATTCTAGCGTTACCACACGACCTTTGGTGATCTCTGGGTTAGGATGGGTGGGTAGTCCTGCAGTGACTGAAATAGGCTTTGTCTTGCTAAATATTGCAACGCCTGCATAGCCCTTCTTCTCTTCGAAGCCCCACCAAGAGAAAGGGTAGACTTTTGGGTCCACAAGATTGAGGGTCGGTTGGTTGACCTTGTGTTCTTGAAGGCAAATCACATCTGCGTCCTCGGCGTTAATGTAGGTTTTAAAACCCTATTGTGAAGAGGGTGATAGGAGCGTTAACTTTAGATTGAAAATGAGCATGGTCATGGAAGACATCGTTTGGGATAGATCGGTACCTTTTTCAAAGAGGCATTTAGTCCGCTCACGTTCCAGGAGGTGATTTTGACACAGCCCTCTGGGGTCTTTGGTAAGTTCAAAGTGGCAGGCATCGTCGTATTTGTGAAAGATCCAGTGCGAAGTGGTTGCTTCTTGTTCGTGGCCACCTTTGCTGAAGGAGTTGATTGAGATTGAGTAGTGTCCTTTGCTACCTCCTCCTTGGATTTTTCGGGAAGGTCAGTGTTGTCCTTGACATTCTCTTTTTTTTTGCGGGAATCAGATCCATTGTCTGAATCGTCGTCGCGTGCTCGCTTTTGATTTGGGGTTGTGGATGCTGTTGAAGCCATGGACGCTTCTCTCTTTTTGGCGGCGTCGCGAAGTTGAGCGAGGACACTTTTGGCTGGAAGCATGTTGACAAGACCTCGCGTTGTTCCAGTTGGGAAGAAACCAAAGTTGTTCGGTGGCAACTTTGAACGAATGAGTGTCCGAAAACAAGGATGCATCTGTTAAGGGTGTAGAAAAAGAGTTTTTTTTCAATGTAGAAATGCAGGACTGGAAATGGTCAGACCTCCGGTTGTACCCCTCACTTCACCAAAAAAAAAAAAAAAAAAATCCACCATGAGTCTTCCAGCAGCTGCAATCAACACGATTAGCAAGGGCGACCAGACACCAGTCACTGTCTTCACTGGTTTTGTCGGTGTGGGCAAAACTGTACGTTCAGTTGCTCTGTGCTTTTTTTTTTTTATTTTATTTTTCTCCAGTACCATGCCCGCCAGTAACCGTGCAACATTCCCTTCGATGAATTTTGGGGGTAGACCATCATTCTTTCATTACTTGACTCGATGCCCAAGGGCTACCGGTTCTGTCTCCTAAAGAATGAATTTGGCGATGTCAATGGTTCGTATCCAACTCCAGCTCTTCAGTTTTCACGAGTCACCTCTCAAATACAAGCTGTGCTGACTGGGCCTTGCCCTTCTTTACTTCAGTCGATTCTCAAATTGCCAAGCTATCCAACATTGACGTCCAGGAGATGACCAACGGATGTCTTTGCTGTGTTCTTGTTGGTCAAATGAAGGAGGGTTTGCTGGAGCTGAAAGAAAAGTATAAACCTGACAGGATCATTATCGAGACCAGCGGCTCTGCATTCCCAGGTATCTACTCGCAACCGCTCTTCTTCGGAAGCAAAGTAGCGTTTCTTCATCTTATACTGAAATACCAATTTTCTTTTCTTGCTAGGACCAATTGCATGGCAGATTCGTGAGCTTGAGGGCAATGGGTTCGTGCTTGACTCCATTCTCAATGTCGTGGATTGCAAGAACTTCAATGGTTATGCTGATAATAGCTACACCGCACAACTACAGGCCCAGTACACCGATCTTGTCCTATTGACCAAGCACGAAGGGGTAAATTGTTTGAAAGAGAGCTATCAGATATGCTGTCCAATGGGGTGAAAATGAGAAAAAAAACAAGGCTAACTTAGTCCATTCCTTTAGTTATCCGAGCGGGATATCGATCGAGTCATCGATCGCGTAAACGACCTCAACACGGACGCTCCAAAGGTTTTCGTCAACAAAAACGAGCCCGTCTCCCCAGAATTGATCTTTGGACTCGACACCAAACTCTTCGATCTTCAGGGTGTCGTAGACTCGAAGGAGTTTGAGACGCAAAATGGTGCAACTGTAAATGGGAGCGAACACCACTCGAACGAGTTTGACACAATTGAGATTCGATGCTATGATAGCAAATTAGGAGGCATTACGCTGCAAAGTCTGGAAAAGTTTTTAAAGACACTCGCTAAGGATGAAGTGTATCGCCTGAAAGGATTTGTTCGCCTCTTGGGGAATATCTCAGCTGACAGTGATGGAAACGGTCTATCGACTACAGCCGTTGATGCTGGAGAAACAGACACTGCGACTACCATCTGCATTGTGAATCATGCTTTTGGAAAGTGGACAATTGTCCCCATCCCCCAGGAGAAGGAATCGAGTCTCTTGAAGAAAGACTGTTGCTCGACACATTCTCACGAGCACGACTCCACCCCAGACTCCGCCTGCCACGCTGGAAGAGGGTTGCCTGAACTCCATCTTGTTTTGATGGGCGATTTGAGAGCTCTCAAGTATAAACTTGTCCATGGTTGTGGAGCAGCATACAATAGTGGGCATGCAACTTGCCATCTCAGACCTACTCAGGAAGATATCGACTGGGAGAATCCCTTACCAGAGGCTTACAATGACTTTGTGAAAGAAATGCTTGCCAAGAAGGAGCAGAGGTGATCTTTATCTACAATCGATGATCCCAGTCCTGATCGTATTATCTAAGTCGCTAGATACGAAGAGGCCTTCTAGATCCATATTAAAGTCCATAGATATAATCCCACTCCGAGCAAACTTATGGCTTCTCTGCAGCTTTAGCGGATTCTCTTCCTTGTCTCGGTTCAGCCTGACATTGAGATGACTGTTGGTTAGGAAGAGAGAATGCCTAATACCAGCTTGGGCGAATTCTAGCATACAATAATACACAGAAGAACTTACAGGAACACATTGCCTCCACCATCCGTGACCGCCACCAAGGACGATTGATGTGGAACATGCCGGGCTTGCCATAATGTACTATCGTCGCCTGACTGAATCTGAATAATTTCTTCCGCAAGGTTGTCCGCTTGCCACTGGGAGCTGGGCCTTTCTTTCAGCAAGTCGAACGAATGAAGAGATCCTTCCAAAGTAGACACGATCAAATTCTTTGGGCCATTTCTGCTGTCATCAAACTCAACTGAGCAGACACCGTCGCCAACATTGGTCTCGAATAATACACCACACATCCTTAAATCGACGATACGAACATCTCCATTGTCGTATCCGGCCACGATCAACATATCCTCGACACTCTCCGATTGACCAGCAACCGCCACGCTCCAGACATCGCATGGCTGAGATTTAGAGGACATTGCCATACTGCGAATAGCGATATCGGGTATCGAGCTGGCTCGGTTGTGATCCTGTCGCATGTCCCATAAGCGGACAATACCTCCTCTACATCCAGTGACGAACTCGGGGCGTCCCGAGTTGGTTCCTGCGCCGTCCATACAATTGACCACATCATCGTGGGCCTTGAACGTGGACAGTGGTATCTCTGTCCGCGCGAGGTTCCATACCCCAACGCGACCTTCAAAGTCTCCTGTGAGGAGATGGGGAAGGGATGTGGAGCGAGTTGGTACTCGGAATGTACCCGATTTGAATTGAGTCCTCTTTTCTGCTTCGGACTGGAGGAGAAGTCTAGGCGAGGATGTACCTCCCGATGGAGTGGTATGAGCATGCACCTGCAAGACACCCGAACCAAACTCGTTCGAACCAAGCGAGCAAATTCGGTTAGTGCCCGGAATCCAAAGCACCTGAAGGGCCGTAAATGGCACTGCTTTTGAAGCAGTTTGAGTAAGGTTGAACATGGTGCAAGAGGAATCAAACATGCAGAGTGAGGCATTCTTCTGGCTTTTTCTTTTTCTTCTTTTTTGAGGACAGCGTGGCTTATTTTATATGAAATGCCTACTTTTTTTTTTTTTTTTTTTTTTTGGGAGGGGGCAGGGTCTTTAGATCTTCCTTGCATCCTTTCTTTGACCATGTCGACAGAGCTTTTGGCGGCAACTCTTAGAGAAATCAAGCGCAGTACTGTAGCGCCTGGCGCAGAGGCGATTCAAAAACTAGATTCCATTGCCAAGAGGCTACAATTGGATCAGGATTTTCGGTACCGTCGTCAATACAAGGATGATGCATTCTTGCCTAAACAGGGAGGCTAATGAAGAAGGCTCTTCCCCCCCTCCCTCCCTCCCTCCACTATTTGATAATCTCTAGAGCAGAACTAGGTGCTATCGAGGCTTCTGTTTGGAGCGAGCTCGCTTCGGTTCTCCAAGATGCCGAGCAAAAAGGCCCAGAGCCTGAGAATGTAGAGATGGTCATGTTCCTCTTTCGAATTGTCCGCAATATAGCGGCAGGGAACTCTGTTGGTCAGGATCGTGCAAGGTAAGACTCTGGGCTCTATCAATTTTTTTTTTTTTTTTTTTTTTTTTTTTTTTACAGCTGGATTAGGGCGCTTGCTGATCACCGTCTCTTTAATGAATATTAGACAAGCCAATATCCCGGAGCTTATCCAAAGTCTGCTCTCCCAGGCAGCCTGCATTCACTATGGAAACGTTACATGTACGCCATTTGCTTCAATGTAGCATGGAAAGCCGCCTCGGTCGTGGCGCGATATTTAACAGCCTAGCAGGAAACAAAGTGCTCATGGATCGATCTTCCCAGACATTCAAATGATTAGGGCAGGAATACAGGCTCTATCTAATCTTGTTACAGGAAACGAGACCTCAAAGGATCACGTTTGGGAATCTCTCATGAAGCAGATCGACCCTAGTCTCAATCTTTTATGGTAGGCTGTACCTCCTTAACGAACTGAGAAGTCTCGGCTGTTACAGTAAGGATGCCTCCTCTTTTCAATTATTCTCAACAACCTCACATTTGACAGTACACTAGCAGCTATCGAGGACGAAGCAATTGTCTTTGGAACAGTCATGTTTTCTTTTAACTGTATATTCGAATCAAGGAAACGAAGGTACAGTAATGTTTGCAGCAGGTCATCGCGCCAGCTTTATCGAATTGTATCTGACTCTCTACATTTTGCAATAGTGCTCTTCTGCTCTCTACCTCGACCGGGAATGCACTGTTGCGTCAACTAGCAATTGTATCCCAGGAAACCTCTAACAAGGAGAACCGACTGAGCTTCGAAATGATCTACAAGCTTTTCGACCACCTCATTAATTTTGATCTCTCGCGCGAAATATTTTACGCTTTGCGACAGCTGCCTGAAGATTCTATTGATATGGATAATGAAAGACCGACCAGCGAGCCCAGTTCTATGCAACCCCAAGTAGACATTGACATGACATTGGGGTCAGGATCTGAAAGCGCAGGCACAGCTGAAAGCACACAACAGAGCTCAAAGTCCATGACAGAGCACCCATTGAGTTCTGAGCAGGTTACCTTTTTGAAAATGCTAGACTCCAGAATCTATGTCTGGCATGAAAAGCAACAACGCTTGTGGTCCCAATCGAATCATATCGAGGAATCTTCAGAAGATGCGCCCTCAGTCAGACACTTCTCAGAGCCGACTGTAAGCTTGGAGACGGTTGCTTTCCTGACTGATATATTTGGGTCACTATCAGAGTTGACCATCGATGTCTTCAAGACGCTGATTCTACCGGGAGTAGGCAAACGTTCCGTGGAGGACCTGTCAAATTTATCAGCTAGTGTCTTGCTACTTCTCGGTTGCTTTTCTCATCTCAGTCAAGTTGAAGATGGAGTCAGCGATCCGTCTGTCGAAGCGATAAATGTTGATAATTCTCTGCCTAACGAACAGAACTCGGCTCAAAGCAACGGCAAGAGTGGATCGACTGCTCCTGCTTGGTTTATTGCCCAACACAGGGCGATGGTTGAACATGGCCTCATTGAAAACGCCATTGAGTTGTTGAGGCAAGCTGATGTCAGTTTGGCTCGGATTGTCGAACCCGTGTCGACGGGTGCCTCTTCAAGTGCAGCAGAGGCGGCTCACGACTCGTCACTTCTCACAGATACATCTACAGAACAGGGACAGCAAATGTTCTTTAGAGGGCTGAAGCGAGATATCGTCCGTGTAGTAGGCAACATGTCATTTCGGTCGCGAGATGTTCAGGATAGAATTCGGGGATGTAATGGTCTTGTCGTAATGCTGAACCAGTGTAACATTGACGACTCAAACCCTTGTAAGTTTTACACTTTCATTGGACAGACACTTAGCTTTTGAAGCAAAAACCTAAAATAGACATTTCTAACACCTTTTGTCTTTTGTCTTTTAATTCAGATCTTCGAGAGTATGCAATTATGGCCCTAAAGAACATACTTGCCGATAATGTCGAAAATCAAGCTATTATCCGTGAGCTTGAACCGATCGACACAGTGGATCACCCGGTTCTACGTGAGGCCAGAGTGTCTGCGCAGCTGGATATGAATACAGGAAAGCCCATTCTGAAGAAGGCCTAGGATGATAGGCTAGTCAGATGCTTATAGAATGCGCCCCCGCTCAATAAAAGTCATGAGTTGCCCGCCAAGATTCCTGTCTACTTCATCTCCGCTTTGAGCCTGGAAATGCAATAGGCTATATAGGGGAAATTAGAAAAAAAAAAAAAAAAACGCGTACCAAAGCGACACAGCCCCTGCCAGTGACTACAGCCAACAGTTCGGTCCAAACGTTAAAAGGGGGGGTGACCCTATTTGAACCAGGTCATCCTCAAAATCAATGCCATCTCATCACTCTTCTTCATCACTCATCCACTAGACTCCATCAATGAAACACGAAATGGCACCAGCTCCCTCGAGGCTTCTGGCCCTTCCTACCGAATGTATTGAGATCATAACCAAATATCTCTGGGAGGACGTCTCGTCGTTGTACTCGCTCCTTGTCAGCAACCGTTTGCTTTTTGGTGTCATCCTTCCTGTACTTTACCGCGACCCGTTTAGCATTGTAGCTGGACACAGATATTGGTCGGACGCAAGCAAGGCGCAGCGTACAGCACACCTAATAAAACTCCTTTGGACATGCGCTGAATCGATCCATGAGCACTCCCCATTGCCTGGAGTCTCTCAACAACAAGTTCAGGAGCCGACACTCTTCGAACCATCGGTCAGCCTGGATCCGAAGCCTGTTTGCTCTCCACCTCCTTCGCCCCCACCGCCGCCTCCGCTCTCGCCACTGATGAAGCAGCTATCACCCTCTCGAATACGCCTTGAAAGTATAAAGCCGCTGGAGCTCTTCGTTACAAAGAATGCATCTTTACCGTTTGATCCGGTCAATGAGCGTCGTCCATCGACCGACTACCTATTTTATTATACGTCGCAGAGTCAAATCCCCCGATCTCTCCGAGCAATCCAGATCCTCTTTCCCGAGGCCCGAACTCAGGTTTACAGCCATGGCCTCGAACCAGTGATTGCACCAATTCGGTTGAGAATGGCAAAGGCATTTTATTCACATTGTCCGTCAAGAATCCAAGTTCTCTCGATGTCGGTCGCACAGCTGTATTCAGTATTTTTGTCGAACGAGGCAAATGCGCCAGGGTCTTTTGCTGAAAAGATTCGAGAGCTCGGAGCACTTCAAAGACTTGAGCTTGATATGGGAGCGACTCCATCTGCGTCAAGACCAAACCCAGCAGAAACGGTTGATCAAGATGGCGGGGGGCCTTCAAATCAAGTGGAGATTGACTCGGCTTTAGTCAGATTATATCACGACGAGTTGCAGGCACCACTAAAGTTCATTCAGGAACACCAACGAGTTCATTCGTCAGAGCACGATGACATATGCCACTGTCTTCATTCCGAGATGTCTGTCCAAGAAGCCGGAAGAGCTGCTGCCCAAAACTGTACAGGTCGACCAAAACTACAAGAAATCATGATCAGAGGCTCCCATAGATATTGGCGTCCGGTGCAACTATTGGCCCATATCGAACCCATGGAAGTGGTGGATCTTTCATGCTGGAACACTGACGTTCCTGATTTGGACCTAATCCCTAGCTCGCGGCTTCGTTCATTTAAAGTCAATACCTCTAGACTGCTAGGTGGAGTAGAAGTTAAGCCTGAATTTATTCAGCGATGTACGAAGCTTCAAGAGGTTGCAGTGCTGGCAGTCCAAGGTCGAGTGGAAGACCATCCGCAGCAGCAAGCGCAGGAATCCAATCCTGACCAACAGTATGACCCTCGAAAACGCAGCAACACGCTTGGATGGGCGCCTTCTCCTCAAAGACCCACACAAAAAGTCAGATCATCTCTTGATTCAACAAGTATCCTCCCGTCTCAAAAGCCTCCATTGAAGCGAGTGAAACTCTATGGAAAACCTCAGGAATTGATTCCTAGTCTTGTAGATGCCTTGGAGATTTTTAATGAGACTCTTGAGGAACTTTACGGGTCTGAGGATGGCTATTCTCCCAGAGGCTTTTACCGCCGCCTTTCAATCCAATGGGCGATGCCTCGCCTTACAGTCCTCGAATTGGTTGGACGATTCGTTTACTTTATGGATCTGGACTCGTTAGAGCATTGCCCTGCTCTTCGTGTAGTCCGACTACAAGTCGAGTCGAATTTAGGTAGCACTCATCTGAACTACGGTTCAGAAATCGAGGTTCCCGATTCTCAGATCTGGAATTTTAGTGTATTTGCTCGTATGAAGCATTTGGAGGAATTGCAGTTTATGGGTGCGTCATGGGGAATCAACGACGCTGCTCTCGAGACCCTTTACCTCCTCCCGACACCAGGTTCGATGTCCACTGGATCTGAGGATCCATCTCTTAACATGGAACTGTCACCGCTTTCGCAGAGTCTTCAGATATTCTCGATTGAGGATTCATATCTTGCAACTGGCCAGGGGTTGTCCTCATTCGTAGCTGGTATGGTGAAACTCCGTTGTATCTGGCTGGGAGCTATGTATAGGCGCTTTGAGGAAAGACTGAAAGAGAAAGCAGGACCAAGGTTGCGGGTCGAGATCAACGTTGCCAACAATAAACAAAAGTGAGGAGGATACTCTGTGTCCTCTTTGAGTAAACTTTAAACTAGAGTAACCCACAGTGACACTTTTTTTAGCAGCCCTAACAGTATAGCAGCAGACAGCATGCGTTTTGGAGGATGGGAGGAAGGGGAATAACGGTTCAGAGAAATGGAGTGTGCTTTTTTGGGCGTCTAAAAGCGGCAGACCACCTGTCCGCTTTCCTATTTTTGTCAGCCTGCCTCGAGTGCCAACAGAACAGAGCTTGAGATTCTCTTTTTCTCTCTCTCTCTCACACACACACACGCACACACTCTCACTCACACAGACACACATACACTCTTGTCTACCAATTCCCTCTCATCCAAGATTACCTGTCAACAGCACTTTATTACTAATGCATCCCCAATCCTCATTCGCAGGCATCCTGCTCTGCCTCGTCTTTTTATCCCTCACTAAAAGTGCCCCAGTCGAATGTAGGTCTATACCCTCCTTCACTCACTCTCTCTCCCTCTTTCTACCCTTCGAAACAACCAACACTCTCTTTGGAATGGCCTTTGTTTGGGCCACAGCCAGTTTGTGGTCCTAGATTGTGCTGCTGACGACAACTTGCTTCCTTTTTTTTTTTTTTTTTTCCCTCTTCCGAAATTCAGCCTCAGAGAGAATCCAATGCACGGACAGCTGCTTGGATGTTCAGGAAGAATGTCTACTGAATTCCGAAAGGATGATCCTTTGCGTCAATGCCTATGATGGATGCCATCGAAATTGCACAGAGGCCTTCCCATTGGAATCGGACGGTCTAGGCGGAGTGGACGTCGAATTGGACATTTCAGATGGAATGGAAGATCCAGACAAGTCAAGCGAGACACTTCCTGGAGACGAAGACGAAGAGTTTGACGAAGACCCAACGGAGTACTAGACAACAAAGCTCCTCGTCGCCATAGACACTTCAGTATTGAAAAAAAAAAAAAAAAAAAAGTCAGAGCCAGCCTCAATGCTGCGCTAAGACCGGTTCTCCTGAATTGAATTGTAGAGCAGACAAGAGTAAACGTTTTATGAAGCCATTTTGCTCTCTTGGAATGAAGTGTGCAGCTGACCACAGGCTCCCATAATATCGAGGCCTCTCGGCCAACGTATTGTCGTTGGGATGCCGGCGTTCTCAACTATCCGCGAGAATCCAACGATATGATCTCTAGGCGAGCTGACATAGCGAGTCCCTGGCCAGGGGTTAAAAGGAATCAGATTGACATGCGAAGGTATTGTCTTGAGAAGCGCTGCGAGTGCCTCTGCCTCACGGAAACTGTCATTCACTCCTTTCAGCATGACATATCTATTCCAGTTGAATCGCAGGAAAGCATTAGACCTTCAACAGAAGAGCGGGACAAGCATTTCAATCACGACCATCTCTGAACACGCCCTACAACCCTCCAGCCCCCTCAACCCTGGTGGTTACTCACTCAAACGTGATCCTCTGACTGTTTCTGTTACAGTCCTGCATGGCAATAGCATACTCATGACATGCCTTCATGAGGACATCAATTGGAAATGTCCTACAGTAAGCGATACCCAAGAAAGAAGAGTGTCAGTACCAAGGGGCTATGACAGCGTTTGACCCTCTATGGCGATAGATTCATTTCTATTACCGATTGATAGGGACAATTTCATCCCTGAGTTTGTCATTTGTAGCATGCAGGGATATCGCCAGTCCGATTCCCTGCAGCTCAGCCAGCTTGGCAATCGCTGGAGCAACGCCCGATGTAGAGACTGTGATCTTGTGTTTTGGAAGAGCAATCCCTTCTTTGTCTGTCAGGATCTCGATCGCCTGTTTAACATTTCTCCAGTTATAGAAAGGCTCGCCTTGCCCCATAAAAACAATGTTGGCCACACTTCGCTGTCTGTTTTTTTCCAAGGGGAGATCATTGTAATCGTGTGCAAGTGTCATATATTGGCCAACAATTTCTGCAGCGGTGAGATTTCGCAGCAGTTTTTGAGTTCCTGTGTGACAAAAGGTACAGGCTAAAGAGCAACCGACCTGGCTGCTGACGCACTGCGTCCCTCTAGGCCCATTCATTGGGATGAATACTGTTTCCACCATCGCTTTGGCGTCACCATAGCCCATCAATAACTTTCTTGTTCCTTCTTGAGCAGATACACGATCGGACATAATCCGTCCATAGTCAATAGTGAATTGCTCCTTTAGCTGATCTCGGACCAGTTTGGGAACATTGATCATGTCATCAACAGTTGCCACTCCTCGTTGGTAGAGAAACTTCCAAACCTGTTTAGCTGTAAATGACTTTGTTCCTGGAATGGTCTTGAGCACATCGTCGAGCTGCGTCCGACTGAGGCCGATCAGGTTCTTCTTGTCCCAGTCTCGAATTGGCTTTGACTGATCTATCACCTCAGCATCCATCGCTGAGACCATGTTGATGGATGGATCTTTCCTATGGCTGGTTGAGTCGAAGGTCCATGGTCGCTGAGTCCTTGCTCTTGTGAGTGTGGACATGCCCGCGCAGGGGCCAAGGGTGGAGGTTGCACGTAGTCTCGGGAACATGGTCAGCCAGCGCTCTCGCTCTCGGTCTTTCCACAATCCGAACACATCTCCATAATGTCAGGCGTGGGGCGTGGGGAGGAGGAGGAGTCTCAGCCACAGCGAGCATTGCAAGTCAAAAAAAAAAAAAAAAAAAAGGTCGCCTGATGATGCTGTCGTCGTGAAATATATTTTTCTCCTCTTCTCGTCTCATCTCGTCTCCCTGTTTTCGTCCTCTTCACTTCTTTGTCTCTGCCTAATCATCGCATCTGACGCATTTCCAAGCTGGCGAATCCAACTCATCAGGCCCCGTCGGCAGATCAGACCGCTGCAACACTCTATGCCGAGCAGTACCAGCAATACACCCAGCAGTACCAGGCCTGGTATGCCCCATCTTACCGATCCATCATGCCCAATAGAATCGCCTTTTTACGCAAACGTCGATCGGCCCATTACTTACTTCAAATTCCCTTTTCTTCCTTCCTAGGCTTGCCGCAAATCCAGGCTACCAACATTCTCTTGACCCCTCAGCAGTAACCCCCACCGCCAGTTCCGCCGCCCCTGCCGCGCAGTATTCGTCTTATTACAGTCAGTACCCCGCTCAGCATTACTCTCAACCTCCCCCACCAGGGACCCAGCCGCCCCAGACCGCAGAGGAACAGTACGCACAACAGTACGCAGCCTATTATTCACAGTACGGCTACGCCGCTCCTGCCACCACTCCAGCAGCACCTGCTCATCCCACTGCTCCTCCTGCGACTACGCAAGGATATCACCCATACAACCACTCGTCCCACCAAGGGTATTATCCACCAGCAGCTGCGGACGGCACGCAGCCCTATCCGTATTCTTTGCCCGCTCCAGACGCACAAGCTCCTGCGCACACTTATTCAGGCTACCAGGCTGCTTACCCTGGTGCCGCACCGCCGTCTTCATACCCAACCCCACAGCCACAGCAGCCCGCATCCGTACTAACTCCTTATACTTACTCTCTCCCACAGCAGCAGCCAACTCACACTTTTACTTCCAATAGCTCAGGCCCATCAGCCTCCTTGAACTCTTCCAGCCAACCTACTTATCGCCCACATTCGGGTCCCTCTTTTAACAGTACAAAGTCTTCAGTCTCTGCAAAGCCAACGTCAGTGCCCAAGTTTGATTTTGAGGCCTTTCAAAGGCAGAAGCACCAGGAATCCGAGAAACTAAAGCTCCAAAAGAAGCAGGAGGAGCGAGACAAGCAGCATATACAGCAAAAGCTTCGTCAAACAACCTTGAACGACGAGCCAGTCTCAACAGAGTACGAACAGAGGGTTGGAGGAGAAGTTTAAAGGGATTTAGATCTCTTCAGGTTGACGGAATATATATTTATTGAACTGACCTCTGACCTGCTCTCTCTCTCCTTTTGTGGTAATTCTAGGAATTCATCGGCAAACACCACAATGCCTACATTTGAGAGTAAGTTATCAAAGTGGAGCCTTTCCTCTCTCCCTTCTCCGCTTTCTTCTTCCGATAACAACCCCCCTCCATTATCTCGCCACTAACTTGTACATCTTTGTCTTGTCAATAGAGCCGGCGTACTTGTCGGTAAAGTCCAAAAAATTAAAGACATTAACGACAAACGTGTTAGAGTCGAAAGCACCCAAGGAAGCAGCACCGGCCACGCCCACACCAGCACAAAAGGAGGGATGGCCCCAGTCATTAAAGGATTATGTACAACGCGTGTTCGAGGCAATTGATGACGAGGACCGAGATGAAGCCCAATTAGAATTGAGAAATATTGTATCAAAGTATCATGCGCAGGACAAACTCTGGGAGGTCGATTGGGATACCATGGAAATTCCAAGGTACCGGATCTTTTTTTTTTTTTTGCGATCAATGAATAGAGCTTCATGGCCGGGAAAAAAAAACTCACTGACGCTATGATTTTCTTCTTTCTTTCTTTCTGAATCTATGACTCGACTCTTACCTCAGTCGTTTTATCAGAAAAAAAAGGTGGGTTGAATGAAGTCGGCTAGTACATCTCAAAGAGGACTCGTCAAATTTACTCATGTATTCTGACCTTTTATCTTTCTCTTATTTCTCTGACTTTTTTTGTTTTTTTTTTCTTTGTCTTTACTCTATAGCCGTAAAAGAAATAGTTCCCCAGATCTCAAAACGCTAGGTGCAGAGGAATTGGCAAAGCGAGAAAAGAGAATGCGGCGATTTGAGGATCAGTTGGGAGATAAGCCGCGCATGGTAACACCTGTTCGTGTTGAGTATACTCCTCCTGTTTTTAACTCTGATGTTATAGACTGGGATGAGTATACGATTGTTGGAACAAGTACTCAACTTGAAAAGAACTACTTGCGTCTGACCTCGGTAAGTCTCTGCTGTTTTTTTTTTTTTTTTTTTAAAAAAAAAAAAAGTGCTTGTTGCTGTTGCTGTTGCTGTTTCCTCTCTCTCTCCCTTTCCGATTGGAGGCGCACGTTTATGTAAATGTCAACAGAGTCTCTATTAATACTTTGTATACGTACTACACAGGCACCTGACCCTTCAACAGTGCGCCCTGTCCATACTTTGAAGAAAACACTGGAATTGTTGAAGGACAGATGGCGACGGGACCAAAACTATGCATACATTTGTGACCAACTGAAGAGTGTTCGCCAAGACCTAACTGTAAGTCCTTGTTTAAAGATGATGAGGGGGGATCGTAATAAAAAGGAAAAAAAAAAAAAAAAAAGATGAAAGAAGAAAGAAGAAAGAAGAAAAAGAACGAAAGAAAGAAAAAAAGAAAGAAAGAAAGAAAAAAAGAAAGAAAGAAATAGAAAACTAATAGCCAGTAACTCCGTGAATGGTCTATAGGTACAACGCATCAAGAGTGATTTCACAGTGACGGTTTATGAAATTCACGCCAGGATTGCTCTTGAAAAGGTAACTCGCGGGACTTTTTCGGTAACTTGAAATACATGCGATCGACATTGTCAGTCTTACACTCCAACTCTTTTTGCATCTTAGGGAGACCTTGGCGAGTACAACCAATGTCAAACTCAGCTAAAGCAGCTCTATGAGTACAAGCTTAAGGGCAATGTCATGGAGTTTACAGCCTATCGAATCCTCTATCTTTTGCACACTCGCAATCCATCAGGTAAGTTGACCTTATTTCCACTCCATCTTGTTCAATGAAAGAACGTCAGCGCTAATCTGCAGCCTACAGTCATAATACTCCTTCCTTATTAACCGATGTTGTTTTTTTATGTGGCCGGATAGATATCATTGCCATGTTAGCCTCTTTGACACCAGAACAAAAGCAGGACCCTGCAGTTAAGCATGCTTTACAAGTCAGGACAGCTCTTGCGTCGTCAAATTATCACGCTCTCTTCAAGCTCTATGTCTCGGCACCCAACATGGGAGGATATCTCATGGATCAATTTGTGGAGCGTGAGCGAGTCGAGGCCTTGAAAGTCATTTGCAAAGCGTAAGCTCCCTTCAATTCACCCGGGCAATAAGTGTTGGGCGCAGTGTATTATTAATTACCGGAGTATTTTACTAATGGTGTGCTCCCTCTCTCTCTCTCTCTCTCTCTCTCGGCTCTATTTTGCTCTCATTTTTTCTCTTACCCCTCTTTTTTTTTTTTTTTTATCTGACAGGTATCGCCCCTCTATTGATGCAGGTTTTTTAGTTTCCACATTAGGTTTTATCGATGAGAACGAGTTTCTTAGTTTTATGAAAAATATGCGTATTCGCCAATTGTTGAGCGTTGATCAGGAATCAGGAAAAAGACACCTTGACACCAAGACTGCTCTGCCACACTTGATGGAAGCAGGCAAGAAGTATCAAACCATTGATATCAAGGGACAAATTTGAGATGCGATGCACTACATGTTCTCTCAAAATGTTCTTTTGAATAAAATGAAAAGATTTTTTTTTTTTTTTTTTTTTAATGATTGGAATGCTCTACTGGTGTGGTTATTATTTTCAATTCAAACGTTGCATTTCTGCTTCTTCTATGTCATCTCCAGACCCGACTGGCATGTAGCCCTGGCCTCCAAAGAGATTAGATGCCTTTGCAAGAGCACCTGCTGCTGTCGAGTTCAGATCGCCCCCTAGACCTCTCCGCCAGTGCTCACGGATCATGGCTGCTTTGTTCGCACGCAACTCTTGACGAATACGCTCTTCAATAGCCTTCTCCGATGGATCATCAACTGCTGGCTTCCTCCACTTTTTCAACAACAAACTGGAGCAGACGACGCTTACACTTGAAAAGGCCATCATCAGTCCCGCCAACATTGGATGGAGATGATAGCCCCATGGCAACAAGAATCCCATCGCCACGGGCACGCCAAGGATGTTGTAAACGCAAGCCCATGCGAAATTGTATCGAATTCTCCGGAAGATGGTCCTGCAGAGGTCAATAGCCCCAATCACATCCGTGAGGTCGCCGCGCATCAGAACCATGTCAGCCGCTTCCATTGCAATATCCGTTCCAGAAACAAGTGCAATGCCGAGGTCACTCTGAGCCAATGCAGGAGAGTCATTGATACCATCTCCAACCATTGCAACACGATGGCCTTGAGTTTGCAAGGTTGACACGATCTGAGTTTTTCCAGTTGGGGAAACGCCCGCATACACATCATGAATACCACACTCGGAGGCAATGACCTGGGCCACCAAAGGTTGATCACCAGTCACCATGGCCACCTGAATTCCCATTTGCTGAAGAGCCGCCACCGTGAGCGCAGCCTCGGGCTTGATTTTGTCCGAAAGTGAAATAAAGCCAACAAAAATGTCATTTAGGGCCACCAACACTGTCGTACGCCCGAATCGTTCTTGAGCCTGTTGCTCAGAGGCAAGGCTGCTTGGGAGCTGGACCTGGTTCGAAAGAAGCCAGTCCTTGTTACCAACGAGTACTCGATAGTTACCCTTGTTGGGCAATGCCACCGTGCAAGAGATGCCGCTACCAGTGCTTGCATAAAAATCTGTCACCATCGCATTCAACGTTGGGGTCCCGATCTTTTCCTTGACATAGTTACCAATGGCCTGACCCAGAGGGTGTTCTGATACCGACTCTGCAGCGCCTACAATGATACAAAGCTCATCCTCGCTCAAAGAATCCAGCGTAGAAGGGTTGGAACTGGAGCCGGTCGTCGACTCTCGTGACTCGCATGGACGAGTCAAATTCCAATGAGCGACTTGAAGTTTTCCGAAGGTCAAGGTGCCAGTCTTGTCAAAAACGACCTTGGTGATGGTATGGGCTGCCTCGAGAGCGCCTCCGCCCTTGATAAGAATACCATGCTGAGCGCCAACACCTGTACCCACCATGACGGCTGTAGGAGTAGAGAGTCCAAGGGCGCAGGGACAGGCGACGACAATGACAGAGATACAGAGCTTCAAGCAAGCGACAAACTTGGAGGGCTCCATAGAGAACATACCCGGCAGCTTTTCAGCAATCACGGTATGCGAAAAGATCATCCAAAAGACAAAGGTGAGGAGAGCCATCATGATGACGGTTGGGACAAAGTATCCCGCAATGGTGTCAGCATAGGCTTGAATGGGCGCCTTGGACGTCTGCGCATCCTCCACGAGCTGCACAATCTGCGCCAGCGCTGTCTCGGATCCGACACGGACGGCCTCCATATCAAATGTACCCAAACCATTTACTGTGCCGCCAATAACGTTCGATCCAACGGTTTTGTTGATGGGCTCAGCTTCACCTGTCACCATGCTCTCGTCCACCGTCGATGAACCGGAAATAACAATTCCATCGGTCGGGATCTTGTCGCCTGGAACAATCTTGATCAAGTCACCCCTCTGGATCAATTCAGTAGGGATCTGTTTCTCATTCACTCGTTCACCCGTGGTCGGATCCAGTTCATAAATAGTACAGGTGGGTGGTGTCAACCGCATCAGTTTCGACAATGCAACTGAGGTCTGTCCCTTGGCCATGTTCTCGAGGTAGCGGCCAAAGGTGACAAAGGTGATCAACATGCTGGAAGTGTCAAAGAACACTGTGGCCTTGGGATGGTTCGGGTCCAAGACCGTGTAAATCATAGAGAAGCTTGAGAACATGAAGGCAGAAAGCGTTCCCAGAGACACAAGGACGTCCATCGTGGCCACGCCATGCTTGATAGACTTGTAGGCGCTCACCATGAATCGCTTGCCGACACCAAACTGAACTGGGATGGTCAGGATACATGATAGGATATCACCCAGAAGAAGTCCCATGCCGACCTCGATATTGTAGAATGACCTCCCCCAGCCGCACATTGGCATGATCATTGACAGAATAAACACTGGGAAGGCAAAGATGAAGCTAAAGATCAATGCACGCTTCCATTCCGCAATTTCTTGAGATCGACCAAGGGATTCGAGCTGAGCATTCTGGGATCGTTGTGCAAGCAGGGCGTTGAAGCCCATGTCCTCGATTCGTTCAACAATAGCACGTACGCCTACTAATTGGCTATCAAACTCTACTTTGGCAGCCTGAAGGGTCAGACTGACAGAGACAGAGAGAATACCGGGCATCTGGCGGAGTTCCTTCTCGATCGAATTGACACAGCTAGCACAGGTCATGCCAAAGACTTGGAGATCTACACTGTTCTCACGCTTCTCGATGATGGGGGCCGCATCAAAACCAATGTCGTCGATACGAGCAGCAATGTCCGATGGGGAGAGGAGCGTCTCGTCATACTCCACGGTCGCACGCTCTGCCAGAAGAGCGACCTTGACCGAGACCAAGCCAGGGACGTCCATGAGAGAGTTTTCAATCGAGGCTACACAAGATGCGCAGGTCATACCCTTGATCGAGATCTGAGCTGTTTGGGTCAGGGCCGAGGAGGTGCTTTGGCGACCACGGGCCGAATGTGACCGCGGAAGGGGTGTTTTGGGAGAGGCGAGCAGACGAGAGGAAGGGCCCGGTCCGTCTGCAAATCGAGCTGCATGTGGAGAAGAGGTGGCGGTAGAGGCAGCGGCAGCGTTGACAACAGTGGAGGAGCGAGAGGTAAGGGTGGATTCTGAAGGGGACAAGGTTGAAGCTGCTAGGGCATGAGTATCGAGTGGAACGTCAAATCCACAGTCCTCGATGGCCTCCTTGATTTGGTCTGGCCCTATCAGTGCTGGGTCGAATTCAACGGCAGCTTGTTTCTGGGCAAGCGATACCTCGACCGCTTGCACACCAGGTGCGGCTGTCAGGACTTTGGTGATGGCATTCACGCATGACATGCAGGTCATCCCATGCACTGGCAGGGTCACTGACGAAACACCTGCTGGCTGAGGTGTCTGCGCCTGCGCAGGCAGCTCACTGGAGGCGGTGTTGAGTGAGGCATCGACTCGCTGCTCGAATTCGTCCCAGTCGTTGGATCCATCGAACAGCAGCAAATGCTGTCTGTCTTCTGAGTCCATGTGTGGAGATTATGTGTGAGGAGGGAGGCGGTAGCTGTGGTAGAGGTTACCGAGAGTAGGTTGATCACGGAGTACGTGACTGAGAGACACTAGCAGAACAAAGTAAAGAGAGACTTGGTGAGTAGGGAGGTAGGTAGTGAGAACGAAACAATGAAAGAAAAAAAAAAAAAAAAAAAAAAAAAAGAAAAAAAAAACAGAACAAGCGGGGAATGGTGAACCCTACCGCAACAAAAAGGTATAGAGATGGACGGGAGTTGGGTGTGTGGGTATTCCTGAGTGTGGAAGAGGGGGGGGGAATGCAAAGGGCGGGGCGAAGATCTGATTACTCGAAATGATGGGTGGCGGGAACAGGGACGGGAGCGGAGATGGGGATGAAGTTGCAGAGAGAGAGAGAGAGAGAGAGAGAGAGAGAAGAAGAAGAGAAGAGACGGGGTCAGAGAAGAGAGAAAGAAAGAGAAGGAAAGAAAAGAGAGAGAGAGGAAGAGGAAGAGAGGGAAAATGAGGACGGAGACAAAGACAGGGGGCAGGGGAGATAGAGGGCGGGGTGGGCAGAAGCAACGGTCTCTGGGGAGGAGAGAGCGAGAGATAGAGAGAGAGAGGAGAGAGAGAGAGAGAGAGAATGAATGAGAGAGAGAGAGAGAGAGTAAAGGTGAAAGTGAAAAAAAAAGAGATATCTGATGAGATGGAAACTGACAAGAAGAGAGAAAACTCCAACTCAGACTGCAAACATGGGTCACATAAAGCAAAAAAAACGAGATGGCTGAAACGAAGGAGGAAAAAGGAAAGCAACAAGCCCGCTGACCCTTTCTCTCGCTGCCATAATTGCAATTCATGCAACCCCTGTTCCCATTGGCCCACGCTGCCTTTGACTGGACTGGGCCACGCCCTCTTCTCTCTCTCTCTCTCTCTTTCTCTTGCCCTTTGTTGTTTTTTTTGTTTATCAATTACAAGTACGTATTTTCATGGGTGCTGCTCTCTTACACCAAACGCCCTTCAGACTCGCTCTTTCCTCCCCTACTGCTACTCTGATCAATAAAAGAACAAGAGATCTAGTCGTCGTCACCATCGTCGTCGTCGTCGTCGTTGTTGTTGTTTTTTTTTAAAGCTACAAATTTTTATTCATCCCTACCCCACTAAAAACCACCACTACCTATGGATCCACCGCCGAATCAAACCCAAACAATCTAAACAGACAGAGACAATCAGAAGTGGGCTACTGATTAGTCAATCATCCAAAAAAAACGACTGAATCGGAAATCGATTTTTTTTTTTTCCTCTCATCAAATGCACATGGTGCCTGGATCGCGTCAGGAGCCGACTGCGTATTGTTAGCTCTGTTGGTCTGTCAGCACAGGCCTTGGGCCTTAGACTGGTGCCAGCTTTTGTTTCATCTCGCGCGATCCAGGTCATGCCAAGAGGCATGGATCCATGGCTACGATGGTTGGATCAGGAAAAGGGAGGAATGTTCTATACTTACTTGATCGGCTCAGCCGGCGCACAAGTGGGAGGAAAGGATGTGGTTAAAAAGAAGAAAGGAAAGGAGAGACAAAAAAACAGGTGCAGAAGAAAAACTTTTTCCTGTTAAATAATGAGATCGCGCTGGACAATGGGCGCTCCAATTACGTCATAGTAGGATCCAATCTTCGTATGCGCTAAATATGGGGCCCCATCTTCGCCATCATCCGCCTCCTCTTCCTCCTCGACTAGCAAGACCCTCTTGGTCTCACGAGAACTTGTCTGGCTAGACGAAGCTTCAACCAGCCTTTGTTTTTCTGTCGACGTGGGAGCTTGCCTCCTTTCTTCGGTATCCTCCCAAAGCGGAGGTAATTTGAGGGGGCAAAGTTTCCATAATCTGTGCTGTGATCTTAAATGGACGACTTTTAGGTGTCAACTGTTGTCTAGGGGTGGAGTCCTCCAACTCCACTATCTGCTCTCGACCTCGATGCATTGGCCACTGTGTTTGCTGATGACCCTTCGTCCAGAGGCGGTGATCATGGCTCCGGATTAGAATACCCAAAGGGTTTCTCCACATCCTCTTCTTTCTTTTCTACCTATTCGTCCTTAGAAAGATTACTGATATTGAGGGATAATGAAAATGATGCAGATCCTCCGGTGAGGGTGGTAGATGGCAAGGATGACACAAAGGTGCTCGCTGATCTAGAAGGCATGAGATATTGCCTCCTTCCGTGATTTTTCTACCTCATGCCCAAGCTTTCGCATTGTCTTGTGGAGCCACTCTTTTTGTCACAACTGTATTTCTGCTTCAACAACTGCACTAGTAAGGATTCATTTTTTTGAATCTAATTCCGCCAGTTGAGTCCGACTTTTGATCTAAATATTGTATGCTTCCGTTTCAGACAACTCTGGAACGCTGCTAAAGAATGCGAAATGACTACATGCAGTCAAGCTAGCATGTTTGTCGAGGCATCTCTCCAATTTATGGTGTATCGCTTGAATGGGTTGCTAAAAAAAAAAATATATATATATATATATATATATAAGAGGAGCGTTATCTGCTTTTTTTTTTTTTTTTTTGGTATGAGGTGTTACAAAAACAGAACCATGTTTATTTTCTTGCACGATAAACCAAATGCCAGCACTTCCAGGTCGAATGATTTCACCTTGCAATCCATCACAAGATAAAATATTCTCCTGGGGCTCATGCACTACACTTAGACTTCCAGGTCAATGTACAGTAAGATGTAGATCGCCTGAGCTCATCCAAGGAAGGTGGCAAATGGGTAACCAGGGATGACTGCACTTCCAGACCGAAAACATCTCTACAGCGTTGCTGAATGGATGTAAACTTCTGGGGCTCATGCACCGACTCTCAGACTTCCAAATCAAACCATAGTCTTCCAACAAGAATGCATGGTTGTAAGGGCTCATCCAAGGTGGCTGTCGAAAGACCCAGGGGTGATGCAGAAAACGTCCAAAGGACAATCTTATATTGATTTGGAATTGAAAGTACGCACAAGAGAGAATGAGTGAGAGAAAGCATATTTGTGTGTGCAGATGGATGGGTGAGAGATGGATGGGTGGGCGTCGCACAGGAGCAAATCGAAAGCAGGAGGGTGGGTGGCAGGGTCTCTCCAGGATGCATCGAAACCACAGATGATGTAAACTGGCCTCCCTACTACCACAACTGGCCTCCTTGGCACCTTAAACTGGTCTCCTAACTACCATAAACCCACCTAACGCGTCACCAAAGTCGGGGTCTGCCTGGCTCCCCTTCCCAAGATGCCACTGGTTCAACCTACGCACCCTACTTTTAACGCGTCCTCATAGCCCCGAAAGATCAAGTCAAGAGTCCATGCCTGTGAAAATTTCTATAGTAACCACATCTTGGCAAGAACCAATGGCTATATAAACTGGTTAGACTACAAACTGCAGGAGCCCTTGGAAGAAGGTTGTACATCTAAAACAGAAAAGAAGGGATGAGGAGCAATCGCCTCGTGCCGAGGGCCTGTGCATCTCGGTTGTTCCGAGAAAAGCGCCGAAGGGACTATTTGTGGCTAGACTGACATTCCGGGTGTCCGTGCAGTCAAAGCTGCAAGGACAACATCGCTAGATGTTGGGGATTGTCGATGGACAGGCAGCTGTCCGAGGCCATTGCCAATGGTCGCTTCTCGTTTTGTGTAAATCAAAGTTCTTCTCCTTTTCGCCAAGGTAGATCATGCATCCTTGGTTTTCTGTGCAACAATGATGTCCGTAGTGAATTCCTGCGTCTCTTCGCTTTCCTAGTAGGGGCCTTCAAACTACCTAGTCTTGTTGTGATTACGCGATTTGAAAGACACCTAGCTGGATTAGGCGACAGCTTTCCGCGTGGTATTCGTCTGAAGGTCTTGGAATAAAACAAAGATGCAGCTTGTATGGTTTCGAAGCATTCCATTGGTGTTGGACGCTCTTAACTTCCTCCGCGCAAATATCTCAATCTACGAGACACTACAAGGTAGAGCGGCTACTCCATTGAGACCCCAGATAACTCTGTTTCTACTCTTCAGACAAAGTCTTTTTTTTTTTTTTTTTTTTTTTTTTTTGGTGAGCCAGCAATTACCCCAAAAAAAGGAGAGCAAGCAAGAATATTTGTCAACAGCTTCTGGAGACTACTAAACAGATGAGCGCTGCTCAGTATCAGAAGGGTCTATTCGAATCTGTGGACGGGAAGTGTGGACTCGCTGTGGTTGAGAAGACGAGGATCTTGATCCAGCTACAGATGGTCTTTTTAGCGCCCCCCACCTGCAGCATGCTTCTGCAGTTTCCAGAAGACGTAACAGGAAGAGGGGGATGAAGGATGGAGGGTATAGGAACACAGAAGCCCTTGTTCGCTGATAGACGTTGGGAAAATAAGCATTCAGAGGATCTCAGTCTACTGTAGATTACACCATGGATATCTCCAAGCACTGCAAGACGCTAGTAAGGAAGTCGATGAACGTTTGCTTCAATTTTTCAATAAAATCCTTTTCCACCTCTGGCGCAGAAACTCGTCGAAAAAAAAAAAAAAAAAAAAAGAAAGAAAGAAAGAAAGAGAGAGAGAGAGAGGCCATGAAAGAAGGAATGTTTGTAATAAACCAACAATTAACCCTCGACACATGACCATGACTCAGTGCACATACTGTTGGCACTAGACATGGAAGGGCTATTTGAATCAGGGTCAACCCTATTGGCCTCGTTCATATTGATTTCCTGGGTGGGCGTCAAGAACCAAAAATGCTCTCCTGAGGCATAGCTTTGTGAATCCTAAACGATTGCGACGGTCCCATTGTAAAGTTCAATGAATATATTTTTTTATGAGGTTGAGGGGAGCCTACATTGCATTATCTCCTGCTTTTGCGGCATTTTATGGTTGTTTGGACTGTCAGAAAATGGTCGGGAAGGAAGAAAAAAAACAACAACAACAACAACAACGTATATTTGAGATTTGGAAAACTCATTTTGCCAATCGCATTGCATTGTCCAATTGGTTCAGGGTATTTACACCGCAATCCTCTCAGGATTCATGAGGTTGACAATAGTGGGTGACGGTAACAATTCCTCAATCCAAATCCAATAAAAAGCTCCTGGGCAAAGAAAACCACGCCCGCCTTTGTCCTGACATCAGCTCTTTAGCTCAACCTTCAATAGAGAGCAAACATAAAGTGGTCCAGTATGCTTCAAGGGTAAACAGTCAAGCTCTGACTTTCTTCTATTAGCCGCCAAGAAGCTGGGATGCAAGTCAACTAGCGGTTTGATGGCAACCCCAGTTTTGCAACAAAAGTAATTGATAACTGTGAATAATTACAAGTCCATGCTTTTTTTTTTTTTTTTTTTTTCACGATTAAAGAACTAGGTATTCTCTATTATATAAGGGTCTTTATGGATGAAAGGATATTCATTCTACAACAAAGCAACAGCTCCAGCGGCGCTGAGAGCAGCAGCAATCACACCAGCCATCGAGAAGATGGTCTGTCCAGGGGCGGCACTAGTGTTGGTCTTGTCGCCCTTGTTATTAGTGTTGTTGGCGTTGGTGTTGTTGGCGTTGGTGTTGTTGCCGTTGGGCTTAGTAGGGGTGGGGGGCTTGAAGCTGGGACCAAGGTTGGCCTTGCACTTGGACTCATACTGATACTTCAGTGCAGTGTTACTGCTTTCGCTTGTAAGCTTCTGTCCAAAGTTGAGGGGGAAGGGTGCGGGTGTCTTGGTATAGTAGTTCGAGAAGATGTTGGCGACAATTTGGTTGCATGGAGTACAGAATGCAGTTCCGTTGGTGGTTGCGGAGCTCATGGGGGTAACAGCCTGGATGTATCCGAAGAGGTCATCCTCGTTGGCGTTGTTGTTAGGGAGTTCCTTGCGGGCGATCATCTCGTTCATTGAGGTGATGACACATGGGGTGCCGCTCTTAGAGGGGTCCTGGGTACAGATAGCTTCACGCTGAGCAGGAGAGTGGTACCTGGATTTGTTCAAGAATTGTGTTGCAAAGCCGAGTTAGTACACTGTCTCATGCGTTGCAGCTTTGAATGCGGAACAGCCCGGGGATAACATGCAGTCAGATGCCGTCATCTATTGGCTGTGGTGCTGACTCCCAAAAAAAATTCCACTAAATGTAAAAATATCGTTCCTGAAGATGGTCCTTATGAGTAGTGGTCATAGGGAGGAAACTTACCACATGTAGAGGACAGCGCTCAGGTCGGCATCAGTGGCAGCAGTAATGTCGGCAGCACAGTTGGTCTGCAAGTCCTTGATGACGCCAGCGTACTGTTCGGCCGTGCAGGCAGGCTGAGCACAGTAACCGTCAATGGCCTTTTGCATTTTGACGGTGTCGTGATCACCCTTACCAGTGAGAGTAGGGAAACCCAAGGCGGTGTAAACTCTGCACTTGGAAAGTGGGTTTGTAGCGCTGGAGAGGCTCTCGACATAGGTGCTGCAGGCGGGGGCCAGAGCAGCATCTGCGGCAGAGAGGGCGGCGGCGGCGAGGGCGATTACGGAGAGAGAGAACTTCATGTTGGAGGGTGGTGAGAGAAGAGTAGGGTAGAGTCGAGTGAAGGGTGGAAGAGGCTGAGGAAAGCGAAGGAGTGGGACGTGCCGAAGTAGGTGGGCGTGTGGGGACTGACAGAGAAAGGTGTGGGCGAAAGAGAGAAGAAAAAGAAGAAGAAGAAGAAAAAAAAAAGGAGACGGGGCAGATGTGTTGCTCTCTCTATATATAATCCCCTGTGGAGTGTCATGGGGAGGATGGACAAGCAGACGGATGCAAGGCGAGGGCTCTCTCTCGGTCTGGTTAAATTGGTTCGCGGAGCCGAGGTTATTATTACATCGCCTTTCGCACAAAAGTTCCTCCTCGGCCACCTGCAGCCTGCAGCCTACAACTCTGGCTGTTGGTCTTCATCTCTCGCTGCCGTCATCATCATTGCACGAATACGAATACGATAGATGATGAACATCGTCATCAGCATCAACTTCAGCGACATCTTCTTCATCATCGTCTTCATTTCCATCTTCATCCTCTCTCTCACACACATACATCCCTTTCTACTGTTTCTACTCGAGGTACGACTCCCTAAAAACCGTTGCTGCAACGTACGTACACCAAGTCAACATTCAGAGGAGTAAGGTCTATTAAGGTTTCTCTATGAGCCTATCCATGGCCTTTTGCTATTTGCATATGGAGTCTTTTGTGGCCGACTCTTTCACCCGGGATTTCATGCCTTTTCCATTCCTTGAGCTTCCTCAGTACTTTTGATGTCCTCCAATTTCCCAGATAGGTCTGGGTTAGAGTGTTTACTCCCGAGCATGCCTGTTCCATCTCTGGAAGCGACAGCGGCCCTTCTCGATTTCAGGACTGCATCCCGTCCCCGGTGAATGTACATCTGTAAGACAAATAGCAGCCCAAATATAAGGAGCAACCCGATATACCAAGCAGCTGCAACTGGGCCTTTGGACCAATCCAGAAAGCCATACAGCCACTCCTGGCGACTATGTGAGGTAATAACGTCAAAGGAAATAGTGTGGTCGAGCCAGATATATCTTGGTTAGTATCACAGGCGACTCTTTAGCCCAGGAATAAGCGTTCCATTGCCATCTGAATACTCACGCTGCAAAGTAGACCCAGGCAAGGAACATGTAGAGAATGATCATGCTCAAGGGACCCAAGACATGGACAAACAAGAGATCCATTCGATTGAACACCATCTCAATCAAGATGCAAAAAAAATCCACACCATGGTGCGAGTAGTCAACATATTGATCCCATGTATCCATTGTGTTGTTTGGGTCAAAAAGCATTCCCCAGTAGATAGCAGGGACGACGATATGGAAGACAACTACGCTGGCATAAAGCAACCAGAGCGCACTTGTCAGGAACCAGTGTTGATCCTTCAGAGACTCGAGATTCTTGTTTCGGACAAACCTATACGAGTGGAATGTTGCTGTCTGTCCAGACGCTCAATGAGTCAATGGGCTCGGTAAAGCAATGGCTGAGGCACATGTGGACAATGTCTTTACCATGTAGTACGCTGTGAGGCCAATGTTACTCAGGTTCGTGAAGGTAGTTGGAACCATATAAAAGACGTTGCCCCTCACAGAGACGTAAAGTGTAGCGAGGAAGACCAGGATGAGATGGAGCGTAACAACACCACGGATAATGAGCAAGGTCTTTGCCGTGACCAGGTTAGAGCTCACAGGTCGCGAGAGGTCCAGTTGGTCATGGCGGAGAAACCTTTTGAGGGCTGGTACAGACGGAGTACCGGCCTCTGCTGATACACCAGCCATTGGGCTATTTCTACTGGCTGATCAAGAACGAAGAGAGAGAGAGAGAGAGAGAGGGAACGAGGGAACGAGGGCGAAGCGGTCGCTTGACAGCTGGAATCGCGTTCCCGAGGGAGAGTAGCGTAGCAGAGGAGGGGGAATGGAGGAGGAGGAGGAGGAGATGTGCGTGTGCGGAAATAAAGATGAACAGCAAGGGTAAATGATTGGAGCAAATGAATGAAAGGTAAGAGGATGGAAGATGAAAGTCAGAAGACAGATGAGGATTGGATGAAATAAAGGTACCCTTAGCGAAGGGAGCGTGTGTGTCGGTCAGGAGAAGAGAGAGGGTGAATGGAACACAAGAGAGAAAGAGAGAGAGAGAGAGAGAGAGAGAGAAAGAGAGAGAGAGAGCCAAAAGCCTGCATGCTGACAAAGGGACTCCTGTGTCACAGGCACACATGCCGACAAAAAGTACATATCCAACGGCCCGCCTTAATTAATACTACCATGTAGTAACGGCCTCTCCTGACGGGCCCCACTCTCTGCATACATAAGGGTCCTCGGGTTGCCACAGCCGCAAATGGTCATTGTCCAGCCCCTGCAGCGATCGGTTAGCAGCTTGGTCCCGACCTGGTATATGGTCATCACGCTCTTTCATAATATTACATTTGCGACAGAGTTGGCGCCCCTGTGCCTCTTGGGCTCGGCCCAATTTGGCAAGATAAACCGCTGTTGCCAGGGGCACTCACTGTCCTTCAGGATCGCTCTCACTCTCTCTCACTCCCTCTCTCACACACACACACTTTTTTACAAACACTCTATCTCTCTCTTCCTTTCTTCTCTTCTCCACTTTTCTCGCTCTCTCTTTCTTTCTCTCTTTGTCCCGTTCAGTCTACTCCATCACACCACGCTGATCCGCTTCATTCATTGCATCTTGGCCGAATTCCGGCGATGCAGTGCATCTAGATCATCAACACCCACTCGCCACTCATCTCCCCCCTCCCCTCTCGTGTCTCAGTCGAGAAGCACTCTCAGTGGACAAAGGCCAGGCCGAGTCTGTGCCACTCTCGCGAGTCGCGACTTTCACCAAACTCTTTCATCCTACTCGACATTCACCACCAATACTCGACTCTCCACCACTATGCCCTACCCTCTCTCCATACACCTGTCTCTGGAACAACAGCCAAGGTTGCCACACTTGCGTCAGCCACAACGGTGTATGCTCCTTCTTCTTACTCTTGGATTGCTGATCAGCTCAATACCCTCAACCGATGCAGCTTTTGCTGTCCGCGCAAACGAATCCACAACGCTTCGTTTCCAGTCCTGGGACCCGTTCCAGGGTGAGGCCGACACGCACTCACTCCCGGGGATCCTAGTCCTAGGAGAGGTTCAGAGGGATTGCACGGTCCTGGTGAATAGTCAAGCTGGACCTGCAGGCACAGCTCTCCTAAGGAACATTAGCGCGAAAAGGCCGGTCGAGGATACAATGGTCCTCCTACAGTACAACTGGCTTGACTACTGTGCAACCTTTGACGAGGCAAGTGTCTTCTCCCCCACCTCCCTCTTCTCAACCTCCCTCACCCACAAAGGGATTGTCACCTCATTTTGCTCTCTATCTGCCTCGTTCTCTTTCCTCTATGACTTCCTGTGTCCCATGATGTGTTATTAAAACCATGAGTAAGGGGACCAGAGGTGTTTGTCATCCCGGCAGATGCATGCGTTGTCGCACAAAGAAACTTTCGTCCAAACGGGCCGTGGACCGCCCAACGCTGCCCTACTTTTGTGCGAGAGAGCACCTCTCTTTGGTCGCTGAACCTGGCCATGATCTCGTTCGGGGGCCTAAAATGGGGTTGTTGCAGCTGGCAAATTCAGATTACAGTTCACGCTCCTCCCTAGCGCAATTGCTCATACGTCCTCGAGGTCGAGAGCTTGTGGTAGGAAAAGGAGAAGAAAAAAAAAAAAAAAAAGGGAGAGATAAACAATGAAAGAGAGATTTGCCTGTGAGAGTGGTGAGAGTAAAAAACAAAAAACAAAAAAAAACAATGGGGGAATAGATTGAGAGAGAAGAAGAAAGCAAGAGAGCGACTCTGCGGAATAATAGGATCCCGATCGTCCTACCGCGCCGAGCCCTGTTCGACATGCGGTTTGAATTAGAGAGTACAACGCTAATGTCTAATATGTTTCGTTTCCATTTCCTCCTTTCTTCTGGATGTCAATAGATCTTCAAGAAATTCCCTGTTCTCAATGCCCAGCTGGCATCCCTCTCTCTCCCTAGCATTGGGGCTGTTGTCATGGATGGGGATGCTCTCAGTACCGAGGATTTTGGGTCACCTTTCACTCAGCTGGCCGATGCCAAGTATTGGAATCAGGTCGCTAGGTTAAACATTAGCTATACAGGGTCAGACACAGTTCTTACTCTTATCCAACTCCTTCAAACTGACTATGCCCTTCTCGCGACCACGGCAAGCGAGCCTGGACCTTGGAACCGCCTGTGGCGCTCGGTTGGCATGAATATCCTCATTCGATGCCTCGATGTCATAGCTGGCCTTATATTTTTTTATGGCATCTGGGTGCTCTTTTATGTTGTCAAGGCCACCAAGGACGATTTGAACTATCGCCGTTATCTCATCCTGGTACCTGGAATCATCTATCTCCCTCTCTCGATTGCGTTCGCTCCATACAAGGTCACTGTCCCGTGGCGGAACGCTGTTTATTACCTTTCGCTGCTATTCCCATTCATCTCCCTTGGTCTTCAGATTACCATGTGGAGCAAGCTTGTCTACCGGATAAAGCGTAAAAAGGCCAATAAGCTCTTTGCCTACTACAGCTATGTCACCATTTTCGTCCCTGTCATCTCCTCGTTCCTCGATGGGATCGGGTGGCTGATTCCATCGGTTCCTATAATTCGTATGATTGGAGAGAGAGGCTTCTCCTATGTTACTCCTGCGGTCATCTTGGTTCAAGCGGGTCTCATCTTCTACTTTGCGGTGACCTTCTTCAAATCGCTCAAGGGCATTGCAGTCTCGTCAACAACTCGTACAGCGCTCGTCAAGATCACCGTCCTCAACATGGCCATGATTTCTTTCTTTATCCTCATGCTTCTCTCCAGAATTGTTTCAGTAATGGGTCTGAACATGAGAAGTCGTGCTGCTTATTTGGTAGAGCTTGTTGTCTTTCGGTTTTCATTTTTGTTCTTCTATGCTGCATGCTTCCGGACACTTGCGATCCGTCAACCTACAGGATCCACAGTCGATTCTAAAGGTGCTTCTACAGGAGGTGGGCAGCCAAGCAGCACAACTAAGAGTCAGCCCAAGAGTCAACCCAAGAACCAGGACCAGTACGCGATGGACGACTTTAATGGAGGTGGTGGAAGCAGCAGTGGTACACGACATGATCTCGAGACCGGATCCTCGCCATCAAGACTCCATTATAACAAGCACCTCTCGAGTCATGCCAGCAAGGGCTTCACCATTCCAGATCCCTCAAATCCAAGATATCTTAGTCAATCCTATACAGGACCATCCAACCAAAATCTGACACAAGGCTACGTTCCAACTTCAGACCTCATGAATCTTGAGGACAGTAGGCACAACCTCAACGAAGATTATCCAGACCCCTACAAGTTTGGTGACTTTGGGCACCTGACGCACTATACTCACGGAGAAGCCAACTCGACAAAAGGTTTTGGTTCTGACCTAGGTGATGATGCTGACAAGGATAGCATCTATGGAAACCATCGTTTCCCTTCAAGGACTTCCGATGCAACTGGTGTCACCGGAAGTGGTAGGGTGGTGGGAGCCAAGCCAAGAAACTCGGAGGGATACTCCAGTATACCTTAGACCCCCCCCTTCTATGATACAAGAGAATATATCTCTAATAGAGCGTCATTTATGACAATGAAAAAAAACTTGTCCCCTCCATATTTTATCATTAATTTTTTTTTAGAACCTCTTGTTCTTTGGAATCGGTCGAGATAACGTAATGTAGTCTTTTTCTGGTACGACAAAAACACGAGATATACTCCTTTAGGTCCTGCACGATGTAGGTGCGGGATAGTTCTCTTGTGTCTTGGCGCTATTGTTTGGTTGTGTTTTTGTGGCGCGCTCGAAAAAGTGGGTCAGTGCTCATGATGAACGATCAATTAAATTAAACGCGTCTGCATTACGAGGTCTCCGATTATCCTGGTGGGAGTGAATCTCTCTTGGGAGGCATCACTGAAGTATGCTAACCTCCAACAAGTCGGAGCAGTGCCAGGAGATTGTCAGTCATTGTGTTGCGAAGCATCAAAGGAAGAATGAACAGAGTAGATGGAAAAGGGGAGGGATGAAGATGGAATGAAATAAAGCAGATTGGGTTTGAAGAAGAGAAGAGGAATCGTGGCAAGAGGCATGAGAGGCGTAAAGGATGAAAAGCAGTGAATGGCACATGGGCAAGCATGTGAGGTGGCTTAAACTGCGCCCAACCCACACCCTTGCATCACTTCTTCACCACTACGCCTTCTATTCAAAGACGTTCTCGCTACCTACAAGACAAAAGTAATGTCTTTGATGGAAGGAGCGAGTGTGGTGGCGCTGGCAGACCCACTTGTACTAGAGTCCATTGCAATAGACAGCCTTTGTGAGAATGGGCAGTGCTTGGTTGAGTAACCACACTGCCAATCACTTTTTTTTATCAAATGAACTCCTGTGTTCTCAATGTTTGTTTTTAGAGCCTTGGGTATGATTAACCGGTCAAGCCTATGAAAGATGGTTTTTTTATAGCAGAACCAGTAGCCGTGGATGCCCTCCCTCTCCGCCCACTATGCTAGGCAAAAGAAGATAGAGTGTGTCTAGGCACTAGAGTGGCAGCTACATGGATGCGAGTAATCACAGGATCATTGTGGCGGAGTAGAAGGAATATGTGGCCAGTTTTCAAGCAATCGAAGGGTTCTTGTCAGCTTGGCCCAATAACATAACAGGAGGCTAGTAGAAACCGCTTCAAAGCACTTGTTCAATAAGGGGTTGGTTGCTTGGAGATTGGACATGACGGAAACAAGCAAGGAATGATAACGAGACTGAGTTAACTCAGATAATGGAAAGTAGTGAGTTCCAGAGTATCATATGCTTGTGAACAATGGCATTTGCAAGACGTGCTCATTTCAACATTACCAATCGATTTGTGTTGGAGCTCTTGTTGAAAGGAAGATAGAAACTCGAAATCGCAGACAACATGTGAAGGTCAATGGACTTGCAAGCGCAGCCATCTACTCTGAGCTTTGAGATAGACAGGATTGTGTTAAGATGAACCACCAGCCCATTTCATGATGCATGATGATTTTAAGAGTTGCTCGGGGGAACCCAATAATCGGAAGCGCTCACGGAGTTTCTATGATACCCAGGAAGTAAGAGAACGACTGATCCAAGCATTGCTTCGAGGTTCTAGCAGCTTACCATGCGCGCTGTGCAGATTCACATATACCAAGGGGGGGATAGGTTCTTTGAGCCATGTATGTAGGATTGTTTACCGCTTCTCGTTGTTCCATTGTACAACTGATCACATACAAGGGATACCTCACAGCTAACATCTTGTCTCAACAAGAGTTCTAGACATGGATTAGGAACGGGTTTATGTACTTTGCTGTCGAATCATACTGCCAGATGTAGTGAGACATCAGGGCGTTCCTAGAGCAACCCACTGTCGAGCGCGACACAGAAATATGGACCATTCTCTTTTGTTCGTATGCTCTCAAGAACTATGACATCAAACATTTGCAAAAAGGACCTTCAAAATGTCAGTCGGGTGGCTCGAGGACAGCCACAATGGATGTGACATTCCATCAGAACTAGATGAACGGCTTGGATATTTGCCGTCGGGACCTGATGACCAAGAGCCTTTCATTATTCCCGATCAGTCCGAGGACGTAATTGGCACAGATTTTTCAGCGGGAAAACGTGGAAAAATAGCTGACATATAGCTGATCTAAGATGAGGAATAGCAATTCCAGTTGAATGAGGCAGGCGAAAATCGGTGGAGACGGGACTACCGCGAAGAGGAGCAGCTTAGATAGGAGCAACCTCAACAAGTCCATAAAAACTCTAGATATTCTCTACGACTGTAACTATTACAGACGCGGTAGTGATAGCAATATGAGATCTTCATAGATCCACAAGGGAGCGCTCGTTATCCAGTGCCGAGTCGAGTGGCAATGCAGAAATCAAGCCCCTCGCTTGAGTCTGACAAGAAAGACCACTGCCCCGTTAATGGTGGTTATTCTGAAAAAATCTAGACACAGCATTTTGTCAGATGTTGTTGGACATGTCCTTCGAATGTTGATACTAGGTATCTCAAATGACGTAGACTGCTTTGATCTGTTGGCCTATGCCAGTTAATAGATGTCTCTTTCAAAACTGATGTCAAGCCCTTGTAGGGAGTTCATTGGGGCAGAGAGGGTTGGCGTTTTCCTCAGATCGAACACCACTTTCGTTACTTTAGAGTGGCTTTCCAACAACTGCTGTAGTGTTGCCCATATCTGAACAGTGTTTAGGAGTACCGATAGGTCGTTCGTGAATGCTAGGAACATAATAAGTTTTTCCGGCGCATAAAGTGGACATCCAAACAGGTAGGTGTTCAGTAAGATGGTTTGGACAAATGCCTCGAACGCAGTAATCTCTTTGTCTTAGTCCTCCACTTTGTTCAAATGACTTTTGGGGTATTTAATGATGTTTAGCGTTCTTACGTGCAGAAGAAAAAGCTACTGAAACGGTCGATAATGGACTTTTGAAAGCTGAAGGTCTATAGCGTATGTCTAATGTATCCAGGATGAATCCTGTCATTCACGTCATTCACTCTCTCTTGATCAAAAAATTCTCCAATCTGGTGTCCTTATATCTGACCGTTATGGCCCATGATCCCTGGGAGTGCTAGCTCATTGTCTGTGATGAGTCTGTTGACAACCAACACAGACCGAAAATGAGCAACAGTTAGGAACCTTCTGAGCAGCTTTGCGTCACAGTAAATTAGTGACAGGGGTCTCCAGCTGGTGAGTAGTGTAATCGATCATTATTTGCAAGTAGGATTATGATTGTATTGAGTCATATCGTTTGGCACTCTCCTCAAAAGTTTGGTGGGTTTGTTGATGGGCGAGAGAGGTGGCAGGACTGTAGCAAGGTTCTATCCAGGGTCAGTAAGTAAACGAAATAGAGACAAGGTGTTTGTCCGCTCCAACAAATCTCCTGACAAGTGCGGGGTGCGGCAATACCTATCACATAAAACACATTAGGCAGCCGCATACATCCTCAATGGCGTTTGCGCCCATATTTCGAGATGGACTTAGGTTGGCCGGTCAAGAGATTTGCCGGGTGCACGGTACATGTTTTAATGGTGGTACAGAGTTGGACTGTTGGGTACAAGGTGTTGAGACGGGTATCACTAGTGTCATGCACGCCAAATATTGACAGGCGGACAAGCAACAAGGAAGGGGGGATTCATGCAGTAGACGAATTTTGGCGGCTCTATATTCTCTTTGATGAGTGGTTTTTTAACAGGCTCGAACTTGGGCTGTGATCACTTCTCTATGGATCATTACATCCATCCTACCGTTATGGGATGTCGCTGCGATCATCTTCACTGCCAACAGCACGTCAAATACGAACAGAAAGCCTGAACACGACATTAAATTCCGAGAGAAGGGGCGTAGAACTGCATGCATAAAAGCAGACTATCCTGGCACTAAGGTGTATGGCGTAAAGTCCCAGTAACAAAATACTTGGTCGTGAGGGTGTTAATCTGAATTCTCACATGAAGAAAAGGGGTAGGTTGACTCGTTTAGCGGCAGACAGGGAGCTGAGGTGGAGCCCTGGTAACTTGCCTTTTTTTTTGGACGGGTGACTTTGCTTGAATGAGTTGGAGAATGTCGTAGCGACTTTTTAGCTAGGACTTAAGTTGTGCTGCGACCAAAAGATTCATTCACTATTTTCTTTACTTAATGCCGAACTTTCAAGATGCGATACGGGCAAAATAGTGCTGACCAAAAAAGTGACCGCATATTTGGACAGACAACTCGTATAGTGGTTTACGTAGTCTTTCTTCCAGGCACTTATCACATTTGTCAATACCCGAGGCACCAATAGAGGGGAGAGGGTATTTGCAAAGAGAGGGGGCGTCCTCTAATTTTAAGTCTCCTCATATCACGTCAGTAAAGCCCGCAGCCACGACTAGCAACTGCACTGCCTCACATTCGTTGGGCGCGTGCACATTAGCGAGATGGAGAAAGAACCCATTGGACTTGACTTAGATTTCAAAAATTTGATAAGTGAAGAAGCAAATAGGATACAGAATAATGGGGGCTTTAGCGCAAGTGAGGCGAGACAAGGACGTCTACAGTTTTTCCCACTAGCTATTTTTTTCTATCCCGCCTAGATTATAGCCTACTACTCCAACCCTTAGGCTGCTGCGCTCCTTGATTTCTTTTGCCGTTCATCCCTCGGCTGTGTATCCTTGAGTTGACACCTGGTGTATCGCCTCTTTTTTTTTCTACGTCGCCGACTAGCGCGTTTTCTCTGTACGCTTTGAGATCGATGTATAAATACCCTTCGTCCCTTCTCGTTTTTTTTTCGGTAGATCTCAACACGCTTCTCTCAAGTAAAGACCCACTCTCTACTCTTCTATGCTTCGCCATACTTTTTCTTGTCAACTTGCCATCAATCTTATCATATTTGTTCGACATCCTAAGCTACACCTGAGCTTCCATCCACTCCTTACAATCTCTCTGAGGAGATACCTTGCCTCGGGCGTACAGTTTCTATCATACTTATCATCCTCTTTTCTTTGAATCTCCGCCTTCTGCTTAGTATCCTTACTACATTACGATTCTATCCTGAGTCAGACCAACTCATATTTTTATCTTCAACACTCCACTGGTAAGCAGAGCGCTCAGTATTTATCTCACTCTCTGGATATCCTATCCAAATGACCCAGGTTCCTATCTGCCATCTCACCTTTAGTTAAATCTCATCTCATTAGCCAGTTTTGCACTTGACACCATGAAGGCTGCCACCTTGTTTGCCCTTGCCACCCTGAGCCTCGCTTCGGCTACGACGGTTAGATTTTATTCCTCCAAGACTTGCCAAGGAGGTGTTCGTCAGGAATTCCGTGTGGGCTGCAACACTTGCATCGACCCTGAGGGCGATTTTGAATCAATTCAAGTTACCGATATCAATGGCAATCAACGTGTCTCAGTGCACAATCAGGACAAATGCACAACCGCGAGTCAAGTAGGACAATGGTTCGGCAATGTCTGTGCGTCTGCTGGCCACACTGCTCTCCGATCCGTTTGGGTTGCTTGTTAATAAAAATGGCTAATTGAGGGATTGGACGAGCCTGCTTTCGCACACTCGTCTAAGTCTAGCCGTTTTGTCCAGTGAATTTACAAACATGGTTGGGTCTATTATGAAGACAGAGCGAGTGAAAAAAAGGGCTAGTAGTGGCTAAAACTACTAAGCGATACCCTCAAATAGGTGAAGAGACAATGAATAGAGGACAGCTGGTGTGTGGAAGGCAGTTGGGGAATGCTTAGGTCTATAAAAGCACCAAAAGAAGAGAAAGTTGATGTCAATAGTGGAACCCACGCCAAAGAAAACACTGGGGATGAAAATCAAGGCGTGGGGCCATCAAGGATGACCTTGGCCAAGCTTAATGCAAAGGAGATTAGGTGGAGATTAAAAGTCCCGAAATAAAGAGGATGAGATGGAGCAAACTATAAAGACCGAGACATAAGTAATGAGAAAAAGCAAAGATGATGGAGTCACTTAAAGAAAGATAAAGAGAGACGCTCTTTCGAACAAGTTTGTAGAATGGTGGGATTAACCTCGGAAACTTAGAGCAGCAAGACTATCTGGCCATTTATAATACCCTGTTCAGTTAAAGTTGTCCGGAGTGGAATTAAAATAGTATTATTGGAAAGGCTATATTTGACGCACTCGAATGCTTCATAACCATGTCCCCCTAACCTTATCCTATTATGTTTGCAAAAACTATGGCCTCTATCTGAAGGAGTAATTAGCATTAGAGTGACTTTTTAGTTCATGTATAGGCCGATAATCTCTACTTAGGCATTTTCCTATGTGTCTACTGGTGAGTATCCAAATGAAGACATCAGCTACTCCATCAGGTTGAAGAGGCTGAGAGTACTCTTGAGTTTTACAGTGTCAGTTGGGCTATGAACTGCTTCAAAACAATCAAATGTGTGTCAAATCGCTCCTACAACAAGTTGTGCCTCGAGATCTATTAGGTCCTACCTGCTCTTTTGTTGAAAGACCATGCATTCCAAGAGGAGCCAGAGGAAATTATACTACCCCCTCGTCACCGAGGGGGCCGTGTAACTTGGACGACAGTACACATATCTCGTGCCTTAGTCGAAGGCGGGTAGGTTTTTCAGCTGAGGCACTGAGGAGCCCACAACACGTAAATCTATCTGCCCTCCAGTCAGATTACTGTTCAAGAAAAGATTCTCGAGGAGATCATCAAGGTTGTTCCCTAGGTTCTGCCGAAAGAACCTTCTAGTTGGAACCGCTGCGCGTCCACCTTTCATAGACATCCACCAAATATTCTCTATAGACAGTGTTGTACACAGGCGCCGAGGTATCTTCAAAGGATTGGGAGCATCCTCTCCGCTCTCTGAACTTGTCGCTTTTGAAAAGGATATTAGTATGGACCTGGCAAAGGAAAATCTCTGTTTTTCAGTTATAGCCCAAAGTCATTTTCTACGACAGAATAAGGCATTAGAAGTTAGCTGTATGGCTTAAATGTACTAGAGCTTCCTGAGTGCCAAGTCATTAAGGCTGTCGATTCTCCAATTTTACTAGGGCGAAGACACCGCTCAATCTGTTAGGGGGATATTCTTGAGATCAAACGTAATAGAGTAAGAATAGACTCTTTCCCCCAGTGAAAACCCCAGGGTGTAAAGAAGTATTTCTATCAAAAAGCAAGACAATATGGTAAAGCTAACCGAAGAGAGAGAGATGTCGGAATCCCGCAAGACTTTCAGTTGGCGAGGAGGTATCTTCAGGCCAATTACTACCTACAGTGAATGTCACGTGTAGATTCGTACACCACCTTCAATTCAGTTTGCCCTTGGCACAAACTTCCTTTTGCTCTGCCTTAACATATGCATTTACAATCCTCTGTTGCTACCAGTTTTAGGTTAAGTCATGCTATTCTCATTCGGTAGCAACTCCTTGTTCTCGGACTGGTAGAAGTCGTCGGGGCGCCGGGGGAAATGGTGCTGGATTTCGGCGCGCTTTTCCAGTTTCCTCTTATTTCGCTAACTGTGAGAACAAGAGTGGCCATGTTGTTCTAGGCCGTTTCGATGGGGTGTCCGCCTGTCAGGACGCCATAGGAGTGGCTCTCTAGCAGGATGGAGATGCCCCGCCATTCATGATCTACAGGTCATGTCATTCTTCCCTTGATTTCTTTTTCATCCTAATTGTTTTATTATAAGCTTACCAATAGCAATGACAAAGCCTGAGAGAGAGCCCCACAGGCGTCCCGACGCGCAAGACCTTCCACACGCCCAGTACTTAGCGAAACCAATCCGCAAGACTTCGACCATGTTGCATTGACCTTACAACCACCTAGCCACCAAAACCGAGATATCTCAAAACCAGTGGTTACATATCGCAACAAGCTGGTAACCGGCTGGCGTCAGTGGGTCTCCAAGAAAGCGACTCGAGACAAGATCGTGCAGGTCAGGAGAGGAACATCAACTTGAAATCGGCTGACGAAAAACGACTTCGAGCAACCGAGAATTTTCTTGTTGTTGACTCGCAGCGCCATTTCGGTAGATGTCATTATGAGAAGCCATTCAACTGTGAGTACGAGGGCAAATTTTACTTACAGCCATTCACAACTATTGCAAGAAGTTAAATAGAGTTGGGGTGAGTCGTGTAGAGGACCCAAGAGTGGAGATAGGGAGGACGGGTGTGCCCTGTATAAAAGGGGAGATCTCTTCATACGTAGATAGAACCCTAGAAGTTGACCCTGGACCCATTAAATTACTTCCACCCTGTGTCATTGAAGAGGAGACAGGATAATTAGTGCACCTGATGATTCCAAATAGCCAGATCCTGAAGTGCCATGATTACTTTTGCCAGAGTTCTTTGGACCCACTGTGCTAATTTTCTGCCAAGCATAGACCGGAAACAGAAAAGCAAACTCAACAACACACTCCTAGACCCGTTGCTCTGCCGCGAGGGAGCAGATAGAAGAGATACGCTATTCGTTCCGCTTCATAATCTTTCTTGACAATCCATACCTGGATAAACTTGAGAAGCGAGAGAAAAGGGTGGCTCATTCTTTGACCACTGGAAGTCTCCTCTGTGCGAGGATTTTGAGGCGGTGGCCATGCACACCTGGGTCCGAAATCTGAAGTCTACGTACCACAGGAGAGTGAGTCGCTTTGGCCTGCTTTTGTGCATCAATAAAATTTTCGGAATAGAGGGGTTCCAATTCCTTGCCTAGGGGTCTCGCATGTTGCACCCGACCCAGAGGGGACACGAAAAAATCACGATGGAAGGAACCAACTCAACAGGACCAAAGGATTTCAACCTCCCAGGAGGCATTAATGTGACCCAGTCTGGCGTCATTGTCCGCGGTGTGTTCGCCATGGAGGACGACCTAGTTACCCCGACCGCATCTAGTGTAACCACCCGTGGTTACTTTGAGAATGAGCTTACTACTCCAGCAATAGTAGAGCTTCAATCGGAGACAATTGTGATGACGGAAGAAGAAGACAAGACTGCCGAGCTGCATCTGTCAACCGAATTGAATCCGACTAATGTTGTCAGATCCCAAGCTTCTGAGCAGGCAGCAGTCGACCAGTCGCAACAACAACTACAACAGCAGCATCGACCAGAACAAAGGGATCACCCAGGACAACCACACTTTGAGAGTGCCAACAAAGTGCTCGTGCCACCACTGAACTTTGCAATGGTCGCTCCAGGCGTCTATCGCTCAGGTCATCCGAATAAGCACAACTTTCGATTTATGCGGAAACTGGGTCTCAAAGTGATCGTGTAAGAGTTGACAGGCATCAGGTCTTTCGAGGTGGCGAAGCATTGCAGTATCTATCCAGTAGAGATCGTTTTAAAGGATCGAGATTTGAAAAAAGCTCAAGGATACTTACAACCCACCAACTCGTCCAAACACTGCTCCTCGTCGATTCCAACAGTCAAATGAGTGAAGAGCCGTATGCACCAGATCTTCAGGAGTTTCTGAAAGGAGAGAATATTCGTCATATCCATTACAAGATTGAAGGCAACAAGGTCCGATAAGAGTGCCGCGCCTTTTAATTTAATGCGCAGTGTATCCTTGTTGGTATGAAATACCATGGCCAGTCAACCCATCTCAATACTCTTTTTTTTTTTTTTTTTTTTTTTTTTTTTCGTAGGAACCATTCATCGAAATTGACGAGCAAGTGATCAGTAGTGCTCTGGTGAACATCCTAGGTAAGACTATCCTCTGCGATTCATGGCGGAGTAGAGGTGATGGTGTATGATGGATAGTCCATTTATGGTTGCTCTCGACTCTCTGTTCTTTTCATACTATGAAGATGCACGAAATCATCCTCTTCTCATCCACTGCGCCAAGGGAAAGGTACGTAGTTTACCCTTAGCCACTCATTTTATATTCAAAATGACGCGCATCATTGGGAGCTGACTTCTGCCCCCACAAAAAAGCACCGGATCGGATGTTTGATAGGATGTCTCCGCAAGATACAAAACTGGTCAATGACCTCGATCTTTGATGAATACAGGCGGTTTGCTGGGAGCAAAGTGCTGGCGGATCAAGAGGTAAATTTCGTGTAGCGATGCTTGTGGAGAGACCGCAGTTAAGCCTTCAGACAGTGTACTGACCAAAACCACCTTATCTCCTTCTTTTGGGGGGAACTTCTGCACAACAAGTTCATCGAGATTTTCTCAGCCAAGGTGCCTTATTCGATAGAGCACAAACCATTTTGGCTCATCCTACAATAAATTGAGGCTTAGCTGCTCTTCTAAATCTCAAAATCGCGATGGTGGGGGGGTTTGGTTCCATGTATCGTCTGCAGACCTTTTCACATCGTGGATCGATGCAGGAGAAGAGGCCATGTCTTTAGCAGGATATTTTTTCGGCAATGTAGACAAGTCCGGAAGGGTGGAGGACCTTCCTGAGGTACATTTCCAACAGAGTGTTGCGGTTATATCAGATGCTGTCATTCAACAGCTCTTTTCCAAGCAAGCTAATTTACCTTTTCTCTCCCTCTCTCTCTCCTCTTCTTTCCATTGGCAAATAGGAATTCAGAGAGGCGCTGGATAATCTTGGAAACAGCGAACATTTAACCAATCTGTTCTCAGCACAGACCTTGGGAGTCGATGAGAGTGAAGTCAGGGGACAATCAGGTGCAGGTGATGAAGAGGACGAGGAGGAAAATCAAGATGGCGAAGTCAACTTTTCAACCATCAAGTCAACTTTTGAACATGCCAAGGATGCAGTTGACTTTTCAGAGATAAACGATCTCGCTGTCGATGATGACGATATGTTCAGCAACCGTTACTATCAGAAAGGCATGTCCGCTGTCAGGTCAACGACCATGAAGTCTAGTACTACAAGAAGTTCCAGACTGGATTCAATGGATGAGGACTATGATGAAGAGGAGACGGAAAAGGGCACCACGGCCAAAACTGGGCAGCTATCACAACAAAACAACCGCGCTAATGCGGACGCAAAGGATCAGCCCCATGGGTCGTTGTCGCTCCTCCAGCGCCAACAGTTGTATTTGCTGGAAGAACAGCAACAGAAACAAGGAGCAGGTACAGCAGGGGCAGGAGCAGTAGGCAAAGGTGTAGGACCACCGCCAACACAGCAGTCACAGACAGGAGCGCCTGCAGAACCAGTAGACGTTCATGCTCTATATCCTGCCTTTGAGGAGAACAAAATCCTAAGGTTCTCTGATTTGTTCAACGCCAAGCGCCCAAAAAGATTTCCTCATTCAAAGGCAAAGCCAGGTAGGAAATTGTAGTCGCGATTTCGTCTGCTCCTGTATCTTACTATACAGTAAGGGACGATTACGATCCTCTTATGCTGACATTTCTTCCGACTGTTTTATTTTCCAAACAGCTGAGTTCCCAAACGCTTCACTCTACAGTAGAGATTTTGATCAGAGAAAACTTTTCGAGAAGCCTGATGATTCTTTTGAGCACAATGACCAGTACATAAGCTACTACGATCATGTTGAAGTAAGTCTGATATGCACCACTCTTACAACCTGTGAATGTAATCCTTGTATTGCAATGAGAACTCAACAAAGTAACCTTTTTATTATGATCGCCATCATTATATATATAGGAGCCAATAGACAAAGAATGGCTTAGTAGTCTTTCGTGGAAAGTACCCGATACCAATGGCCTTTATTCTGTCCAACTAGAGTCATGGGAGGACAAAATCGTCTGGGATGATGCAGTAGTTCCCATGGAGGATATCGAACCAAAGGATCGGTAATGAATGTCCCTAAATATTTTCTCTTAAGACTCTGGCTCCTTACTCTCTCACTAACCGATGTTATCACCACTCGTCTTTCCATTACTAGTCATTCACCATTGGCAATTAAGTCTGAGGAATCAGGATCAACAGAACTTTTCCCCGCTCGCAATTACGATCTTGAGAATGGCGATTGGGAAGAATCTATCATGTGGGACGAGGTGACTCCATTCAAGCCCTTTACGCACATTAGCTTTGATATGAACGACGTCAATGTCCTCTTCGACCTCACTTCGATGGAGAACAAGGAGGGATTCAGAGGTACTGTGTATAGCCTATTTCTTGATAGTGGATTACTTCTCTTTTAAGCATGAAGGTTAACACTTAGGTACCACCTTTGCCTATTGTAGTGAAACGGAGCAAGAAGATGCCGATTTTCACGTACCGAGTTATGACCAACAAACAGCAGCAGCCGTCCGAGGCAGAGACACATAGGAAACTCGACATCGACCGCTTTAACCTTTCAAACGACCGTTTCTATGATGCGCACAAAGAGGGCAGATTCCTTCGTGTCCGCCAGACGTTCGGTCAGTTGGTTGTTCAGCACGCGCTGCCCGCTACTAAGCTAATGAAGCCGTGGTACAAAAATCGACTGTCAAAGGCAGAGCTCCGCTCGTTCCATCGACCTCAGCTGCAGTTCCCTCTCAACGTCAACATTACTTTCTCTCGTGTGAAGAGTAGCAAAAAGAAGAACAAGAAGAGGAAGGAGCTTGGAGAGGTTATGAGAAGCTCGAAGGATCTGACACTCAAGGACCATACCAACTTTGTACTCCTCGAGTACTCTGAAGAGCATCCAGCAGTCGTCCAAAATGTTGGAATGGGAAGCTTCCTAATCAACTACTACCGCAAGGAGAACATTGAGGATACCTTTTTACCACAAAAAGAGATAGGAGAGCCTTTTGTCCTCGATATCGCCGATGCTTCGCCATTCCTAGGATTCGGAAACGTAGAGCCAGGGCAGATGATCACGGCACTGTACAACAATTTGATCCGAGCGCCTGTATTCGAGCAACCAGTCCGAAATACTGATTTCTTGGTAATCAAGAATACAAACAAAGGCGAAACTAAGTATTTTATCCGACCTATCGCCCATCAATTCGTGGTCGGTCAAACATATCCTGTCCAAGATGTCCCAGGCCCACACTCACGTAAGATTACGACAATGATCAAGAACCGGTTACAGATCACTGCTTTCCGCTTCATCCGCAAAGACCCGCATAATCGACTTCGATTCGCAAAGTTGGCCAAGGCTTATCCTGAATACTCAGACATTCAAATTCGCCAGCGTCTAAAGGAGTTTGCAGAATTTCAACGCAAGGGAAACAATACCGGATATTGGAAATTGAAAGCCAACATCCCATTGCCCAGTGAAGAGGATATTCGCAAAATGGTCACACCAGAGATGGTCTGTCTTTATGAGAGTACCTTGGTCGGACAACGTCACCTACTAGACGCCGGTTATGGTCGAGCAGCAGATGGTGATGACGAGAACGAAGACAACGAAGCTAACATGGACATTGAGGAGCAGCTGGCTCCTTGGATCACCACGCGAAACTTTATCAACGCGACACAAGGAAAGGCCATGTTGAAACTTTGGGGCGCGGGAGATCCTACTGGGCGAGGTGAGGGCTTCAGTTTCATTCGTATTAGTATGAAGGATATTTTCTTGCGTCAGGGAGAGTCGCTCACTGAGCGCTTGGCTCAAATCGAGCAGCTACCCAAGAGCACACATCGTTACAACGTCGCAGAACAACAACAGGTCTACAGGGAGGAAATCACAAGAATCTGGAACGCACAGCACACCTCACTGAGCAAAATCGAGGAGGTGGATGCGAACGATGGCGTAATCAACGAAAGCGATGATGATGATGATGACGGGTATAGCCGTCAACGAAGGGAATTATCGGTGGCTGACCGTCACCGTGTTTCCCCATCCCCATCTTTGTTTGGTCGATACCGCGACAGTGGCGATCGAGACCGGGACCAGGATATGGATGATGATAATGTGTCTGTCGCAGGAAGTATGAGCTCTCGGACCAGCGCTAACTTTGGAGCGGGCAGAAACAAATATTTGATTATCAAGCGTCTTTATCGTCAACCAAACGGTGAGGCTGTGTGGAAGTCGGAGACGATCCGCGACCCTGTCGTGATGAACAATTACATCCGGCACCGTCAGCTAGTTGAAGAGAACTCTGTCCGTGCAGAAGAGTTGGAGCCGACAGAAGATGAAGCCAAGAATGAGAGGATGCGGAAAAAGATCATGGAGGAGATCGCAAGACTGAACCGGAATAAGGAGAGACGCTTGGCAAGAGCTGCGGCCAAGGCAGGAAATGCTGCACCAGATACCACACCTAACGCTGTGGCAGCAGCATTGAAGAAAAAAGTGGTGGTATGTTTTTTCTTTTCTTTTCTTTTCTTTTTCTTTGCTCAGCGAGAGTACTTGGTCAGATGATTGACATCACGAATAGCTTTGCTAACACTGAAATCCTTTTTCTCCCCTCCTTTTGTTTGTGCTCTGTCACCACAGCGGCAGTGCAGTAACTGCGGTGCTCTGGGTCATATGAAAACTAATAAGAAATGCCCAAAGTTTGTCGACCCTACAGGAGTCACGCCCATCACCCCAGGATCCCTCGGATACACTCTAGGAGGAAATGCGGGAAGTAGCGGAGTAATGTCGCCTCCTTATATTTCGTCTATGAAAACAGGAGGCGCTCCTCCGGGTCCAAGTAGTCAACCGCCTAACGGTAGCCGTGCTCCCTCCGTTCCGAGCGATTACAACCGACAGAGTTCACCCCAGTTGACCAATGGAGGCACTAACAAGATCTCTATTCCAAAGGCAGTTATGGATCGCGTGGCTGACATGGCGAAAGAAAAGGGTCGAGAGGATAAAGAGGCTCTGGTAGTGCGACTACCTTCAAAGATGCTCCGTATGTCAAACTCTATTTGTACAGATTTTTTTTTTTTTTTTTCGTAAGAGATCACTCAATCGGCGCTTTCTAACCCAAGTATTTCCTCGCTAATATTAGAGCCTCAGCCTAAACGAAAGAGGAGTGAGACAACTAGTCAGCACAGCGGCCTTGATGACTTTATGGATTATTTGCACCCTCCAACAAAGAGCTATGGTCGACGAAAGAAGCCAGAGGTAGAGCTTGCCAACATTATTGAGAACTGTCTGGCTACGATCATGTCGCTCCAGGAGGCTACGGCATTCTTGTCTCCGGTATCCTCGAAAATTGCACCTGACTATGACTCGGTGATTCAACATCCTCGCGATCTCTCTGGTATGCGAGATGCAAACAAGAACTATTATGTCTACCGCACTGTGGATGCATTTTTGACGGACCTCAGGATCATGGTGAACAATTCTTGGATGTACAACGGAGAGTTAAGCCCGTGGACTCTGGCCGGCAAGACTGTCTTGCAACGCGCGGAACAGATGCTGGAGCCCCAAATGGAGACAATCCGGGCATTGGAGCAGGAGCTTTTAGAGTCTGATCTCAAGTCCAATATGTATATTGCTACCCCAACAGCGTCTGGTTCCATAGCCACTACGCCATCACCGGCATCCTCGTTATTGGCAATGCATCCTGGAGGATATGGCATGTATACCAGCGCGACATTTACAGGCATGGGAAAGCCTTTCCATGGAACGACTGGACCCTCACCCTCATCATTGGGTCCTAACCCCATACTTGCGGCATCTAGTATTGCTACCACAAATATGGAAGTGAATCCCGAAGCAACTGAAGCGATAGGTGGGGTACAAGTCAAGTCCGAGACAATGGAGTGGGAGTAGACACTTTTTCTTTTTCCTGAGCAAGATTACAAACAATAAAGTATCTCTGACGGATTTTGATCGAGTAGAACTCGAACTAAAAATGGAGTGGAACGGATACAGAAGAAGGACGAGTAAAGCTGAGCGCAATGATGTGGATGTTGGGTCCCGACAAAGCCCTGCCTATTCTTGGGAATTAAGATGTTCCGCCCAACTCATACTCCCCTTTTGTCTAGTTGGTTTGTAATAGTCAGGGGGGGGGGTCTTCGGTAGTACCATTCCAGCCTTTTAGAGTTGAGTGCAAGTCTAGTGTCTAAGGCTACACCAGACCAGTTTCGAGCATTTGTTGCAGTATCGTTGCGCTCTGTAAAAAGAACAAGTATGGCTTCTCGTCGAAAAGCCTCGACAGTGTTTGTCATGAGCTCATTACGTTTAGTAGGCTGTGAGAATCTATAAATATGCGCCTGAGCTCCCTTCCTGAGTGTTCACCAGTAGGAAATCCACTGGGCGTTTTAACTGAGAATGGTGGGGGGAAGCGAGAGAAATGTTAATCTCGTCACCCACACCTGATCAGGATGCACGAGCATGGCAGTTCGCCTTCACATACCCGCGCAGAACTAATTTAAATGTTAGCGAGCAAAAGATTTTTGCCAATTTCACGGCGTTTCTCTCTTGCACAACTATTACATTCCATTCTAAAAAACCCTCGTAACCGAAGAAAGTGTCCTTGAGTATTTGGTAATATGCTCTCCCAATAATAATATATGCTCGAGCTCGAGTACTGGGATAGCCAGCACTTCAAGATGCTGGCTTGCTTTTTTCACTCTCCTACGAGTCTCTCTATCTATAGGCTGCTACTCTTGCATTGGCTGCGTCCTTGAATCTTTCGATCCTTGTTCTTGTGACCCCTGGGGCTCTTGCTGTGAAAGGCTATGTAAGCACTCCACCTACGTTTTCTCCAAACTATGACGTTTTATCTTTTAAATACACCTACTCCTGCACTACAAGTTCCCGATGCAGCGTATTGTGATCCTATTGATGACTTCGTTTCGCTATCAAAAATCCCACTTCAAGAAATGGTCGTTCCCGCCCCCTGCACCCAAAGGTCAAATCATCCTCTGAAACCCAAAAAATACGCGGTGGGTAGTCATACTAGTAGGAGACAACCTTTTGCCTTCGATAGTCTCAATAAATGGACAGAAAGCTCAGACTTACCCATGAGGGTTCGACTAATTGGACTAATAAAGATCTGCGAGGCTATATCGTCTGCGTACTTCTTTTCCTCCTTAGTGAGAGATGTAGGACCGTCTGTCGTGTCATCCAAACTGGTGAAGACCGGGTTTGTCCCGGGACTCGTGCGGTCAGGAGTGTTTGATTGAGCAATCACTCTTGGGTTCGCATTTTCTTCAATAACTCCTCGCCAGGCATTATCACAATGTAGGATACACATCAACTGTAGAAATTCAATCTTAGTAGTTATGGATCAGCTCACAACAGAACCTGAGATATATCCTTTTACCTCAACATCTTGGCAGCTATCAACACGAAATCACACCGAGGGAACACCTTGGAGTCATCAATGACCATGATATCTCTTACCCTTCTTTCAACACGCCCCGCATGGATGAAAGTCAGTCACGACAGAGCTCTCAAGACAGCGAGACAGGGTTCACATCTGGACCTTCAACCAATAGATAATAGAGTCTCGAGCACATTCACAAATGCTAGAGTTAGTGCGGAAGCTGGAACTTTGCATGAGGACAGGTTGTCGTTACTGACATTTGAGTCTTACATCAGCCACTAGTTGGTTGTAATAGGACTCTCTGAAGAGTTTTACTATCCGAGGGGGCAATGCGCAGGGCATCATCATGCGGCAAATAGAAATCACCTTCATGCGATGACCTGAGTAAAGAAAATAAAGGACAAGCAAACAAGAAAAGACTAGATAACATGAAAGTGATCCATTTCTTCAAATTCTGCTAAACCTAGGGAACTACAGAAAAATACAAGACTCCTGCCTTCCATTCGTGTCACTTTTTACATACTACCAGAGTAGATAGAGAGAGGATCCCTACCTTGACTCGGCCCAACAATCTCGTGGTCTTTTTTCCTGTTTTCGTTGCATGCGTGCCGATCTCTTTCTCACGCAGCAATCTAAGCTAAACCTCCCCACGCACACACTCCCACTTCCTGATTTTTTTTTTTTTTTTTTTTTTTTTTTTTTTGAAAAATGTTGCACAAAGGAGAAAGAAAGATAAATGTGGTTGAAAGTACTCCTAGGACTGTATCAAGCAGATCCTAGCCAAACAGTATCAGCCAGATATTTCTCCTATCGACTTTTAGTTTCCTGAGTCTTTCTTCCTTGTGTTAGGCATCAATAAGAGAAAGAAAATGGTCAGATCGTTAATTTTCATGATCAGCTAGTTGCATAATCGAAAAGGCATGAAAGGAGGAAAAAAAAAAAAAAAAAAAAGATGGATGTGGTTAAAAGTACCGCGGGGCTGCATTGCATTGATCCTAGTCAAGTGGCATCATCCAGATATTTTTCCTAGTTTCTAGAGTCCCTATTCCTTGCGTTCGTACCAATATGGCTAGTCAAAGGGCCAAAGCGCTTGATTTGCACGCTTTGTTGATCGCACAACGCATCCCGAATAGGCTACAAGGACTCTGAAAGGATCCCATTATTCTCGCCATAATATGCTTTGCATGAATTTCCCAGGCGTGGACCACATCCTGAAAAAAAAATTGGTGGATCAGTATAAAGGGGACAATGGACGACACACTCCTAGATCTTCACCACAATCAAATCCTACACTCACTTCTTTCTTCTTGCTATTGCACAATCTAACTCACTGCATCTACCGTAAGTTCATAACTTCAGAAATGGTTGTGATGACATGTAAACACAAGAGACTCTTTTCACCATCCTGACCTATATCATCTTGCTCTTCTCTTCGACCAAGTATCCTCGAAATGGCTCATTCGCGTCTGGCGATTTTCGCGCTCTTGCTTCTGGCTTCGATTCAAGTTGCCCTGGCTGAGTTTTTGAGTGGAAAATATTTGATCGTCTCAAATTTAAAGTCTTCACCCCCTCCTCTCCCTCTCGGCTTCAACCCTGAAATTCACGAATCACCCTTGGTTGTTGATGGCGAGGAGAAAGTGTGGACATTCAAGAAGCTGGACAATGGAAGATTTGTCATCTCATCTGAGGGCCTCTATTTGAAGCCAGTTGGCAGCAGAGTTGTTGTGGACCCCGCCTTTCCCCCAGCTGAATGGGAAATCCGCAAACACGAAGGTGCCTACATCATTGAGTTGGTCACACGAATGTATCCTCCAACGGCTCTTATGCTCATAAGTCCAGCTCCGGGAACTCCTGTGATGCTGAGATATTATGAAATGGTGCCTCCACCCAATATGCTTTGGAACCTCATTCCCGTTAATGGAGATAAAATGAGACCCCGAGGAAGATCTAGTTTTGGTCAACGTCCATTCGCATGCTAAACGAGCTCACTTGTTGAACGAATAAAGGCAAACGAAACCACTCCATTCTTCCATAATCATCCTGCATTATTGATTCACTTGGTGCTTCAACTCACAACTGTTTATCGTGTTCTCTCTGATTCCGACTCCAAGTCTGGGACCAAAACCGCACTCTATTGACTGAGGATAGCACTCAAGATCGACAGGGGCGAGTATAGCAGAGTTGTAGTAGTCATTTGTTGGAACAGTCTTGAAAGTCTAAACAAAATTCTCGACTAAACAGATGAAGAGTTGAAGGAAGGACCTTTGAGCCTCCATCCAGCAGTCGGGCCGTGTACCCTGTATCTTATTCTCTTTCATGTTGTATCCTCTTTTTGACTTGAGCCTTCAACTTTTTGGATTTAATTAATACTTTTTTATCCCGGATACATTAGGACCAGAGCAAAGGCGAGTTGGAATGAGAAATATCTACTCATACTTCTGATTAGCGAAGCAAGGATGCAAATAAAGACCATGAACTGCAGTCATCACGGCTAGAAAGGGGTTCCTGTGCTGGACTGGGTTTGTGGGTGGTATCAACTTTACCTACAGAACGGCGCTACCAACATAGTCTCCAAGGCGGAAAATATCTTATGGCTGACTCAGTGAATCCAGTATCCACACTTATGGTGGCACCATTCAAAGGCAAAAGTTTATCATAGGCTCACACAATTTCAACACAGGTATAGCTCATGTACGGGCCTGTATCGAGCACTGCAATTGAATGCTGAACCACGACTGGAAGTGTATAAGGCATTTGTCAGTTCACATCTACGAGGATAACTATGAGAGACAAATTGAAAAGACTATGAATTGGGTCATCACTTGTGCTATCTCCATAAATTTTGCTGAACCAAAGAGGTTGCGAGCTTGAAGGCAAAGAGCATAATGACGGAGCAAAGGATATCTTTCTGGGGCTTCAGGAGGATGAACCAAGCTAGCATACGCCCGAAAAATGGTTTAAAGGGAATCGTCGTGGCCTATGCGTTATATTTTGGGCGTAGTCGCGACGGATTTGTTACTTTAATCAGAGAGTGTAATACATAAAGTTTGCGTATTTGGCGCAAGACACTGGGGATGTAATGGAGCTTTCTTGATCACTAGCACTATTGATTTTGTCTGTTCCTAAATAGCTCTTATCCTGAGCTATCAACGCAAACAGCCTTGGGAAGCTGAGGCTGGCTGAGCTGTTCTAATTCCCACAACGCCCACCTTTGATATACTTTTGTTGTTTCGTTTATTCTCGTTGTTATCTCTGTACTATTCTCTGTGCTGTCCGTTTTTTTTTTTTTTTTTTTTTTTTTTTTTTTTTTTCGTTTGGAACCTTTTTTGTTAGCTTCGATATTGGTCCCATCGCAGATTTTGTTGTCATCTTCTGAACACACGCTTAATTGTTCGGCTACAACCCGCGACATGGCAAATAGTCGCAGATGTTCACTGGTTCATTTCTCGCCTCTATCAATTTCCTGGAGTCCCAAAGATGAGCATGTTTTATAGATGCCTTCTCCTTGTCCATTGTCTTAATAAAGCATAGTTAACTTGATATTCTCCTCGGTTCGCTCTTATCACTCGCGCTACTTTGGATCAACTCGTTGCCATCCTTTGTTTTATCTCGGTGATGTTATATACCGGCTCGAACTCTGAGGCCTCATGCACCAGATTGAACACATTCACCGTATTTTCCAATGCGTTAACAAAATAGATGAGGTCTCCGGCACCAGTGATTTATGACTCTATGACTCCTGTGAAATGCACCAAGAGAAGCAGACGAGTATATTCCAATCAAAAAATCAAAGCAAATTTTTGATCAACATGTGCTTTCTTTTCTTAAAGATCGTATCCTAGAAAACAAACATGGATCTGAGGCGTATTTATGCCTTGTTTGCTTTTTTTTTTTTTTTTTTTTTTTAAGGCCAGCCATTCTTCCAGAAAACCACCAAGAACGTGGATTTGGTATGGCAACATCCTTCAATTGCACTTTTCAAGAACACAGCAACCCTCGAGGATTATACACCGGTCTCAAACACCTTCAACATCCTTTGCCTTCCCCAAGCAGCAACAGCTGCACAAATCATTGAGTGGCAACAGCAGCATCAAGTCGAACCCTAGTTTCTATTGCACCAACACCAACACTAACAGCCTCAGTCCGGTGGCGATCACAGCAATGTTCAAGGCGTTTACTACGAGCCGGAGTAGATACAATGGCAAGAGTTGGGCTTCTGATTCTCGGACTCAACCATGAAGTCACGCTTTAGTCATTTAGCATGATGTCGGTACTCTGGAAGTTGACACTTTCAGGGACTCGGCTCATAGAGCGCTACAGCAAGTCTCTCGTTGAACCAGAAGAACTTGTCAAGAGTGGATATGGTGCATACTATATTGGAGGCTCTCAAGGAGAGTGAAGAGTCAGTTGCCTGACAAGGTATTCTGGGATATTGTCCGCCACTTCATTGATCGGCATCAGCGAGTTCACAAGGGAAAACTTGTGTTGTCTTCACAGCAGGGAAGTCTGGTGGTTAGTACCGTGATAATATTTGGTGGATTCTTGGATGAACCCGGGATCAACCTCTATGAGCCAGGGGAGTGCCGCTCCTGTTCTCTCAGTCGCCGTAAAAATTGGCATGAACGAGTCACCTAGTGAGCGGTAGCAGGTCGGTCGAAGAGCATATTGCATTATCTTGCACTGTGTACTAGAATTGATGGGGTGTGATAGAGGCAGCCAAAGCAGATGAAGAGGCTCAACAGAGTGTAGCGGAGGACTGTCTTCAGTTCCCTGAGTTAACTAGTCTGGATACGCTTAGCTAGCGCTGGATGATTTGTGTACATCTAAACTACGCACCACCGACGATGACGGTGGTATCAGCTCTCCTACTTTGGCACTACCTTGTCTCCAGAAGTGTGGAGCCAGGGTGGAAGTAGTACAGGTAGTTCATTCTCTGTAGTTTCGTTTTTGCTCGCTTTCAAGGGGCAAGTAAGCTCCATGGCTATGAGTACTGAGCGGTGGATGAGCTCCGGCCACATTTTACAAATACTCGTATATGATAAGTCAACATCGGTGATACACCAAGGTTGGAGCCGGGACCCACATGCGACAGGAAGACATAGTGCCCTTCTACTGGGGCACCAACACTAGAATACCATCAAGTATACAACAGAGGTAATGGATGGGCGGATGGATGACGGACAGGAGAGCTCTCTATCTGATTCCAACGGACTTTGACCTAAGGAATATCACTCGAATTCTCAACACCTAGTTACGTTCACAACCCCCTCCAGCTCTCTACTCCTCAAACCAATAACCGCACCTGCTTCTTTGACTCCTTCTCCACGAGATATAAAACATTTTATTTTTCTTTGAAGTCCTCAGATCCCCTCCACACAAGTCTACTGAGCTCTTATTGTAAAAAAAAAAAAAAAAAAAAAATATAACATATAACTTTGCTATAACGGAGCCAAGAATTCGCGTCATTCTTGGTATTTGAATGAAGAGTGTCAAAAGACAAGACCAAGTGCAGAAGATGCCAATGCAGCAACCATACATCACACAGTACGCAACCGCGACAAAAATAGTGCATACAACATGGCAGTGGTGGCTCATCAATGCATCTCCAATATGGATTGGTCATGGTTCGTTAGTTTAGGACAATAGGGGCTTTGGCTGAAAAGAAGATAAAAAAAAAAAGTCCGAAGTCGCAAACATCTGCTTTGATGGCACGGCGAATTTGACAGCTGTGCACATCTGTCTAGTTTAACGAATCCACACTGCCCACATCTATGCAATATGTGGGTTTACACTATGCTTCTGGAACAAAAATACTGACCATTTCTCGTAATCTTGCATCACTCTAGCTTTGGGTAAACAGACAAGGAGAAACCAGCAAAGCTTTACGCGAATTGGACAGGCAAACACAGAATATGATTGCAACATTGTATGTTGTCACTCCTTGTTAGGTTTGAGCGGTCGCTTTTGAAGTAGGACAGGTCCATCTCTGAATCGACTTACATATCACTTATTCATTATGAGGATCTCGAAAGTATTAACCAGCATATTCTTATTTTGATTTGAAACTCACTTGTTCATCCTTAATGTCCGAATCCGGATACCTGTTCTGAAGTACAAAAACATCAAGATCTAAAGTCCGGTAGACCTGGCATCGTTTTTAAAGCGCGAAACTGTGAGATTCCGTAACGGAGAGGTCGCCGGGTTGTCTCAAGAACACAACACTCCAGGGAGAACAGTTGGGATCTTTTATTTTATTTTTTCGCTTTGCACAGTTCGGCAAGGCTTTCTTGGGAAGTAGATTGAAGGTTGCCCTACTTGAAGGTTGCCTCCACTGGTCCAGGCAGCGTTCTTCAATATACCTGCGACTTATAGTAGGGACAAGAGGTATGTACCTCTTGCGGGAGGTCGGGTCGTTCGTGATTCCCACCATGGCCTCAATGATCCCTGAGCTCCTTGCCTCCTTCCCGACGCTTCCTGTCGCTTTGGTATACTTTCTTCGAAGATAAAGCGATTGTCATGTATCTTTTTTTTTTTTTTTTTTTTCACTCTGGGGAACCTATGAATCGGAAGCACTCGTACACTGTTTAGTGACACACTGGCAATTACTCGTGTGTGTTGTTTTCAGATTCATTGCTCCTCGAGAATAAAAGCTGCCTTTTGCCAAGCCAGCTATATTCAATTGCCGGAAATTTGTACATTCAGGACGTTTATCAGTGCACGATAGGATCTCTTGCAGGTGTGCCCACATGTTCTGTTTCAAGGATATCTTCAGCGCATTGTTTCTTAAGCTCCTTCCACTTTGAGTTCAATCTTTCTGACATTTTCCACAATATGCTCAAGGATGTGAAGGATCGTCTTATCAAGCAAGGGTGTCTACCAAAGATCAATGATGACACCAGACTTTTGGTCATCAACGACGAGGCAAAGGTCCTTGGTGCTCATTTCAATGGCTTTCCCCTGTCAACTACTTCTGCAAAGTCTCCGAGGCCACTTCTATCCTTATCTTACAGGTGTTTAGAGATAATGGTCAGCACAAAATCACGCTAAAAAAAAAAAAGATATTGTAGTTTCAGCGGCGGAAGTACTCTGTTCCTGACAATCTCAAGAACAAATCCCGTGGACAATGTTCCTAAAAAATGAAGACTAAGCCAACCTCGAGTACCTGTCCAACGATCTCTGGCTGCAGTATTTGCATACTAGAGCCCAACAACCTCTGCTTCTCGAACACCCCCATTAGTCGCACTTGATGTATGAACGATGATAGCCACTACTTTGACCAACTGGAAAAGGTGCTCTCTCTGGGTACAGACAACCAAGATGATGATGGTGATATCGGCAACCTCCAAAAACTTCCCTACACCTCCTCGAGCAAGACAAAAAAAAAAGCTGGAAGAACAACACGGTCTTTCCTGGAACGAAGGGATCGTGGTCAGTGTTGCTTCCTTCGTCCGGATTATCGGGCGAAATGTGATCTATTCAGTCATTCATGGTATGAACCACACTCTTGCCTCGGCCCACATCTTTCCAATTGTCTCATCCATCAAAGCACACATCTAGAGAGTCCTAGATCTTACAGGCATGAGGCTTGTGATTAAGGTTGCGCTGTTTACTCTCCACGCTCAATTGCAACTCTCTTATTCCTCGAGCTAGGCGACAACTTTCTCTTGATATCCTTGTGTCATGCTGTTCCAACAAAAATCTTTTGGATATACTTGGTGGGTTTTTTTCCTTTGTTTAAACGGAAAACAAGAGCCACTGTTTGCCTGGAGAAGGGGAGGCGTAGTGGAGTTCGTGAGTGAGGATATCGAAAAAAAAAAAAAAAGCATTCCGAAGAATTACGATGGACAAAGATCTTTTTGCCTCTCAAAAAGCATTTAATGGTGCTCGCGCAAGGAGACAAAAAATCAGTTTCGATGCCGCTGCACATTTCCCTTAAACGACTTGCTCTACGAGCACCACAAAGTCAGCGCCATTGATTCAAGCTTTAGTAGCTTGTGTGGATCCCTGGGGATATAACTCGCTGTCCTTTGATTTGTGAGGAGCCTTGTGCGCATGGTCCTTTTCTAACCACAAAAAAAAAAAAAAAGCTCTCTAATGCAGAGCCAAAGAGAGAGCACACCAAAGCGACATCTGGATTCGAAAAAAAGTCCGCCGAATAGAATGCAGGACGGAGTAGCCACGGGAGAACGGGTGCATGAACCCCAAGGGGGAAAGGGGAAAGTAGTTGAGCATGTTCCTCTCTCCCCTGCGAGGTGGAAGAACAATGGAGACAAAAGATGGGAGACAGACTGAATCCACCTTGGGGAAGGAGGAAGGAGTGTTGTGCCACCTTACACACACAAAATTATCTTCAACAGGAAAAGAGCACACTAAAAAAGCCAGACGAGCCCAGTTGCTCAAGTCAAATGGTTGTCCAATACAACTTGTTAACCTGCCCAGGCGAGCTGGGGGGGATGTTTTTTAGGGAGAGAGAGAGATAGTGAAAAGAAGATTATATTATGTACTATGGCGGGAGATGCAGATTATGAATGGAGAAGGGCGCCTCTCTCGATCTCGTCTTCTGGGCTCCATCGGAGGAAGAGGATAGAAGAGAGCGAGACCTGTCTCAGAACGAGAGAAGAGGAGTCTAGATCATAAGGCCTGCAACAGCAGCGAGGAAAGCAAGTGCGAACGTGGAGCCGGCCTGAAGAGTGCCTGCAGCGCCAGTAGGAGTAGGCGAGATCGAGACGGTAGGCTGGCGAGTTGCCGAGGTCAAGTTGTTAGTGGCTGTGGGGAGAGTAGTGGTGGTGGTGGCAGTGGTGGCGGTGGTAGTAGCATTAGGATCCGAGATGTTGCTCTGAATCTTGAACAAGGCCGAGTACGACTGGACACCCTGATAAGTGACTAGGATCGAGTACTGGCTACCGGTAGGGACCAAAGGGACCTGGACTGTAATCGAGCCTGGCTCCGAGCAATCAAGCATGCCAAGAGGAGGAATCGACAGAGGAACCTGGTACAAACCAACCTGCTGGTTCAGCGTGACAGGGAAGGTTCTGTTGGTAGAGTTAACATCCGAGCAGTCGTTCGACCAGGAGATGATTCCAGTCTTGCCGGACTCCCAGACGGTGGATTGGACAGGGGAGCCATAGGACAGGAGTGGGAGCGTTGTGTTGTTCTGGGCCGAGGCAAGGGCAGCAGCCGAGGCAGCGAGGATAAGAGTGGTGAACTTCATGGTGGTGAGGGGAATGAGTTATTAGAGAATGAAGAAGTGGATGAGGAGGAGAGTGGGGAGAGTGGAGAAGGAGAGAGTGAGAGAGAGCGAAAGAGAGAAAGCGAGTGAGAAAGGAGAGGAGTAAAGAGAGACCCTGGGGGTGCTTTTAAATATGAACCGTTGGCTGACTTTCTCCCTGCTCTCTGTGTGGTGCCCTGTGTGTATCTGAGTGTTGGTGTAGTAGAAATGAGAGAGAGCAAAGGCAGGTGAGCGAACAAGACCCCTGTCGAGGCCCTGTCCTGCCCTGCGTGGTCCCGACACAAGAGTGAGTGTGCGGGTGAGCCCAGCCCAGCCCAGTCCATTTAGTCCAGCCTTTCTTGCCTTTCTTGCCCCTTCCCTCCGCCCAGCCCTCCAAACTCAGTGGCTCTTTACGCCCGCTACTACGTACTTGCTCTCTCTTCCTCGGGCCCTGTCGGTCTTGCTCGACCCTGTCCTCAGCCTTACATCATCCGCACACCAATCCGTGAACCAAGGGCCAAGAGAAGCCCTACTCCATTCATCCAAGGACCCGACCGGCTACGGTCAGCTGCACCCTATTCCCATTCCTCCCAGACAGCCTTTCCCAGTTGCTATGCAGAATGCGGTCAACAACATCTATTTTTGTCCATTCTTTTTTTGCACAACCTCAAAACCCGGAGACAGGGCTGAAGTTAGACAGGGAGTTGAGGGAATAGGGGGGTAGAAGGGAAAGAAGGAAGGAAGGAAGGAGATCGCTAATCTAGTTTCTCCTCAACGTCCGCTGCTTCTCTGCATGCTCTACAATCTTTTGCTCAACAAACATGCCCTTTCTTTTCCGGACTGTGTCCATGTATTTCTTGGCCAGATTCTCGCGATCAGCCTTGTCACCCAAGTCTTCAAGCTCCTCAAGCGTGTTGGGCACCCAGAATGGGTCAATATCAAGCATTTCAAAGTGCGAAAAAATGAGCTGGGGACTGGCAGCGCCCGAGGTTCGCTTTCGAATATCGTCCGAGAACCCAAAAGACTCAACCACGGGCAAGAGAGCCTGAATCGTGAAAAACGGTGTGCCTTCCTTCATTTCCTCCTGGAGAATCTTGCCTTTCCGACGAGCGATGACTGCATAGACCTTTCCAAGCACCTCAGCTACAGCCAGACAGGAGAGAAAGAAAGAAAGAAAGAAAGAAAGAAAGAGAGAAAGATATGAGCAAATGGTGGACCAATAACCTAGACAGACCAAAGCAACATCTACATTCCTTTCTCTCCTCTGAAACCCAAGCAGAAAGAGAGGGAGAAAGTGCGAGAGCACGCGGATGTGTGTGGACTAACAAGTAGCATCCATTACGTACCTGTGGCCTGGATATCGCACGAGTACATCGCCAGCATCAGTCGAGGACTCCACTCCAGGAACCCACTACGGCAAGCATCACGCATCGTCGTGATCACCTGCCCACTCGACACAGCCATCTTGGCCATCTGTACTGCCGTGCCCGCTGTGTCCACCAAACTGATCTCCTGCACAAAGAACGCCATTCCTTGCATCGGCTCTCCGCACAACGGTCCTGCATTCGTCGCAATCTGGAATCCTGTCTGGACCGATTCAGTCATGTCCTGAATCGTAATCTCACTCTCCTCATCAAACAAATCGCCCTGTCCCGCTCGACGACCAAAGTCAACCCCAAGGCTGTTCAGAAGCAGATTCGGTCCAACACGTCGTGGTCCAAACGCCAGGATGTCCTTCTCCTTACCCTTCCACTCCTCGCCCGCCTTGGCAAAGAGCGCTCCAAGGTCTTCCATCAACTTCTTGCCCAGTTGAAGGTTTTCCTCGTGGCTATGGGTACCCACCGCTTCCAGTTTGGCTGCCTCTCTTTGCTCACTTCCTTTACCTCCGCCACTATTTGTACTCTCGACATAGGCTTGGATATGCTCCGCATGCTCCGACAGGTACTTCTTAGTCTCGTCTGGAATAGGTACCGCTCGAATGACGAGTCGTACATGTCTGTTGGAGGTCACTGCAACAATTGTACCTCGGGCCCCAGTCTCGCTTCTCGTGATTAGCTTCTCGCCTTGCTCCTTCGACTGAGCCTCGTTGGCAGTAGTAGCACTTGATGTTGTGTTCTGGGCCACAGCATCAACAGCCGTTTCACGGAAGGGGACGATCGGTTCACTCATCGAAATCTCAATTTTTGCAAAGCGCTCCCTAAGATCTGCCATGCAGCGTTGCAGATGCACCTCTCCTGAAGTGAGGATAACATGTTCTCCCGTCTCTTGTTGCAGGACCTTGACCGCGGGATCGGCTTGGTTCAACAACTGGAGACCTCGGACGAGCTGCGCCATCTGCGAAGGGTCCTCGGGTTCGAGGGCGACACGGACGATGGGCGCATTCTCCATGCCTCGGCCGACCAAATTCTGTCCACCTTCCCATTCAGCACTCCAAAGAGTACCGTACTTGAGGATATGGCCCTCCAATCCTCCAATGCCAAACACATTGCCTGCAGGAACATAATCGAGTCCAATCAGATCTCGTCCCATAATCATAAACAAGCTGTCCACTGTTACCTCGCTGCAGTGCAGCATGGGTTCCTCGGGATCCCACTTTGGACCGAGAACCTTAAGTTTCTGACCCACGCGGACCGTTCCTGAGTAGATTCGTGAGAACCCGATCAGTGTCTCCTTTCCTTTCAGTTCCTCTTCGGCCGCTTTTTGCTCCGCTTCAGCCTGAGCACGAGAGGACATTGCCTGGTCCACGTCCACATGGACAGCCCCCTCTGGCAAGGCAGCAGCAGCAGCAGCGTTTGCCTGAAGTTGTTCACGCTGGACACGACCACGCTGTCGCATTTCCTCCGCCGTGAGAACCTTTCGCTTGTACTTGGGTAGGATCTCGAGAGGGACGCTAACCATTTTGCTGACATAAGCTACGACACCACTGGTTGCATCGCAGTTAACCATGGCCTTCTCCCAAGCTTCAGTAGGCTCTGGGGGGTTCGTTTCAAATGGATGCAGCATCTTGGGCATTCGGACTTTTTGAGCCGTCGGGGGCGAGGGCAACTGCTCCACGACTGCCAACAGAATACAGGTCGAGAGTGGGAGCCACTGCGAAAAAATGGTCGTAAGAAGTCCACGTGTGTCGCGTGATCGCAAGTCTCTAGGCAACACCTTCAAGTTCAATGACTTGACAACCTTTTCCATCATCTCTCGGTCTCTATTGGATGGATAACAATGTTGAGTATTAGTACATCCAGATCAATCTACTGCGTTTCTATCGCCAATTGTCGATGTTCTTCAGGATATACTGGCAGCTTACGGTTTTACGACCACGACTTCATAGACCTTCCAGATATTATCCAGTACCAGGTGGACTGCCAGGGGCTTCAACGGCCTTCCTTTCAGACCCTTGTACCCAATAACGCGCTTTGTTTTAGGGTCCAGATAGAAGTCTCCCCAAAGACATTTCCTCAGGGTTCCTTCCTTCATGCCTAGCTTTTGTGCATAAATGGCTGCAAATTGATCGACACGGAAAGCCCAGCCATCGATGGCGGAGGCAAAGACGACATTACCCTGAGATGGGTGAAAGTAGATATGAGAGTCGTCCTGGGTTTCTACGTGCCAATCAGAAAAAGTCGCCTCAAGATCGGCTACAGACTCGTCCCTGGACTCTTGTTCCTTCTTTTTCTGTGACTAGATCATTCATAAAATCAAACAAAAAAGGTGTAAGAGTACTTCTTTTTTTTTTTTTTTTAAAAAAAAATTCAAAACTCATTTGCAACGACAGCAACAACAAAAACTCGCACAAGGATAAGCATCTAAGCCATGAATTGCTTGTTGGTCATGAATAAAAAGGAAAAGGAAGTTGAATTTAGACCTACCTTCTTTCGGTAATCTTCTTCGAGGACATTTTCCGAAAAGAAGGTTCCCATGATAGCATTGACTTGCTCCAGGATTTTGTTCAAATGGATATATGCCTCCAAAGGTGTAAACTGGAGTTCGGTGATCAGACGATCGAGTTTGTTGATAACAAGAACAGGCTGAACAGATTCCCTCCATGCCTGACGCAAAACTGTATGGGTCTAGATTATGGATTACAAAGCGATTAGCATTAAAATGACTGGCTTGAGTGTTTCTTTCTTCAGATCCAGCATGGATAAGTGAATCCTTCATCTTGGAGGGAAAGCATACCTGAGTGCAAACACCCTCGACAGCATCTACTAATACGAGTGCTCCATCACATAGCCTGGAGGCTGTCGACACCTCTCCTGAAAAATCAACGTGTCCTGGTGAATCGATAAGATTGATCAAATACTCTTCCGCGGTGGCCGGTTGATCTACATAACACAAAGAGAGAAAGAGAGATGGTTGACCAAGGACGAATAAGTCAACACCTGGGGCATGAGCACACGTCGAACAATCCCATATACAAGACAATAGAGAGTGAAGCATACTTTCAGCCACCGAAGGTCCTTTGGCGGTATTTTCGTCCGAAGCAGCAGTCTTGGTCTGATCTTCTCCGGAGGGAGCGGGCGCTTGGTTGTTGGCACGTCGCATAAGCTTGAAGTAGAGCGAGATAGCACTCGACTCCATTGTGATTCCTCTTTCCTGCTCATCCTCGCGACTGTCCAGATATCGGACCCTGCCAGCGAGTTTGGACGAAATAATACCGTTCGAGGCGAGTAGAGAGTCGCTGAGTGTGGTTTTGCCATGGTCAACATGAGCTAGAATGCAGATGTTTCGAACATTGCTCTGGTTGGCTTGGAGTCGAATGAGCTCTGACTCGGGAATGGATGGCATTTCTTCTTCTTTTTTTCTTGGTGAGAGTATGGTTCCTTGGGAGAGTGAGAACAAAAAGGAGAGCGATCTACTGCGGGCTATTTTGCTGAACCGCTTGTTGCCGCAGTGAGGAGGAAGAGTGTGACTGCCGCTGCGGTTCAAAAGACCATGGAGATCAAGCAAACAGAGCTCCCTCCTTGTGTCATGAGAAAGAAGAATGTTCAGGAGTTCACGACTAGCAGGAGCAGACGCGCCTTTGAGGATCGCTTTGACCAAGAGGATCAACTCCGTTTATGGATCAGCCCTGTCACCTTCACCACGATGCCGTTCAAGGACGATTACTCTACACCATCCTCTAGAATACCATTCTAGTAGTAGAGCCTTGCCTCGCAAAAGCCTACTAGCATCCTCTGCCCAACCTTCAACGCTTCAAGCATGCCTGCACCTAGGGTCGAAAAGGCTTTATGCTACTTCCGCTGTCACCTCAGAAAACTTAGCTACCGCCCACGACATCACTAAAGTCATCGGGTTACCTTGTCCTGGATGCGGAACCCCATTCCAGACGAGCAGTCCAGGCGAGCCAGGATACCTGACAAATGAAGTCAAACAGCATACTGCAACCCTTGCCGATGAAACTAAGATGAGGGATCTAAACGAAAAGAAGGGCTCCAAGTTGGCATTTGATCCGAGCGCCAAGTCCATGACCCATGCTCAATACGAGGAACACCTCAAATCGATTGACCCTGAAATTCTGGAGCGCATGGGGATCAGTGTTGCACAAGAAGCAGAGCCAGAAGCACAGTCAAAAGTGACTAGTTCATCATCGACCCCTCCGATCGTGGAAGAAGCGCCTAAAGTGTTGGACACGAAACCCAAAGCCCCACCCCCTTCAGTATCTCGTATTGTCTGTCAACGATGCCACTCGCTTTCTCATCATGCCTCACCCTTCAGCAACTCTTCAATCCTTCCATCGGATATGTTTCCATCACCACCACCCCCTGTGCCCAAGCACCTCAAAACATTGGCCGAATCTAAGTCTGCTACAGTCGTCTTGGTTGTGGATCTGATCGACTTTCCGCTTTCATTACCCCAGCCTATTATTGACGAATTGCTAAAGTCAAAGCGCAGAGCAGGTGGCCGGTCAGGGACTCCAATCATCCTCGTTGGCAACAAGTTTGATGTAATGCCAACCGGTACTTCAAAGCATTGGGTCACTCAGCACTTGCGACACTATCTTGAACGTCATGGGCTAGCGGAGAACGTTCAAGGGATCCATTTAGTCAGTGCTCAGAACCCTGAAGGTGATGATATTCGATTGTTACTCAAAAGCATCGGAGGATCATGGGCGAAATCAGGCAAGGGCAACGTCGTGTTGGTAGGAGCTGAGAACGTTGGAAAGTCACAGCTCTTGAACGCCTTCTTGAAAGAAAGCGGTCGTTGGCGGCCAAACGAACAACAGGTCCAACAAAAGCGGCATGGTGTAGAGCAGCAGGAGCGACAAAAGAAACTTAATATGCTTCTAGGTGGAGGAGATGATCAAAAGACGAGCGAGAAATGGGCAGAAATGACCGGTATGACTACCATCGGTCAAGACATGGATCAATACGAGAAACTCTACAGGGAACGCGCTGATGAAAAGTACCTCAAGTACAAGACCACAGTCTCGAATGTACCAGGCACAACTCTTGAAAGGATCAAGATCCCTCTAGCCATTTTCTCGCGCCAATTTGGAGTCTCGGTGAAAGAAGCGCAGACAAAGTGGCTCATGGATACACCTGGTATCCGGATGGATGCCTCCATCGGAGCGTCAGGAAAAGGATCGATAACCAACTGGTTGACTCTGGATGAACTAAAGGTTTCTCTTCCTAAAAAAGTTCTCAGACCAATGAGCTTTACGCTCGAGGAAGGTACGAAGAATGAATGAATGAAATGAAACGATTGTCTATTTTTGTCATGGTCATGGATACGTTGAGGGTGTCGCTTGAGAATGAACTTTTTTCATTAACAGCCATCGATTTTACTTTTTGGTCGGATAGGCAAATCATTCTTTCTGGGAGGACTTGTTAGAATCGATTGTATCTCTATCGGGGCCAAGGAACCGACTCTTGCGGACCCTATATCGCCCGATCCGGCAGTGACATCAGGCAACGACCAGTCAGTCACTCAGCGACGACCTCGGGGATCGAATCCCGTCCCCAAGATTACATGCTTCACGACATTGCCCCTTCACAAAACCTCAACGGCCTCTGCTGAGAAGTTTATGACCAAGATGGGACAGGGTCAACTCACTGTCTTGCAACCGCCGTTTGGTTCGCCTGAACGACTGGCTGTCTTTCCGGGTCTGAAGCCAATTTCATTAAGAGACACAACGATTATTAATCAACCCTACCCAGAGATGCCATCCACGATTACCAAGGACCCTTTTTCCAAGCTAGGAGGTGAGGACTCGATCGAAGACATCCGTAGGGACATTCTCTCTGGTATGACGAAACAGCAACGTCTGAATGCAGAGCTCCAACTTGAAGGGCGGTTTGGTATCTGTGATCTTGTCTTTGCAGGGGTCGGTTGGGTGATGGTCTCTGGTAAATTCAAGTCCGAGAAACAATCAGTAACGCTGAGAATATGGACGCCTGCTGGCCAGGGAGCAGTCTTGCGTGAACCAGCCCTCTTGCCGGACTGGGCTGCCAATCCAGTGAACAAGACTTCGGGTGGTATCCGACAAAAGCAAAAAATTTTCCAAGCACTGCCACGATCTGACCATGGGTCCTCGGCATCATCAGAGTAGAAGGTATTGTAGTGGCAGTAGAAGTAATGCAGTAGACATTTTGAGTACAAGATCCACAAGAAAACACAGGCAATCTCGATTTTACAAGTTTGTTGTGTCCACATGAGTGTAACTGTTGAAAGGGGTTAGGGGTGATGCTCTTTCTTGTTTCCTTGGGAAGGATGTGGGCGATGCAGGGTCTGGGAGGCATTGGTTACTGCTGCCGCAACTAGGAGCTTGTTTAAGGTATGGACTAATGAAGTAGAGTTTGTGCCATTGAGCATCTAATGGACCGCCTTTTTGAGGGCCAGACACATGGCGTGTGGTGGAATGGTGTGATGCTGTAGACGAAAAGCTTGATGATGAGCAGAGCCTCGTCCCTCCTTTTTTTTTTTATTCTTCTCTTCCACCTCCCAGAACGTGGTGGTAAAAGAAAAGTGTCTCTGTGTTAGCGAGAAACTCACAAAAGAGTGCACGGCCTTTGGTCGGATATTTTCGAGGATCTTGTACTAGTCTTGTGCTTGTCCCGCGGGAAGCAAGAGAGCATAGCAAGAGTCCATTGACCTCGGTACCCATGGTCATGATCCAGACACAGCAATGGTCCTTTTTTTTTTTTTTTTATCCCTCCCTTGCTTTATTTTTTTTTTTTTTTTTCCCTCCTTTGCTTTTTTTTTTTTTTTTTTTTTTATTTGTTGTTGCTGTTGTTGTTGTTGCTGCCCCCTGCATGTGTGCCCCAGCCCAAATGGTCTGCCCATTTTGGTACAAAAGCCCGCCGCGCCGGCGAGATTTCTATCCCGACCACGACGATTGGCCTCTTTTCGAGCCAGTGCCAGCCAGGTACGAGCTGACGAGAGAGAGAGAGAGAGAGAGAGAGAGAGAGAGGTCTCTTGTAGAGAGAGAGAGAGAGAGAGAGAGAGAGAGAGAGAGAGAGAGAGAGAGAGAGAGAGAGAGATGGAAGCTCTTTCATCTTCCTTTTTCTCTCTCTTTTCTTTTCCCTCTCTTTTCTCTCTCACTGGATCTCTTTCTCACTCTCCTTTCTCTCTCTCTCTCTCTCTCTCTCTCTCTCTCTCTCTCTCCTCTTCCTTCTGCTCCTGTCACTCGTCTATTTTTCTCTTTTCTCTCTCACCCACACTCGCACTCACATACCCATTCCCATTCCCTTCCACCCAAGACTACTCTTCCGCCGCATCCTTTTCCACCACCCCTGACTGATCCCTCTCACTCTTTACCTCACCACCTTCTCTCGCACTTTCTCTCTTTCTCCAAGATCGAGTCGCACTTCCAAGCACTGCCGTTACACAGGCAAGAGCTTGCCTTCCCCCATTCCGACCCTCTGCCCATTTAATCGATTTCCTCCCAGCACCACCACCACTACCACCACCACCACTCCTCGCCATGGCTGGCTTGTTCTCCAAAAAGTCCAGAAAGGACAATGACTCGAGCTCAACCGGAACTGGTAGCAGTGCCGCCAATGCCCATCATCACCCAACAGGCCCCCGTCCAAGCAACTCGAGTAATAACCTCCGGGGTGACAACTCGAGCACCTATAGCCATCCCGATTATCCCTCTTCACAGCATCCTTATTCACAACATCCTTATCCGCCACAGCATGGACCTGGCCAAGGACCTTTCTCAAGCAAGAATTCATTCGATTCAGATCAGTCGCGCATGTACCAATTACAACAACAACAACAACAACAACAGCAACAACAACAACAGTACCAGCAGCACATTGGCCAAGGACAACAGCAGCAACAACAACAACAGTACCAGAACCAGCAACAGCAACAGGGCTATGGTAGCAGTCAGTACCTTGCTTCGGCCACGTCGCTCGCCAACTCCACAATGTCGTCGTCGACGGTCGTACAAAGGAGGCCGAATGGACCATGGTCATCAGGGTTGGTCATGTCTGCGAATCCCTTCCCGCGGTTTGGCCACACTGTCTCGTTCGTCTCAACGGGGAATGACCTTTACATCTACGGAGGCATGGTTAAGGGCTCGCCCAAGAAAGATCTCCATGTGATTGACACTCGTAAGTTGGACGCTGCTCTAATCTCTCCATCTTCCTCTATTCATTACCCTATCGATGAGGAAGAGTGTGTTCGTTGCGTATGAAAGCGGAACGAGAGCCGACGCGAGGAGGAAAATAATAATAACTAATATATTCGATGTTCGCTTACATCCTTTCTTTCTTTCTTTCTTTTTTCACCCCCTTCTTTGTTGGCCCCTTCTTCTCCTCGGGTGGTCAATTAGAGTCGCTGCACTGTCAACTCTTGCCAGCCACTGGCGATGTCCCGCCGCCAACCAGTGGACATACGGCCGTCACCCTTGGACACTACGTGATTTGTAAGTTTGATCGTGCCTGAACGGGATCCAGGACGATTGGGCGAGATGCTTTCTTATGTATAAAAGATGGCTCAGAACAATAGAGCCTGGTGAGAAGATAGAGAATCTGACCGACTCTTTCTTCTTCTTCTTCCTCTCTGTAGACTTTGGAGGCAAGGATGCTAAGAGCAAAACGGGCGACACCTTGTTTGCACTGCATACGATTCGAAAGGAATGGAATAAGCCTGCGATCCTCGGACACTTACCTCCACCACGACACTCACACTCGGCCTGTGTGTTGGGGACCGTGATGTACATCTTTGGAGGACAACTGGGAGGGTACTTTCTGAACGACATTGCTGCCTTTGACATGAAGAGCTGTAAGTAGTGTTGTGGTAGTAGGGTTGTATCTTTCTTCTTTTTTTGTTTGTTCTTTTTTCCTACTCAATGTCTCGCTCGCCTCTCAATCTCATCGATTCTCGGCTCAGTTCGTCTGGCTGCATTGCGCCATTCGTACTCCGCGGCGAATCTATATAACCCTCTCTCTCTCGAGCAACGCCTCCTCTCTCCTACTCGTCCATCCTTTGTTGTTGACCCAATTTTTTTTACTTTCTTCATCCCTTTAACGACCAACCAACTCATCGTGCCCAGTGAACGGGAAGCGGCCGCAATGGAACCAGATTGAGCCCAAGTCTGAATTACCACCCGCACGTGCTGGTCACTGCGCGGCGACACACGATGGAAAGATCTATATGTAAGCTGAGCCGATCCTCTTGTTCTCTCTTTCTCTCTTTCTTTCTCCTCCCTGCCCTTGGTTTTGCTGACATAAAACATATTTTCTCTCTATTAGCTTCGGAGGTGCGGATGACAAGTTTTATTACAACGACATTTGGTGCTTTGACCCTCAATCCAACCAGTGGGAGGCCATTCCTGCATACGGCACACTTCCCACGGGCAGACAAGGTCATGCCTCTTGCGTCGTCGATGACGCTATGTATGTTTATGGAGGCATGAACCATGAGGATCATCTGCTGGGCGATGTCTATGCCTTCAAGTTTACTGGTACTGTGCTCTTTCTCTGCCTTTCTCTGTCTTTCTCAATCATGTCTTCCTGTTTGACTGACAACTATTCCTCTTTAATTGGTAGAACGAAGATGGCACTCGCTACCTCGTGTGCCCGATGGAGGCTCGCCTAGAACAGAACATGCCATGTGTAATGTGGGCGACAAAATCTACATTATCGGCGGACAGCTGGATCTGAACGCCAGTGAAGATCCTGGATACATCCACATTCTTGACACCTGTAAGTTAACTCGACCCTTCTAATGATTATCAATCTTGAGAGAGAGAGAGAGAGAGAGAAACCGATTGCTCAATTTTCGTTGCCTTTCACAATTCTTTCGCCTCCTAGCTCTCATTCAGTGGCCCGAACAGAGCGTAGTAGTAGACCATTCAACAAAAGGCTATGATATCGAGAGTTCTCCACGCTTCAACGGCACCATGAGCCATTCCGACCGATCAGCTTCTCGTAGTCAACCAAGCTCACCCAACGTGGCCCCGCTTCTTCATCACCAACCTTCACTCGAGAACGTGGTTATTCAAGAAGCTAGGCGAGAAGTTTTTGAGAAACGACATCGAGGAAATCAAGAGACCCGAAGTCCTCTTCTAGACCCTCAGCAGGATCTGCGATACAATGAGATGCATGACCCAAATACAAGACAGTCGCCTCAGATGACATACCGACAGACACCTCAATCGCCGCCCTTTTATGGTTCTGAGGGAAGGAATGGGTCCCGGACGGGGCTTGTCTCGTTTGACGATTCACGGATTGGAACCCAGTCCAAGTCCAGGCTGAGTGGTGATTATACCGAGTCGGCCCAGATGGCACGGCGAAGGACAATGGGCAAGCCCGTGGGGTATGCGGCTCCAGAGATAGAGCCGAGGGTAGACCATTCGCACGACCGGATGCGAGGGTCGGCGGGAACTCCTTTGGAACAAAATTACCAGGACCAGACCAACTCACATCCTCGGGTTGAATCCAGCGCTAATGCGATCAAGGAGGCTTACCAGCGACGAACGCAATCCTCGAATAACCCCGGAGGAACCGCTCCAGGTCATGGCGATCGCTCCACGTACAGTCCACAGCAGACGCCTCAGCCGTTGCCACAACCGCACTATCAGCATGCTACAACTGAAAATACCACTGCCACGCAGAGATCAGGCTCTTCTAGAAGTAGCAACCACCCAAACCAACTCCCATCTTTCCAATCCGCCTCCTCCTCTTTTGAATTGGCACGACAGACACCCACGTCAATGTCCTCGTCCACGGCGAATGAGACTTTGAACCGACAGAGTTCGATAGCGGATAGTCTACAGCGGAATGGCTCGCTTGGGACGGATACTGCAGGTAGTATCTCGTATACACCCATATCCCAATTGCAACCCCCTATTCAGCGCAACTCTGCAGAGACCGCTCAGCGCTCTCCACTTCGGATCACCAACCTTGAGCAGGATGGAGTAATCGTGGACCACACTCGAACTCGTGGTCAACTCAATGGGGCTCCTTCTGAACAATCTTCTTTAAGAAATGACCCTCTGAATGGACCTCTTGGTGGAACTACAGCTCTACCGGAGCTTCCAGCCCATGTTGGACAGAATCGACCTGACATCAACGGCAGTAGTAATGGTGCAGTTGAGGGACACCGACCCAGAGATATGAAGCAGCGGGAACAATGGCTTCTTGCAGAAATGTCGCTTGCTCGGCAACAGATTGGTGGAGATCGTCCATTGAGCATTGCCATCCTGGCTTTGGAGGATGAACTTCAGGCAACGGAAACTGAGAGTGAAAAGCATCGGATTATGCAGGCGTTGATCAAGGTCAAGGCTGAACTTGAAAAATCCAAGGCCACGATCGCGACACAGGCCCAGGTCGCATCCAGTAAACTCAAGGAAGCGGAACGCGTTCGAACGTCAGCTCTTCAGGAAGCGGCTTATCTAAAGGCCAAGGTCACTGCTCTTCAAACGGGTGAAATGACAGCGCTTATCGCTGCCGAGAAGGACCGATCTGCTGATCTTGAGAAACGGCTGGCGAGTGCACTAGGACAATTGGAAAAGTACGAGGCCCGCCATGGGCAGTACGAGGCAATCCTGAACCATGAACGACTCTCTCGAGAATCTGCTGAGGATCGGGAGCGAGGGGCGACGGCAAGAGCGGAGGAGGCTCAGAAGGCCCATTCGAAGGCACTTGGTGAGCTCAAAGGGATGCATGACCGTGCCTCGGCTGCCGAGGCAACTCTTCGAGATCATCTGGCCAGGAACGCTTCGAACGAAGCTGGTCTCTCGAGCTATCAACAGCAGGCCAACGCTCTGCTTTCCCAGGTGACGACCCTGAAAACGACAATTGATCATCAGAAAAAGTCGATGGAAAAGGCTAAGATGGCTTCTGCCTTGGCGAATGACCGTGCGGAGCAATCGGAGCGACTCTGGTCCGAGTCTCGGCATGAGGTGGATCAACTCCGGCTTCAGATGGCTTCATTCAGAGCGGATATGGAGCGGACACAACAAGAGATGCATCACTGGAAGACCAAGGCAAATGAGGTGGAATCACTTTGGCAAAAGGCCAAGGTTGAGGTCGAGACGATGCGTTCGCTTCTGGAGGATAGTATGGACGAATCAAGTGCTGAGAGTCCAGTATCTTCCTCCTCCCCTGTTACCTCCAAAGAGAGAAAACATGATAGCATTATGGCCATTACTTCGGCTTCTCGCCTCGCCGAGCTGGAACATGAGCTCGGAACACTTCAACAACTCCTTCACGAGGCGGAAGATGTGGCGAATAAGGCCAACAGGGATCTGAGCGACAATATGGTCCAGGTGTCTCAGCTGGAGCAAGAGTCCATGTCGATCCGCGGAGAGAAGGTCAAGGTGCAGCGTCAGCTTTCTGAAAGCCGGGATATGGTGGCCCATCTCCAGACGCAGCTTATCCGGAGAGAAGAAAAGATTGAAGAAATGGTCCGAGAACAAGAGACGAATGAGGTCCAGCTGGGACTTCTTCGTGGAGTGATGAAGGAGAACGGTTTGATGGCCGATGACTTGATCTTGGAAGCCTTGAGTAAGAATACAAGTGAAGGTCCTAATGGTGCCCAATCCGTGGCGGTCGAATCTCTCAAAGGTCGACTGAAGCAGACAGAGGTCCGGGCTCAAAAGGCAGAAGAATTGCTGGACGAGCTCATGTCGGTCAATAAGGAGCAGGAACAACGGATCCATCAACTCGAGACCGACTACCGGGCGGCCGTCCAATATGTCCAAGGGTCTGAGAGTATGCTCCAGCGTCTTCGGGACGAGACGGTAGCAGCAAAGAGTGAACGAGAGGCAATGCGGAACGATTTGAGGGATCTGGAGGCGTTGCATGCTCAATGCCATTCAGATCGCAATAATGGTCGATTCAGCAATAGTGGCTCGGTGACGACAGCAGAACTTGAGGAGGAGGTGACAGATCTCCATCAGCGACTTGCAGAGTCACAACAACACGTCGAGGATCTTGAACACCAATTGGATAACGTTTCGGCACGTCTCAAGCGATCTGAATCGAGACCACCTCCTGTGTTGGCCGATCGAACACCCGAAATTCGTCAGCTCGAGTCCATGCTGGCCGATGTCCGACAACAGCTCGAAAGTAACCGACATAGGCTCGAGCATGCCCAAGAGTTGAACCGGGCTTCGAACCAAGAGCTGGAAGGTGCTCGAGCTCAGATTGCTAGGCTAGAACGATCAAGTGCTTCTTCAGCATCGTCTAAACGACAGGAAGAAGAGGCCGATGCGGCATTGGAGCATGCTCAACGAAAGATCCAGGGTCTGACAGAAAAGAATCTCGAGTTGGAAGAACAACTACGTGCTTCCGAGAACAAGATCTCTCTTCTTTTAGACAACTACCATACGGGAGCCAGTGTGGTTGGGGGATCAGGTATGGATTCTGTCCGGACGAGTATGATGAGTTTGAATGGGAGTGGACTTCAATCATACATGACGGGAGCGGGAGCAGGAGGAGGAGGAGGACATGGAAAGGCCGAGATTGGTGACCCAGATGAGTACTTGAGGATGATGCACGAGTTTACGGCTCAGGGCCCGACTTCCACCACCAATACCACTACCACCAACACGAACACGGTCCGTGCCCTTGGTCCATTATCACCTTCGGCCTATTCGTCTTCGCTCTCCTCGCCGGCGTCACCGACCTCGAGACATATGCAGATGGGAAATACGACTCCGACCCCGTATCAACAGCACTACACGACTGCTTCAGCCAAGATGATGATGCAAATGAACAACAATGGTCGAGCTTCGTACGGACCAGCAGGAACACATGAACGATCGGCTTCCTCTTTGTCCTCGGGTGGTGCGGGCACAGTGCCCAGTGTACAGAACCTAGAGGAGTATGAAAAAATGATTGACGAGATGGCCAACACGCGAATGCGTGGCTAAGAGTCGTAGAGTATGTCATTCCTATTTTTTGTAGTTTAAAGTAAAAAACGCCTAGCAGAGGTGGCTTTTGTACCAAGTAGATCTATAGGAAAAGGTTGCTCGAGAGAGAGAGATGCAGACCTTCCCGCATATTATGCTTCCAACGTTAAGCATGAGGCGTAGTTTAAGCCAGGGATGTTGAACAATTGTTGACTGCTTACCTTGTTCGTTAACACCACCACCATCATCGCCTCACAAGCAGAAGTCAACAGGCTTCGTCGAATAGTAGGGATGTGTGTGCTCCTCTCTCTCTCTCTCTCTCTCTCTCTCTCTCTCTCTCTCTCTCTCTCGCAGAGAATTTTTATGACCCATGCTTGCAGACAAAGCTGAGATATTCCTGGAATAGTGTCTCTTGGGTGATTGAAATCAGGTCCCCATTCCACAGAACCAGCGCGCCCAAGAAACCTTCCATCGTCTTTTTTTTTTTTTTTTTTTTTTTTTTTTTTTTTTTGTACAACACTTATTTATACCATGGACAGCCTTACCGACCAACACAAACCCATGTATCTATCCGCCTAATTACCCGGTTTCCCAAGGATAAAGAGTAAAATATGTATTTATATACCTCAGATGGAGTTGCGATTCAGGAGGAGACTCTCTTTCTCTCGGCGAGGTCGAATGTGAACTATCACGGTGGATAGAGGAGGGGAGGGGGGGGGGAGGAGGAAGAGCCTCGACAAACTTCGGACGCTTTCCTTTTTGCTCCGATTGCTTTAGCGGTAAGGGAGGGGGAGGAGAGGAGTGAAGGCATCAGGATTTTGGTCATAGTAAAAAAAAAATAAAAATAAAAAAAAAATAAAGACTCCCACGAAGACTCCTTCTGAAGACCCAAAATCACTCTTTGATAAAAGAGACAGATTCGTCGTCTCGCGTGTAGTTTGCTTGAGAATTTCATTGGCTGCAAAGCAGCGAGTAGTCCTTTGGGTCCATTCCCTTGCTGCTGCAGTTGTAGCTTTCTCAGTTTGAGGAGATACCATCCCTTGCATGGGAGGAGAGAGAGACAGAGACAGAGACATGAGAGAGAGAGAGAACAGGGATCGCAGGGGAAAGGGGTCGAAGGCAAAAAAATAAAAAAAAAGACATGCAGCCAGACAGCCAGACAAAACGAGAGGCGTGATCAGGTGCAGAAGAGTGCAGTAGGAGAGAGAGAGTTCTTTGGGTGAGTGAGCGGTTGCAGTCTCCCCGGGGAGAGGCAAGTAAAGAAAGAAAGAAAAGGATATTTTCCTCATTCCTGACCCAGTTTGTTCTCCTTGGTGGCCAGCGCTTCTCATATTATCGAGTTGGATCCAGACATCTGAAGAAGAGAGAGAGAGAGGGGGTGGAGAGAGAGAGTGAGAGAAAAATGGGAGAAGCGTGGAGAGAGAACGCACCGAGACGCTTTCTTTTTTTTTTTTTTTGACATGTTTAACATTCCTCGGGATTCTTGGACTAGAGACTTTTTTTTTTCTGTCTTTTCTTTCCTGTTTGCTTCCTTCCTGCACTTTACCTTTGTCTTTATAAATATATATTTTCTTTCATTGCTGCTCTGCTAGTCCTCTCCTTTTAATTCTTATTTTCTGTCATCTCTGATCTCACAGGCACTGCACTTCCTCTCTACTCTGCTCCAAGATCTTCGGGAAATCAAGAATAAGATAAAGAGGAGGATAAAAAAGAGAACCTGCACCCTATCCTCTCTCGACGCAGACACATCAGACAGTCACCATGAGATATTCACACCTTTCGGGATCTAGGAACTCAAAAAAGGTGCTCGCAATCCTGGCCTTGGCCCTGATGGCCTTGGCTTGCATCACACTCCAGGCAGAGGCCCTACCTTTAATCGAGCGCGATGGGGAAGATAACTCGGCTAAACAAGAGACTCGGGACGAATGCAGGACCCGGGCTGAGTACCAGCTCAATGCCTACAGAAAGAATAATCAACATGAGAACGAAGCTCTTGTCAAAGCCCTCAAGGATCAAGTTGCACGCTGCGAGACTCTTTAAGTCAATCCACTGGAAGCGCTGCGACAAGCAATAGGAGAAGATCCATTTCAGAGAGATCGACAGACAGACAGAAGGGCAGAATCCTATCTTTTGTTTTTCCACTTTGCAGCCCTGCACAGCCATCAACGCGTTCTGTTCTAGTCCAGCACCAACACCAACACTAGTGTGAGCGAATGTAGTCTTATAAAAAAAAAAAAAAAAAAAAACATGGTCTCAGTCTTTGTTGTGGAAGAGTTAGGAGAAGGATTCGTCCATAGTGTTCAACTCCATGGTCCATTCAATGTAGATACCCTTTTATACCAACAATGAGAAACTATGTCTATTGTCTCTTCTCTTTTTCCTTTGAGAAGGATGCTTGATGTCGTCGCTTCGCAGAAAGGTGGAACCCTACCCCAAGCGAGCCGAAACAATTTGACAAGAGAGAGCAAGAGCAAGAGCAAGAGCAAGAAAAACGAGTATATCCCTTCTCTCATCTTCTGATCCAAGACATTGTGGTAGAGTGCCTGCAGTGTACTTCTGGACAAATACCAACTCTTTTATTTCTCCTGTTGGTTGGTTGGGAATGTACCTTTATGTGCCTTTTTGTCCAGTTGTTCCCTTCTCCTCCTCCTCCTGCCCCAAGACGCGTTCCATGAAAACAAAAATGGGCGCTTGAACTGTTGTGCAGTACAGTGGTACCTTGACTTCAATGTCCAGGATGGAGGTGAGACGGGAGAGAGTGTGCACAGTTAGGAGTGTAACAGGTGTAACGGGAAGGAGAAGGGGGGCGTGAGACCTCATCTCACCCTTACCACCCCTTCTCTCTCACTTTCCTCTTTGAACCCCCCAGCACACACACACATAATGGTTCCCCCTCCTCTTCCCTAGCTAACTAAAGGCTTACTTTTGCTCTTGACCCGTGTCCGACCATTTTTTTTTCTCCCTAGAGAGGGACATTGCTGCTCAAGATGCTCTCTCTTCAATATTCCACTACACTTTTGTGCTCATCCACGATTTCCGTTGAGGTGCTCTGTTCTGCTCTCTCTCTCTCTCTCTCCTGTTCAGGACAGGGTTCTTTATCTTAATTGCATTGGTGCATTAGTGTGTTGTGCAAGGCGAGGAGGAACCAATCTTACTAGCAGATAAAAAAATCGATACGCCAAAGAGAAGAAAGAGAGCACTTTTTTTTTTTTTTAAAAAAAAAAAAAATGGTAAAGAGAGCTGCTCGTAGGGCTATTTACTCCTCGGTTCATGGTGTCCCTACCTTTGCCTTTGCGCAGACTTGGGAGAGGGAACACAGGATCTGATCAGACTCAGGCACGATGGCTTTTTTTTAGTATGGTTGGTTGCATTGGACATGATAAGACCTGGCCCACACGATGAGAAGAGGGTGTGTGTTGTTCTATTTTGAAGGGCGTTCATGTTTTTTTTTTTTTTTTTTTTTTACGGTTATAGAGAAACATTGGGTAGGGACTATGCCGACAGAACGGGAAGTGGGTGGGCCTTCCCTTCTCTACTTCTTCCTTGTTTCGTTCCTTCTTTCTTTCTGTCCCTGCGGATGGAAAACTGCTTTCCTCTTCTCTTGGCCTTTTGTGTCTCTTTTTCTCTTTGATCAATAAACAACAAGGGCTTCGTCATGGTACTGTTACACGGAAGAGTGACCACAGAAAATGGACCTGTTCGAAATGCTTGAGATTACCCTTGGGATGTCTCTCTCTGTTGTGTGTTTGTGTTCACCACCTTTTCCACCCTCTCTCTCTCTCTCTCTCTCTTCCCCCTTTCCCGCTTCCACCCCTGTCGTAAGATGTTGCTGTGTTCGATTTTTTTTATTAGAATTATATGATGAGACGTTCTTTTGCGTGTGTGTGTGTATTGGCAGTTTTCTTAATGCGCCGTAATCCTTCTTTCTCCAAGAAAAGAGACAAAGGGAACAGCATTGGGGATGCAGGAGGTGGATATATGTTGAGTGAAAAAGAGTGATGAGGCAATGTGTAAAATGGATACAATATAAAAAAAAATAAAAAAAAATAAGAATAAGGGCTGGTAAAGAGAGAAGAGGAGAGAAAGGTGAAAGGGGTGGCGGTAGCAAGTGCGTGGAGAGATAGAAAGTGTGTGTGTGCTTCTTTTTTGTGTATTGGGTTGGGTTGGATAAAAAAAAAAGGGCGACAAAAAGGGCCGAGGCTTTGCCTGTCGAAGGGAGTCTCATTTCCTTTTTTCCTTTTTTTTTTTTTTTTTTTTTATTATCAAATGTTGTTAGTGTCCTCCTTGGCTCACGTCCGCTGGCGGTCATCCCTGCCAGCCCTCCGCTTGAGCGTCTTGGATTGGTCCTGCGTTGACTGTCTCTTCTCAAAAGCGGCAACAGACTCAGCTTGGGGCGTACGTTGACGGACATGGCCCCTTGACAGGAGCTGTTTGGGTGCCGCCGCAAGGGGCTGTGCCTGGGCTGGGGGAAGTTCCGATGAGACTCGCTTTGGTGCCTTCTTGGAGCCCTTGCCCTTTCCGCGGCCGGATGAGGTCGAGCGCTTCTTAGGTGTGTTGGGGCCGAGACCCATGGCGAGGACAAGGTCCAGGTGGTTACCATCATGACCCATCGCCTCCACGTTGTGGATCAAGAACGGGTTCCTGCGAGCGATGGGTTTTGCCGAGGTGACGGTCGAGGTCATGACCAGGACCGCACAGAAAAGCGAAAGAAGAAAGAGGAGCGATGAGCTCGACCGGGTGAAAGCGACCATTGTGTTTATGTTGTTGAGCGAGAAGTACTGGAGCAGAGAGAGGGAAAGCGAGAGTACAGTTGTCGGAGAGGCTTTAAAAAAAGAAAGAAAGAGAGAGGACAGATGTTCGTTGGCAGCAGGAGGGGGTGGGGTGGTTGTGGGGGTGATAGACGTTGGGTTGGCTGGGCAGGCTGGCGCGGCTGACAGGAAGTGTGTGGTCGTACTGGAGGGCGTGAAGGTTGGGAAGGATCGAAGCAAAGCCTTTGACAACAAGCAAGAGAGGAGAGGGTCGGAGCCGTTGAGGACAAGGCAGCGACAGGAAGGAAAGAGGAGGGGGGGGGGGTGAAAAATAAAAGAGAGAGAGAGAGTGAGGAGGGACAAGACGGTGAGAAGAAAAAGAGAAAAGAGAAAAAGAGAAAAGAGAGGGAGAGAAAAAGAGAGAGAGAGAAAAAGAGAGAGAAAAAAAGCGAGTCCATGCGACGGCCTCTGTCAATGTCCGTGGCCTCGACAGCGGGCACGACTCGCCGAGAGCATACATGCGGACACGGCCAGAGAAAGCATGACGGCCGTGAGGGCTCTGCTATTTTTACCTGCCTCGTCCAAAGTTGTTGCTCAGCTCCCTTCTATCTGTCTGGTCATTCGCCTTTGCTTTGAGCACAGCGGCGCGGTGCACCCCGATAACTGCACGCTACCCAACCAGGGCTACATTGACCCTGTTCCCGATAACCTGTGTCCAGGACCCCTGTCCCTGTCCAAAACCTCCGCCCGGGGCACGGTGCGCAATCCCAAAGGAAGCGGAGGAAAGAGGCAGGAGAGATACGAGACGGGAAATGATGGAGGCGAGGCAGGCGGCGAGTGGTAGACAAAATGAACCAACGTAATTTAGCCAGAGTTGCAGGCTGTTGTGTCTACAAAAGAAACAACCCGCAGGTCATCCATTGAGAAAGGGTAGAAGCACAGGCCAGAGTTCTCTCACTCCTTTCACCTCTCCTCATTCTGGTCCTCACGACTGTCTTTAGTCCAGGGTTGGATGGAGGAAGGTCCTCCTCTGCTTCTTGTGAGGGCTTGTTTAGACCGCGTTTGTCCACAACAAAGCTCACTTATCGGTGATTTTGCTCTCCTACGACGCATCCTCTCAGTACTTGTTTGTGGACCGGCTCTTTTTGCAAACTAACAATTGTAACATTGCTCGGTTATGAGTTACATTTGCCGCTCAGGCTCAAAGTGTTGGGAGCGTCTGGCACGAGAGCGATGGACAGGGACTCTTTTTTGTAACTGCGAGTATGGGTGTGATGGGGTTAGGGACGACGGGGAGGGAAGGAGGGAGGCAGAGATGCCGATATGGTTCTCAGTCATTTCCTCTTTGCTTAACAAAGTAGGCACAGGCACTCTGACGGGACAGGAATGTATCGAGTGACTATTTATAAACCAACCAACTGGGCCAATACCCTTTTTTTACTTCCTAAAAAAAAGAAAAAGAAAAAGAAAAAAAAAAAGAGAGTTGCAGAGATAGGCGTAGTTTCTCTCGCTCCCTCTCTGTCTTTCTATGGCTCCAAAAGGTGTCTATCTATCTTTGCCGTTTACTCTCCTCGGATAGTCTGCACCAAAAGGTAAAAGTTCAACCCAAGCAAGATAATGCTAATAATGCCCGCAATGATCACGAGCCACCAAGGATTAGCAAAGTTGTGCATCAGTTGTTTTCCTTGGACTTGACCGTTCTCAGCAGATGCATCATCCGTGCCTTCGGAAGAATCGCCAAGGGCCCTTTTAACATCCTGCTTGTGATCGTCACTAAACCCATAGTCCATAATGCCCGGCTTGTCATCGTTGTCCTGGACAGGGATCGTCATGCATCGGCCCATGCTCGTGAAAAAGACCAAGGGAATGACTGCAAATGGCAGCTGGATACTCAGGGCGACCTGACTGGCCAATAACAGTTCCGAGAGACCAGATTTACCCTTGATGATGACAATCGCCAAAGCAGGGATAATTGCCAGACAGCGGGTCAAAAGTCGACGCACCCATGGCTTCAGATACGATGTGCCCAAGAAGCCCTCCATGATGATCTGTCCAGCCAAGGTCGCTGTCAAGGTAGAGGACTGTCCTGCCATCAAAAGTGCTACCGCGAAGAGATAGCTGGCAGCGCGTCCAAGGTACTGACCAAGAAGATCGAACGCGTCAAAAAAGTCGGCCAGGCCAGAGTTGTCTGCATCAGGGAACTTGTACTTGAAAGTGGCTGCAGAAACGATCAAGATAGCAGAGTTGACATAAAGGGCGAAAGTCAACGCAATGGTCGAGTCCCAGAATGTGTAACGGAGCGTGGTTTTAATCGTTGAGTGCTTGACAGAGACCGTGTCCTTGTCATTCGCAGCAAGGGCTCGCTGCTCCTCTGTCATGAGATCCTGGGTCGAGGACATGGAGCTCTGGCAGCTTGCCAACCGGTTCAATTCGCGACGCGTCCTGAGTTTGACAATGTTGGAATGCAGGTAGAGATTGTGGGGCATGACCGTTGCACCAATGATTCCAATAGCCAGATAAAGTGCCTCTCTGTTGGTCAGGATCTCTGCGTTGGGCAAGAAGCCCTTGAGGACATCCACCGCGACAGGTTCCGAGTAGACAATCTCGGCAGTGAAGCAGATACCGACGACCGTGACCAGGATGATCACCAAGGCCTCGAAGAACCGTCGTGACTTGACGGACTGGTCGTCCCGGAAGGCAAAGAGGATAATCAGGACATCGGCGGCGGTGATGACGACACCCCAGGGTAGCGGGATCTTGAAGAGTAGGTTCAGGGCAATAGCGCTTCCAATGACCTCGGCAAGGTCGCATGCAATGATGGCGAGTTCAGCAAGGACATAGAGAATCCAATTCACGTATTTGGGCGTAAACATTCTGCAAGCCTGGGCGAGGTCTATGACGAGGCGGTCATCACATATAGACAGTATCCCCGCAAAGAGAAAGGGAAGAATGACGGAATAGGGACAGTAACGTGGCGGAACATTGTTTGTCAGTTTGGGGAGAAGAGACGTACAGGAGACAATACAGAACACAGTACATGTTTGAGCAAGCAGAGCGGGTGTTGTGCGCGGGAAATTCCGTAGAATGAGGCGCTGAGTTGAGATCGGAGCCAGGGGGCGCCCATGTTCCCGGCATAGAAAGCGAGAAGATGAAGTGATATCTTACCCAGTCCTGAGACGACGCCCAGCTTGACAGCAAGGCCTTGGAGCACAACAGCCATTAAGTTCGAGCAGAGAATGACAAAGAGATGCATGTATCCGAAGCTGGAGCCTGCGGCTAGATCCGTTGCCCAGTTACCCGGGTCCATATATCCAACACTAACGACTGTTGAGGAGAGCAACGGAAGGCGGGGTTAGTTCCATGGACGCGTCTAGTGCCATTTCTATGATGTGCATGTACAAGAGGCAGCTGAAAGAGGAGAAAGAGGAAGAGTAGGAAGAGGAGGAGAATATCGCTCAAAAAAAAAAAAAAAAAAAAAAAAAAAAAAAAAAAAAAGATTCTTTCTTTGATCTGCATAGATGGCGAGTTAAGCATGTTGTGTGCTTTTCGAGAAATAATCTCTAGGTCGACGCCCAAACCCTTTTCGAGCCCAGCTACACCCTATTCTTGCTCCTAGAGCAGACTTGCCCAGGGGTGAAAATAAGAAACTAGACAGAACAAGGGCTGGCGGTGGTGGGTTGTTGAGGAGAGGACTTTTTGGAATGACTAGAACATTTCCAAAGAGCCGAATCAAGGGTCACCCTGTCCACAGGGAAGGGCATGCACGCCTTGGTCGTTCTCTGAAAGATGGTGCAAACCTAAGAGTCTATTCTGTGATAGCTGCAATTGGGCTTTGTTCTTGAGAGAATAAGAAAAAGAAAGAAAAAGTACAACAGGGCGTATCTGTATCCTTGGCCAATTGGTCTAGATCATAGTCGAACCATTTGGCTCTGGGATCATGGCCAGGAACCTGGCGGGTCCACACGGACAAAGGTGATGTTGATGAGATGTAAAAGAGCAGCCCCGCCAACAGCATTGCAAGAGAAAGAGATGGATGGTTGTAGAAAAAAGGAAGAGAGAGAGATGGCACCGATCTGGGCAAAAGGACCAAATGTCTGCGGAGCACAAGGTTCTGGGCGTCTCTACTTACTGTATCCTGGACCAACAAAGCCCAGAAAGCGGCGGAACACGGTCATGAACCGACCAAACAAGTGGACTAGGCGCAGGCCACAAGATGGCGGCTCCTCACCGTCCTGGCCGCCCTGGTTGTGCTGGCGGTTGCCAAAGGTGCCAAAGCCTGCAGAGTTGTTGCCCGCATGCTGCTCCATCAGCGGGCGGAGGTGGGGTTTGGCCTGTCCATCAGAGCTATCCTGGGGACGGGTGCTCATGATGTCTAATAGGGGCGGATGTGGTGGAATGGGAGGGAGAGAAATGGGCGGAAAGGGTGAGGAGGAGGAGACGAGAAGGAGGAGGAGGAGGAGGAGGAGGAGAATAAGATTGAATGACAGTTGATCGAAGAGCGAGACAGAGAGGTGTGTGTGATTGAAGAGAGAGAGAAAAGAGAGAGAAAGAGAGAGAAGAGAGAGAGAAATGGAGAGAGAGATGGTCGATGGGTAGAACAGAGTTGGATTAGAACCAGATCATTATGAACGAGAAAACCAATCAGCTTCTGTCTTCCTTCAACTCCTACCAGCAACAGCATACTAACCTGCATCACTCTTGATTTCAACAGAGGGCTGAGGTCGAGACACTGATGACGTCCGGGCCATGGCCTCCTCTTCCTCCTCAGAGATGCTCTCCCCCTTTCCAGCTCCAGGGTCACGAGGGCTGGCTACTAGCTCGGGATCGATCATCGCCCGGCCAGCAAGATCTGGTCTCTTCATCACAGGCGAGACCAGTGTGCCCGACACGTGCTGGGGTGTGTTCGGCGGGCCACCACTAGTAATCACACCATTGGAAACCATAGGCGTGAGGTCATTCTCCAGAGTCTCGTGCGACGACTTGATGCCAGCGCGCGACTGGGGTGGGATCTGCTCAAACGGGAGCTGAGCTCGGGGACCATGAAGGTCGAGCTGCTCATCCGGCGAAGGCAGGTTCATCGTGGATGGATTGCGCAGGGGAAAGGTTGAGTTGTGGTCGAGATGGGGTGAGTCAATGCGGGGTTACTGTGTTGTTGATGGTGAAAAAGAAGGAAAAGAAAAGAAAGAAAGGAGGAGGCGTATGTTGCGGGGTCGACCAGCCGCGTTTTATAAAAATATATCCCTGTCGTTGTATGGATTGAATGGTTCCTCTCTCTCTCTCTCTCTCTCTCTCTCTATCTGTATCTCTCGACAGTGACTACAGGCGCATGCAGACCGCGTAGACAAACCCTACTTCTCCCGCACACATGAAAAAGGTTGACTGTAAACCTGCAAGGGCAACCCTTGATTTGCCGCGCGTGCTCTGTTCAATGACCAAGGCGGGCGAGGTAGGGGAGGAGGAGGAGGAGGGAGGCATGTTCAGAGAAACAGAGAGCGGCCGAGGCCCGAGGAGAGAGAGAGAGAGAGAGAGAGAGGGAGGAATGAGGCAAACAGGCACAGGATATCCGAGGAGGTAAGAAGGTTGGTCGGGTAGGAAGATAGGCTTATACAATAGTAGACAGGTAGGACAGGTAGGCAGAAATAAAAGCGGAGAGGCAATAACGATAGAGAGAAATGAAAAATGGTGAGATGAGCAGAGATGAGAGGAAATAAGGCGCAACCAGGAATAGTTTGGGTTTGGCCAGTGGATCCACAGGCTTCTGTTCCTGGGATGCATGAAGAATGAAATTGGACGAGCCGTAAAACTCAGTCTGCCCGCATGCCCACCCATACCAGGGTCCACCTGCCAATCCAGGCCTTTGAGGTGGGTAGTTGGATAGGATGCTGTAGTGGGCGTCGAGCAAAGAAGGGTGCTCTTCTCTCTCTGAGAGCCATTATCCCTCACACACACACACACTCTCTCTGTCTTTCTCTCTTTTTCTTCTTCTTCTTCTTCTTCTTCTTCTTCTTCTTCTTCCTCATCCGTTCTTCCCATCTCCCGCCATCTCCTCTTCCTCCTCCTCCTCCCCCTCCCCTCCTCCATCTCCTCCCCTCCTTCATTCCGTCCTCCTCTCCTCATCACTCCTTCCCTTCTCTTTCTTGCCTCGGCTACTCACGACCATCTCCCTCTCTCTCTCTCCTGCACCCTGCAGCTGCAACGACACCGACCTGACTCGTCCGTTTTACACCAACCGACCCATTCTCATTCATCCTGTCCATTCATCCTGTCTTCCCTCGTTTCTCCATCCTAGACCCTTTTTTCTTTCTTGATTCGTTTTTATTTTCGTTCTCGGATCTTCTCCTTCCACTCGAGCCACTCTTGTCCCTCCTCTCTCTCTCTCTCTCTCCTTCCTCTTCCCTCCCCGCCATCATGTCCGGCTACAATACCCAACCGCACTCACGCAGTAGAGAAAACTTTTTCCAGGACCAGCAACATGGCGACTTTCAAGATGTGGATGTCACTGGTTACCATGACTCGTATCCGATGCAAATGACACCTCAGCAGCGTCGGCAAGAGGAGCGTAGACGCCATGCTGAGGCTGCTACCGCTGCTGCTGCCGCTGCCGGCCAAGGTTCTTCCCCTTGGCTCAACAAGCAACAGAAAAAGTCGGGCAAGTGGAGGACAATCCTCTGGGTTGTCGGTGCATTGATTCTCATTGCCATTGCCGGTGTCCTCGCCTGGTATTTTGCCGTCCATAAGAAGAACGACGCCACCAGCAACCAGTCGCAAGGAAACAAAGGTGGAAATAACCCAGTGGCCACAGGACCCACAGGTGTGTAGCATTATCCATGTGCTCAGTCTATTATTGTTACATGTTATCAACCCGCTTGAACCTTCGTATCTACCCCACCTGCTCGCTCTTCTCCACCACCACCTTTTTTTTTTTTTTTTTTTTTTTCTCTCTCTCTCTCTCCTTCTTTTGCACAACAACGTCCATTTCTTGTCCTCCGCCCAGAATGGACCACAACCAGGGGTCTCGTTGATGCTCTCCGACTCCGCTCTGGCTCACATGCTGGGCTGGCGCTAGGATAGGATAGACCACTGCGCGTCTGGCGACCTGCCGATAACCTTTCTCGGTCGCAGCAGAGCACAGGCGAGCCCATTAGGTTGTCTTTTCTTTTTCATTTTTTCCCTGGCCAGCAAATGGCAATTGGGAGAGATACGTATGCTTGGTACAAACAGTGTGAAAGAGATATTCCGAGGGTAGTTCTGTTCTTTCCGCTCGGTCCCCTCACTTTTCTCTCGGTAGCGCGCGTGTTTCAACACGAGAAGCCAAGAATAGACAGCCCCCATCACCTTTGAATCGGCTGCTGCTCCCGCTTCGTGAATGACATCAGCCTCCTCCTCCTCCTCCTCCTCCTCCTCCTCCTCCTCCTCATTCCCTGGATCGACAACGGTCCGATCTCGGACTCTCCTTTTTCCTTTCCCCCTATTAACTCTCCTCTCTGCTCTCTTGTTTGGTATAGTGGTCACGCCCAATGGCACCGTCATCCCCAATACCAACTACCCGCTAAAGCGCGTCTTCTACGGCATGGCCTATGTGCCTCTGAACGCCCAGCTTCCCAACTGCTACAACACCCAAGAATCCGTTAACAGAGAGCTCAAATTGCTCGTCCAGACCACAAAGCGTGTCCGTCTCTACGGAACAGATTGTAATGTTCTCGAGTACACCATCAATGCTATTCAGACTCTCAAACTCGACCTTCAGGTCGTTGTCGGTATCTGGATTGATGGCACCAATACCACTTACCCACGCCAGCGAGATGAGTTCTTCCGCGTCATGGCCAAGTATGGCTGGGGCCAGATCATTGGTGTCTCTGTTGGTAACGAGGTTCTCTTTGATAAGTACCAGACTCAGGATGTGCTCATTAGCTTGGTAAAGGAGGTCAAGGCCAAGATGGTAGCCTTGGGTCAAAGCACTATCCCTGTCTTTACCTCAGACCTTGAGAGGGACAACAAGCCTCCGTTGACCAACAACGAGGACAAGGCTGGTGTGAACTTGCATCCTTTCTTCTCGGGGGCTCCCGTTGAAGATGCAGCTTCCTGGTTTTGGACCTACCTTGAAAAGACGGTCAAGCCTGCTGTAAACTCGAACAACACTACCCCCATTGATGTCTGGATTACGGAGGTCGGCTGGCCGACTTTCCCTGCACATGCTGCTACCAGTAAGACACTTTTTTTTTTTTTTTTTTTTTTTTTTTTTTGTGTTGCCATTTTTCTCGTCTGGGTCTGAAAACCCTCCACATTTTTCTTGTGCATCTTTTGATGCTAACCATGGTCCTATTTTTTTTTTTTTTTTTTTTTTTTTTTTTTTTACGCCTCGATCCCTTCTATCCCCAACCTGCAGCTGTTTATTGACACCTGGCTGTGTGAAGCCAATGCCAAAAAGTTGCCATATTACTACTTTGAGTTCTTTGATGCACCCTGGAAGATCTGGCCCGGCTCTGCTGTCGAGGGTTTCTGGGGATTGCTTACGATTGATATGAAATTGAAAGTCAAGTTGCCTGATTGCTTGTCTGACTAGAGAGAAAGAAAGTAGGAAAAAAAAAAAAAAAAAGACTCAAAAAAACACACAGACACAACAACAACACAAGAAAAGCTTTCAAAAACAAATACTGCGGCATAAGATAGTTATTACCATCTTTTCTTCTTCTTGGGATACACCAGGCAATATTGGTCAAGTAAAAGGAAGGAAAGGAAAGGAAAGGTTATATTATGTCTCGCCTTGGTGCAAAAATGGAACATATTTGTGTGTTCTTCCAAATAACAGGGATTTCCCTGCTTTTTTTTTTTCCAGCAGGGAGGGTTGTTGGTTCAGGCATATGCACGGGAAAACAGACATTGGAAGAGAACTAGAACTTAACATTGAAGGATCTAAGCCGAATCTCCTGATTCCTCTCTGATCTAAACCCAAAGTTGAATGGACGTAAAACAACTATGGAACGACGAGAAAAAAAAAAGTTTCTCATTGAAATCTCAAGAGAACACAAAAAATGAAGCAGAACCTTTCTAGTCTACGCGCTTTGGTACGCGTCTATTTGTACAATAAAAGCCTTTTCGGTCACCTCTTCTGTCATTTTTTATTCAGCGCTTTTGATAAGCCTCTCTGAAAATATGCTTTGTCACATCGACCTCAGAGCAATTTCCGCAATCCAAGCATGTGCAAGTATGTGTGCTTGTCCGTGGAAAGTCCACGAGACTGGTGTTAATGCTTAATGGTCGACCATAATCGCTAACAACCGTATGCCCTAATTTTTGACTAGTAGGAGATATCTTATCTGCTGCCCTATAGGTGGGTAGTTTCGTCGATTGTAGTATAGCAATTTCGCTGCTAATGGGTTCTAGTCCTGACCAAACAAAGTCTCTACCAGACGCAAAAAAAAAATGAAAACCGGGCTGTCCTTGGTCCTCCCAAAGTCAGGTCAATACTCAACAGAGCCCGCCCAAAAATGCTATTGAGATGATTTTGTTGACCCAGTGGGCTGTAGGTCATTATAGGCGTAGTCAGTTAAACTTTGTACTGTCGAGTGGCCCTCCTCTCCTCACACTCCTTTGAAAGAGACCCCAAGTTGTCCGAGATAATCAGTCAAAGGCGGTCATGATACACATACCCTTCTTGAAGGCAGTATTCCAATCCAACACAAAGGATCGGTTTGGCTGTCGCTCCAGTATACCCCCACTTGGCAAGCCGAGCTGGAAAAGGTGACACCCTGTTGCCGTAAAAGTGCGTGCAGTGCAATAGTAGCAATTGATATCCTAACACCGTAGGCGGTCTTCCGGAAACGGATGCCAATCCTTCATAACCTTTGCTATCTTAAGCATCCGAACAGCCGTCGCCCTTTTGCGGCGTCCATGAAGCAAAGCTCCAGTCATGTGTGAGCAGACAAGGTTTAGCTATTCCTTTTCATCCTATCAACTTGGTGTCCAGTCTGCGAATGTGGCTCCTACCTAGTTAGTGCTCGAGCCTGGTGTCGGTATCAGAGGCAATATTGAGGACGCCATGCAACCTAATCACATACTAAACTTCGCTCTGTTAGTGTTGCAACTTTATGCCATTCATCTGGTACACATAGTGTATGTGCTCGATTCAATCCTGTACCAATGCGCAGAATATTCGTTTGGGAGGTCGTCGGGAGTACTTCCTATACTGCCGCAAACCCCACTTCAAGAGACTCTTCATCTCCTCCAGGCATACGTCGTAGAAACAAAAGAATGCTACTTCTAATAGAGATAGAGTTGCCAGCTGCTCGATTCGTCTCTCCTCAAACACATCTCAGACAGCAGCCTTGTCATCACCGGAAGGGGACAAACCAGCCCTGATGATATCCTCGATGATAGAGGAGTGCAGTGTAGGCTCATCCCCAGTTCTCTGGTGCTCTTTGCCATTCTTCTCGTCGCAATTATGGTTGAAGACAGCTGGAGACATGAGTTCCCCTTGAAGACAGAGTGATTGTGTAGGAAGTGACCCGTTTCTTATCAAAGTTAACATATCGGGATTACCATCGCATTGAATATTCGAGATTTGGAACTATAAAAGCACGTTTACGAGATCATCAGGACCTAGTATGCCTGTAGCTATATTGCTACCGTTCCTGGTGTGCTTGGAGTGTCAGTGACGACAATTGAATGGTCGAGATGGAGTATGGCGGGGAGGGTACAGTATCTCTCTTAGAACACAAGTAAACCACGGAAACCAAGCAAAGACTTACTGAAGAATGGTGACGAACTTTTCTTAAAGTGACTCTGCACTGAAGGATGCAGCACGCACCTTTCTCTACACTACTAAGAAAGAGAAAAATAAAGGGTATTGAAAGGCTACTATGATTTGCATTTGTCGAAGAACTTTGCGCTCTTTGTTGAGTTCGATCACTAACCAGAGGGGTACATGCTAAGGTCAAAGGTGAGTCATGGGAGACACTCCATGAAGCGTCAAGGGATGAAGTGACCAATTTCTCTATAGCATTGTCGATGAAGCGCCAACATGGGTCCACTTGTTTCCACTGTAAAAAGTCCAGAATCGTTCAGAAGACAACTACTGCCCTAAGACCCAACTCTCCAATTTATATATTTTTATTGGACTTGATTGTTTGCAATGGCCAACTCTGGAACTGCATAACTATTGGCTGGAGCCTTTCTAGAAACGTGCTCTGGCAATTACATGATTTGCTGCGATTTGCCGAAAATACTAAGAGGGTTATCTCAAGCGAAATTGTATGGCTCTGCTTTATGGCCATGATATCACCACCTTTTATATATTAAAAGACACGGAACACAGCACGAGACCCAAAACGAAGACAACATATGGTCGTCAAGAGAGGCAGAGGGACATTCGAACAGGAAATGTAACCCTATCAGGATTACTAGAAGGAGGATATGTGGCAAGATCAAGACGAAGGGGAAAGTATAGGAATAAAAGAGCTCGAGCTGAAGAATGAGTAAGCACATCGACAACCTCAGAATGCGACACTTCTCGCTCCGATTTCATGGTTTCATTTCTCGGTACGAGGTATTGAATCGATGACATGGATAGTGTTGGTAGGGGACGAAATTCTTGCCTTTCCATTTCCATTATACATTACCAAATTTCTATCATTCCAGATCATGAGGCAGTATTAGCCCCCTACGTCCCTCCTGACTCTCCATACTATTACAATCTGCATTCTTCGTCGTACATCTCAAACACCTCGTCTATCTCGTAGAGATAATAATGTTCACCTATACTTGTAGCTGATGTCGTAGCACGCTAGTAGTTCTTTTTCAAAAGCTTCTTTCCATCCCCAATATTCATTCATAGTAACTATATTAAAAAGAGCGAATACTGAGTAAATTGAACCCATGAAATAAAAAGAATCTAGTCAATCATTAGTATTCATTGAAAAAAAAAAAAAAAAAACTCGGGGTATTCTCTGAAGTCTTTAACCGAGTCACTTCACCAGTGTATCCGCTGGAGGGAATATGGCTAACCCGGATAAAAAATCTGTTGATCTAACTATAGTTAGCCGGTCATCCGTTCAACTCGTTCTCATTACTGTCTCGACGACAGACTGCTTCAGTTTTGTCATACCTGCGCTCCTGTTGATCTAAAAGTGTATTTAGTCAAAAGAATGTGGTGTTGCACCTACAAATCAAAGAAACACACATAGTATCAATGACTTATTTTCACATACCCTTTTTGCCAATTGAAGCGGGTTGGGTGTCTCAACTTGTGATATTTTTTTAAAAAAACCATTTGGTAGGGATGATTTCTCGACGCCTCCTGACGAATATCTAGGAGATAGGGCCTTGGATTTGTGCGTCAGGAGCCCAAAGACCAAATTCCAAAACGGTCGTACTAACCCCATGTAATTCCCCAGCCCACAACCTGACTTCTAGATTTCTCGGAGTTTTCCGCACTCGGCTCCATGCAAAAATTCTGTACTAACTCCGTGCAACCGCGTAAGCAAGCAATGTCACGTGGCGGTTGTGAAAGAAAGAAAGGAATCCCCTATTTATTCATTCTGTGAACTCTTTCAATAAGCGAGAGGGTATTGGCCACAGCTAGATCTTCCTCTGCCATAACCATTAGCGGGAGTGAATCTCCAAAGCATATTGGTACTAGGTTCCAACTCGTAAATTCCCAGTCTCGCAGGGGATCCTGGCTGTGGACTTTCAAGTTCAATAGCCCTCACTGGCCGCAAGTCTGAAGGTACCTCGATAGTGTGGACATCATTGAATTTGCGGATCGTCCATTCAACTGGAGGGAGTCTGATGTCCACAACAATTTTGCTGCCGGGGTACTTCAAATAGGAGCCTCCAGATGTGATGATATAGTTTCCATTTTCCAACTTCTCGACTGTCCACACATACTCCCTCCCACCAACAACCACAGGCGAAACAACGCCTTTAGGATTGTAACCGAGGGGGAAAGCAGGGGGTGAGGACTTCACATTTGAGACGATCAAATATCTTCCACTTTGCAACTCTGCCAGGACAACTTGGATCGAAGCCAAGAGCAAGAGAACGAGAATTGCCAGATGCGAATGAGCCATCTCGATGATACCTGGTCGAAGGAAGGAACGAGATAGAGGTCAAGATGGTGAAATTAGGGTCATGTATTTGAATATCTTCACAATCAGAGTATTTACAAGAGTCTGAACTCACAATAGAAAGAAGGAAGAAGCGAACGCAAGGTGTGAGAGTGGTGGAGAGATGAGTCTTCAATCGCACCTTTCTATACCGATCAACAAACTCTAATATGTGATCCATGCTTGGGAAAATTCATTCAAGACGGGTTGTACTCCGGGCCTGCTTCCCACCCCTTGACTCATTTCTAGAATAATGACAGCATTTCCGGAGACTCTGTAGTCCATTCCGGATTCATTTAAAGCCTGATCATACAAATCGAACGCTTGCTTATTCATTTGATTGTTAGTATGAGGGAGAGGGTTACGGAGGAAGCCAAAGAGAGAAAGACCGAGCTGGAGCCAGTTGATATGGGATCTATTTGATACCACCTTTTGATGCTTCCAACTCCATTTCTCTCTCTCTCTTCTTTCGATCTTTCTCGTTCTTTCCAAATTTCAGGGGGTGAGGGAGTGAGTGAACGTGACAAGAAAAAGAGTGTCGAGTCGGATCTTCCATCTACCAACCACACCCTCCTGTTTTTCCATTCAATCAATCTCCTCAGGACTGTCGTAGCGAAAATACAAATCTCACAAGCTTCTCTCAACTCAGTTGGTATTTGAAGCCACTCCTTCTTCCTCTTTTCTTCAGGAGTTTTCATATTGGCAGGCATCTCTTTGGTACTGACGAGAAAAGTGGTAAAAATGGAAGACAAGGGTGTTTGTATTTCTGAGGTTCGAGCACTGACCAAACCGAGGGGAATTTTATCCTTGAAGTCCTGTGGCACTCCACCTCAGCTTGCAAGAGAGGAGTATAGTCCTCTAGATTCTGCGGAAATTTAGGGAACAGATATTGTTAGACTCTTATCTACTTTCTTTCATGTTCAATAGCTTTTCCATGCTCTTATTTCAAGTCTCACCTGGATTTATGCCTTCTATTCTTCTGGTTTTCTCTTGCTTCTCTATAAAAGCGATTGTATGAATGTGATTTCTTTTTACCACATGGTGCTTGACGCATTGTTCGCGTCCCATTTATTTTTCTTGGACAGCAGAAATCATGTGTACACCTCTCTCGTCTCTCCACCTAGTTATCCAGGAACTGAATTGCCCGCAGCTGTTGAGACTCATACTTATGGTCTCCAACTACCAGCCTGAGTTGCGGTACCAGCGCGAGAAGATTAAGGATGCTTGACCGTGCTGGGCTCAATAAACGGACTCTCCCCTTTCTTCATAGGTAATTTGTACAAGTGACAACAGTGGTTTGTTCAACATGTTGGTGATGGAACCAAAGGTTAAACAGGTTGCACCAGGCTCATGAATAAAATTAAAAGGACATAATCTATCATAAGCTGGAGTGGCTGTTTCCAGTAAAAAAAAAAAAAATGCACTCTTTTTAATCCGTAGTGGAGGGTGAAATCCTCTGTCCTTCCTACATCTTTGCCTCGCAGTGGAGAAGCTGATCATGATTGTGGATAGGCATTTCCCATTATTGCCAACCTTTGTCCTAACCCTTTCTGTATCCAAGATTGAAAAATATTAAATGGATCCGGAAAGTGGAAAGTTCAGGATAGAAAGAGGAGATGCCGTGAAGTTGAACAAGATACAAGGTACAGAACTAGACTACTGAGTGAAAGCTTGACAATCCTGACTTTAACTTCTCATGTGTCGGTTGTTGTCCTTGTTTTGACTTTCACTGTTGTCAACAACTGATTGTTACAGCTCTATCATATCTTTTCTTGTTGATCTAAAATGTGTTTAGATGACAGAGCGCTATTGGACCCTCGAGTCAAATACAGAGAGAACATGGACAGCAATGAGTTGAAACACTACGTAAAACAACACTGCAAGGTGATTGTGGAATAACGGAATGAATCCGTTTGCCTTTATTCGCTCAACAAGTGAACTCTTTCAATAGAAAGAGGATTGGCCACAGCTAGATCTTCCTCTGCGTCTCATTCCATAATCCGGAGCGGGAATGAATTTCCAAAGCATATTGGGACGAGGCTCAATCTCGTAAATTCCCAGTTTAACAGGGGATCCTGGCTGTGGACTTTCAAGTTCAATAGCCCTCACTGGTCGCAAGTCTGAAGCTTCCTCGATGATGTAAGCACCATCAAATTCGACGATATTCCATAGAACTGGAGGGGGTAGGATATCCACAACAACGTCACGGTTGAAGGCCTTCAAATAGGCTCGTCCAGATGCGATGATATATTTTCCATCTTCCACCTTCTTGACCGTCCATAAATGTTCGCGGCCAGCAACAACCACAGGCGAAACGGGTCCATGACCTTCGAAACCGAGGGGGAAAGGAGGGGGGACGGACTTCACATTTGAGACAATCAAATATTGTCCATCTTGCAACTTTGCCAGGACAGCTTGGATCGAAGCCAGAAGCAAGAGAACGAGAATCGCCAGATGCGAATGAGCCATTTCGATGATACCTGATCGAAGAACAGAGCGAGATAAAGGTCAGGATGGTGAAAAGAGGTTCTTGTATTTATGTTTCTTCAATCAGAACATTTCTCGAGGATCTGAACTTACAACGGATGCGTCGGTAGAGAGGGATTGTGTATGGAAAGAAGGGAGAAGTGAATAGAAGATGTGAGAGTGGTGGAGAGATGAAAGTGAGTCTTCAATTGCCTCCTTTTATACAGATCAACCAACCCCAGGACGTGGTCCATGCCTGGGAAATTCATGCAAGACGGATTATTCCGAATCTGTTTCTATCGTTTGGTTTGCCTCTGGAATAATGGCACCATTTCCAGAGCTTCTGTATGCATTATGCGACAAGATTAAGCCAGTCGAACGCTTTGGCCCTTGGTTAATCTTTTTGGCAGTCATCATGAGAGTGAGGGCCATGGAAACTAGAATTCAAAGGACTGACGCCGCTCGGCGTGGGATCTATTTGATACGAGTCTCTAATACCTTCAATAACACCTCCTATTCTCCCCAAAAGTTCAGAGGATGTGAGAAAGTAGGGATTTGGGTTTCGACACTTACTGCATGAGAAAGAGATCTGCATGCGTGCAGTGACAACAAAAGAAAATGTGGCTAGATTGTTGAGCCCAATCAAACCAGGGTTCTCTTACTACTAACCACACCCTTACTACTCTCCATCCAATCGAAATCCTTGGGACTGCACTGATTATAACAGTGTAGTATCCCTGAGCCTCTCTCAATCCATTCAGTTTTTGAAGTCACTTTTTTTTTTTTTTTTTTTTTTTTTTCAGGAGTTATCACATCAGCAGACGTGTCTCTTTGACAATGATGTGCAAAGCGGCGTAAATATAGAGCAAGGATGTTGAGCTGTCCTGCGGTTTGAATACTGACCTAGTCGAGGAGGCTTCACCACCCTACCTCCTTGAATCATGTGGCGGAGAGCCTCAGCCCACAAGCGAGGACTGTAGTCCTCTAGATTTTACCGAAGTTGAGCAAGTGGATCCTGTCAGATTCTTCACTACTTTCTTACTTGTTCTCTAAGATTTACATGTTCTCCTTCTCGGTGTTCAAGTCTCTCTTGCCATGACCTTTGTTTTCCCCATCTCTTCTTCTCTGTTTGAGTGGCTGCATGAATGTGGTTTCTATTTGCCAAATGGTGCCCTGCGCACTGTCCGCGCGTGCCATTTCTTGGCCGTGCTGGGCTCAACAAATGGACCCTCCTCTTTCCTCTTAGCTAATCTGACCATCTGAGATCAGCACTGGCCGTTGACAGTGCAGAGAGAGAGAGGGAGGATGGGAGAATATCCTGTGAAGGATCAACCTTGTTCTTTGTTTAGTTCTTCAAGACAGATCGCATACCTCTCTGGAAATAGTAAACTGTAGTAGTGACTGGAGTACACTCAATATAATGGTGACTAGTTGATCCGGCTCTTTCAACATATCGATAAAGAGTCAGAGGTAAAACAGATTGCGCCAAACTCAGGGATGGCATTGAAAGGACATATAATCCATCCCAAGAGGGGTATCTGTTTCCTGTGAAAAGGCAATTTTACAAGTTGGTGGTGGTAGGTGGAATCCACAGTCCCGCCTACATCTTTGCCTCACAGTGGGGAGGCTAATCACGATTGTGGATGAACATTTATCGTCCCTGCCAACATTTGTCTTAATCTCTTATCCTTCATAGAGCCAGCGACCCCTTGACTGTGTAATCCTTCTTTCATTTATTTCCACTCGAGATACAGATAAAATAAAGAAAATACTAGCTAGATAACCCTCTCTCCTTGGCTGACTCTGAACCCCATCTTTCTTTCTCTCGCAGGAACACGTCCGCTCGAGCAAATATGATCAATGACTTACCTACACCGTATTCTTCCCAGAGTGGTAACCCTACTCAACAATCATCGGATGGTAACCCCATCCAACCTGCGCAGAATCCCTTCCACAACTCCTCCCTTCCACCCTCACCAACGAGGACATCCAAGCATTGGTGGCGGTCCTTGCCCCAGCTCTTCGACAGGCAGGGGGATCACTCCATCAACGGATCAACATAAAAGACCCTTACCTCACAGTCAACCCATCTGTTCCAATCCTCGAACCTTACGATCAGCTCGAGGAATACCTGCCTAGCTTCAAAAACCGGCTTAAGTTTCACGACCATCCTAAGTGGGATGAAGACGATGGCTACACCGACATCAAGCACTTCCCGAGAGTGCGTGGGATTGAGTACACGGCTCCAGTCCTCCCTACTCACCTCAACACTTCCAAACACTTACAGAGAAGAGATCAAGAGTTCGCTACTCTCCAAACAAAATTGGCCCACCTCACCAGACCAATTGACGCCACAGTCCATGCTATCCTTTCCTCACCTGCAACAGATCAGGACGATCCGGTCATGGCTAACATCATTGAGACTCTGGACACCATTCGTTACAATCTCGCAGCAATCAGCACTGAGATGGGCCATCTTCGTACGCAGGCCATTTGCAGAGACAAGAATATCATTCCCCCTACTGACCCCAACGGGAAGACCCCAATCATTTCTCACCAGGAGATTATCGATCAACAAAAGTTCACCAAGTCACTCAAGAATGCGACAGGACAGGGTGACAGAGGTAACGGAAGGGGCAGGGGCAGAGGCGGCTACAAAAATCATGGGAACCACAATTTCCAGGGTAACCAACAGCGGCACACAGAAGGCAACAACAATGAGAAACAGAGCCAATCGAACTCGAACTCTTATCAAACTCCAAACAGCGACAGCAGCAGCCAGTCTTTTCAGCAAGCCTCGAACCCAAGGGGACGCGGTCGGGGCCGAGGACGCCAGTAGGAGGACGACTACATCGGTTCCAAGCAGCGTGGAGACGACTCACCGACGAAGACTGGATTCGTCGGACTATCGAAGATGGATTCAGAATCCCGTTCACTTCTCTCCCGCCAGACAGTCCCCATCCCAGACACCACCATCCCCGATCGACCAAAGAGACGGAAACAATAGAGAAGGAAATCCTCGCTCTTCTCGAAAAAACGCGCAATAGAGGAAGCTACCGAAGATGGCTTTACGAGCCGACTTTTACGATCCCAAAGAAAACGGGAGACTTGAGGCCTGTTCTAAACCTACGTCCCTTAAATCAGTATGTACCGAAGAAACATTTCAAAATGGAGACGATCAAGGTAGTTTGCAATATGATAAACAAGGGAGACTACATGACCAGTGTAGATCTCCAGGATGCATTCCTCCACGTTCTCATCCACGAGTCTTCCAGGAAACACCTACAATTCCACTGGAAAGGGAAACAGTACCAGTTCCGCGTACTACCCTTCGGTCTCTCATTGGCGCCCTTCGTCTTTACGAAGGTCCTCAAACCGATCCTCAGATGGGCTCGGCGCAAGGGAATAAGGATCGCAGCGTACTTAGACGATCTATTGATAGTAGCCAGGAACAGGGAACAGTCCTTACTAGCAACAAAACAAGTTCTCGACAAGTTGAAGTCGCTCGGATTCCTAGTAAAGGAAAGCAAGTCTCATCTGGAGCCCACACAGTCGATATCACATCTGGGATTCCAGATCGACTCCCAGAAGATGACACTTTCAGTGCCAAAAGACAAGATCCGCGACATCAGAAGAGAAGCTTCCAAGATGATCAAGAAGGGCAAGATGACGCTGAGAGCCCTCTCGTCCTTCATCGGGAAAGCACTCGCAATGACGGCAGCAGTTCTGCCTGCCAGACTCAAGACGCAAACCCCTGGTACAAAGTGAAGAACGAAGCCCTTCAACGGGGGACTTCATGGACGGAATATGTTTCATTGACGACACCAGCTCTGGAGGACCTTCAATGGTGGATAGAAGGCTTACAATCGTGGAACGGCCTCACTTGGATCCAACAACCTCCCCAAGCGGAGATCTACACCGATGCCTCGGATACGGGATGGGGATCGTCCATGGACAGAAAACCATCTCAGGATTATGGGACAGACAGCTGATGGAGACTCACATCAACTTGAAAAAAGTTAATGGTGATTTGGTACACAGTGGCACACCCTCAATTCCAAGGGAAGAGATTAATGATTTATTGCGACAACACAACGACTATTGCATACGTGAACAAGTTTGGAGGGACGAGATCACCAGAGCTGATGAAGCTAGCAGACAGGATTTGGTCTCATTGCTTGGCGACGGGAACCACAATCTCCACAGCATTCGTCCCCTCATTACTCAACCCTGCCGATCCACCCAGTCGACAATTGCAGAAGCAACTAGAATGGAGTATCAGTCCCGAAGCATTCCAGACACTGGACGACAAGTGGGGACCCCACCACATAGATCTCTTCGCCTCGAAACACAACGCAAAGCTGAAGAACTACATGTCATGGAAATTCGAGAAGGAAGCAGTGGCACAGGACGCCATGCAACAGGAATGGAAAGGACAAGGCAGACTCTATGTCTGTCCTCCATGGAATTTGATCCCGCTGATTCTAGCGAGGATTCAGAAGGAGGGCCTGAAAGCGACATTGATAACTCCGAACTGGACAGGCGCCATCTGGTATCCAACAATGAAGATGATGACATCAGAACCACCAATTCATCTACATCGCTCCGCCGTTCAGGACGCCTTCAAAAAGACCCCGGGATCCTAGAGAAGAACCCAGCTTGGTCCTTGATCGCATGGAACATAAACGGCGCAAGACCCTGTCAATGAAAGGATACGACAACTCCGTAGTCAACATTCTGAGAGACGCGGAGACGGAAAGGCTCAAACGCAAACGTTACAGTCATATTCAGAAGTCGTTCATACAATGGTGTGAGGATAAGAGTGTAGACCCCACACTTCCCAACCCAGCGATGGTCCTCAATTTTCTTGCTTGGGGACACACCACCAAAGGATGGAAAGCGACTACAATATCAGCCTATCGAGCCCAGCTCACGGGACTCTATGAAGACACCTCACTTTTTCCAACAGGACAGCTACTTCTCCAGCTTCTTCCAAGTTTTACGCGCAAACGAAGTGGATTCAAACAAGGAGATGGCCTTAGACATTACGCCGATCTTGGATTATTTTCGGTCACTACCGCCAAACAAAAATGTATCAGCAGAGATCCTCGCACAGAAATTATGTTGGTCACTGGGTATGTGCGCATTCCTCCGCCCTAGCGACATCGAGCGTATTGATCTGGATGAGTGCCAAATAGAGAACACGTTTGTGAAACTGCTCGTCCTTCGTCCCAAAGAAAAGTCAAACGGAATTCACAAAACAAATATGTGATCCTTAAAGCGCTGCAATCGGATCCCGCCCTTTGTCCAGTCAAGACGTTCAAGGCTTATGTGTCACGGTTCACAAAGGACCGCCTATCAGTTCCGCATCCGACCCAGCCCTCCTTAATGTACAATCCACTGGTACGACACGTCAAGTATCACGAGATGGGTGTTTCAGCACAGCGCATCGGAAAACACATCAAGGCGGTCATGTCAAAGCTACAATTACCACCAGGAGCAAGGGTACCAAAGGCCAGAGCCGCAGGATCTACACAAGCGGCAAGGAAAGGAGCTGACATCAACGACATTGTCACTCAAGGCAATTGGTCTTCTTCAGCGATGTTCTCCAAGTTTTATCGTATGTCAAGCAAGACGAAATCAAACTTTACGAAAATGGTATTGGGCTGATTACTCTGAATGCACAGTAAAGGGGTCGCTGGCTCTATGAAGGATAATGCAGGACTAAGACGACAAAGGAAGTCTTATGTCCATTATCCGAGCCAGCGACCCTTTTTATTGTCCCCACCCTCTCCTCCCTTTTATCTGTTCACCATACTCGCGAAAGAAAGATGGGGTTCAGAGTCAGCCAAGGAGAGAGGGTTATCTAGCTAGTATTTTCTTTATTTTATCTGTATCTCGAGTGGAAATAAATGAAAGAAGGATTACACAGTAAAGGGGTCGCTGGCTCGGATAATGGACATAAGACTTCCTTTGTCGTCTTAGTCCTGCATAATTTATCCGGGATGGGGAAAGTACTAATTGGATCCAGAAAGTTAAAAACTCGGGATAGAAAGAGGATGCACATCTTGAAGTATCCCTTAAACCGTTTAACAGGCAAATTCGCCAGTTGAGCCTACTCTATTCGACTTCATCGAGAATATTCTTACGGTTTAAGGGATAACAAGATTCGAGGTACACCAACCGGACTACTGAGTGAAAACACAAAGGTCCTTACTCCAACTTCTCAACATATTAGTTATAGTCTCTGTATTGACTTTACTTCATGGTGATTGTGGAATAACGGAATGAATCCGTTTGCCTTTATTCGCTCAACAAGTGAACTCTTTCAATAGAAAGAGGATTGGCCACAGCTAGATCTTCCTCTGCGTCTCATTCCATAATCCGGAGCGGGAATGAATTTCCAAAGCATATTGGGACGAGGCTCAATCTCGTAAATTCCCAGTTTAACAGGGGATCCTGGCTGTGGACTTTCAAGTTCAATAGCCCTCGCTGGCCACAAGCCTATAGCTAACTCGATAGTGTAGACACCATCAAATTCGACGATGCTCCATTTGCTTGTAGAGGGTAGGCTTTCCACAATAATGTCACGGTCTGCGTTCCTCAAAGAGTATCGTCCAGATGTGATGGCATAATTTCCATCTTCCAACTTCTTGACCGTCCACAAATGTTCGATGCCAGCAACAACCACAGGCGAAACGGGACCCTGAATTTCGAAACCGAGGGGGAAAGGAGGGGGGACGGACTTCACATTTGAGACAATCAAATATTGTCCATCTTGCAACTTTGCCAGGACAGCTTGGATCGAAGCCAGAAGCAAGAGAACGAGAATCGCTAGATGCGAGTGAGCCATTTCGATGATACCTAGTCGGAGAAAGGAAAGAGATAGAGGTCAGGATGGTGAAAAGAGACGGCTGTACTTGTATATCCTCACAGTCAGAGCATTTTTCGAGGATCTGAACTTACAACGGATGCGTCGGTAGAGAGGGATTGTGTATGGAAAGAAGGGAGAAGTGAATAGAAGATGTGAGAGTGGTGGAGAGATGAAAGTGAGTCTTCAATTGCCTCCTTTTATACAGATCAACCAACCCCAGGACGTGGTCCATGCCTGGGAAATTCATGCAAGACGGATTATTCCGAATCTGTTTCTATCGTTTGGTTTGCCTCTGGAATAATGGCACCATTTCCAGAGCTTCTGTATGCATTATGCGACAAGATTAAGCCAGTCGAACGCTTTGGCCCTTGGTTAATCTTTTTGGCAGTCAACATGAAGATGAGGGTTATTGAAGCTAGAAGCCAAAAGGAGAGAGACCTAGCCATCTAGCCGATACCACTTGGCGTGGGGTCTATTTGATACGAGTCTCTAATACCTTCAACAGCACCTCTCATTCTCCCCAAAAGTTCAGAGGATGTGAGAAAGTAGGAATGTGGTTTTAGACTCTTGTTGTTGCATGAGAAAGAGATCTGCATGCGCGCAGTGACAACAAGAGGAATAGCGACATGATTATTGAGCCCAATCCTCTATCCACTAACCACACCCTCTCTCAAATCATCAGTTTTGAAGCTACTTTTTTTTTTTTTTTTTAAAAAAAAAAAAAAAAAAAGAATAATAGGATAGAGTCCTGGCCAGAAATTTTCAGCACTTATAATTTTTACACTATCTGATTCAATTGAAATCCGACTCACATATCCAAAAAAAAAAAGATGTTTGGCTGCTATCCTGGAGATGATTGGCCATTTGAATAACAAGGATAGACTAAAAATTATTTGTGCCGATAATTTCTGACCAGGACTCTAGTTAGGTGATGTATGTTTCGGTGCTTTGAATAATGGCTCCATGGAGGGAGACTCATTCGATTCCCTCAGTTACATTTCACCGCACTCGCAAGAGAAGAATTTAGTCCTCTAGACTTCTCCAGAAGTTGAGAAATGGATCCACTATTCACTACTTTTTCTCATGCTCTCCAGTCTTTGCATATTCTCAGGTCAAGCCACTCCTGTAATGTCCTTTGTTTTTCACGTCTCTTTTTCCTTCTCTAATTGGGTGGTTGCATGAATGTGGTTTCTTATTACCGCATGGTGCTGCGCATTGTTCGCGCCTTTCTTTTTTTTTTTTTTTTTTTTCTTTTTTGGATAGCAGAAACCTTGTCGAGGCTGTTATCCATCTGAGCCCATACCACATATGAGCTACATGACCTTGACCTCCCCCTCCCCGGATATAGGCCAAAGCTTTCTTGGTATTTGAGGCATTATGTAATCTGTTTTGTCCCAATTTGCCCTATCTAATCTCAGAAAATAGTAAAAGGTGTGTAGCTCAGGAATTTTTATCTTTGTCCTCTCTTTCGAACTCCAGACTGTTGCTGTTGCAGACAAATCGAGTCGAACAAATTGACGATCGAATCGATGTTGAAGCTACGAACTTTTTTCATCACGGCTTCGCCAATAGCTCTTAATTGTCAACGATAAGCTAGCGCTGCGAATTCAACGCCCCAATAGTGCCTGGGCGCATAGAGAGAGTTCAAACCTATAATAGGAGCAAAGGCCTTGTCCAAGGGTCTCCATTATTGAAATTGTGAAGGGTTATGTGTGACAAAGAAGAGAGAGTACTGAACACGGATCGAGTCAGGTAACTTACCTATCCCACGTACTATAAACATGTAAGTAAGGCGCGCACATGGCCTAGTCATTTAAAGCGAGCATTGGGAATTGTATTTCGTCTTCCCCATCTGATCGTTTTGGGGGCCCAATGTTTAGTCTCGCATCCAACAACTTAAAAGACCATTCTCTATATTTTCATTTACTTAGGATGAGAAGGACAGGGGATTGATAGATATGGTCGAGGAAGGATAAGGGGCAAGGGGAAGCCAAGAACATTTCTACAAATGTAAATCGATTGAGGGAAGCCTTCTTTCTCACCTCAACTTCCATCTCACCTCAACTTCTATCTCACCTCTACTTCTTTCCAAGCATGATTGATTACCTCAGCGCCTCTGGCTGATTGTCAGTACTTCAGTGCGAGCGTCAGGTTAATAGTAGTGTCCGTGAAAAAAAACTATTGTTATTGTAAATTTTTTCGTGTTTTGATAGATACTGTGCTTTTGTACCTATACAGGAGGGGCACACTGATTACGTCTAGTGCTAGGTTTTGCGCAATAGCGGTTCATTCTTTGAGTTGGCCCACCCTCTTACGACCTCACCATGACTGGAGTCCAATATAGTCCGTGCTCATCTCTGCCATCAGCGCTATTAATAAATTTTAAGGTCCAAAAGGCAGCGTTGCTTTGAGCATTTGGCTTACGCGAACTTGTTTGCTGCTGTTTACAGCAAGCCTACGATTACTGTTCATTTGTGGGTCGGGTCACCCATTGTGATGTCCTATACTGCCTTCCGGGCCTCTACCTTGCCGATCCCATCCCTCCTCGCTGTCCGTCCTCCCTCTCTCCCTCTCACTCTTTCTCGTTCTCTATTTTCTCTTTCTAATTGTCTGTTTTTCTATCCATTTTTCCGACTCATTTTCTTCCTATCTCTCTCTCTCTTTGTCCCTCTCTTCTAAACTTGCCACAGTTATCAGGGTGCTTTTTTTTTTTTTTTTTTTTTTTATTTTAAAATAATAATAATATTAATAATATTAATAATATATCAACTGGAGGTGAGAGAGTGGAGAGTGGGGAGAGTGGAGAGAGTGAGGAAGGGAGTGAGGAGCAGGTAAAGTCTCTGGCATTGAAGGAAGGAGCCATGTTATCCAACCAAATTGGGGAACTGCACTGTTAGTGTTTCTCAAAGGCGAGTCGAGCCGAGTTGGGGGTTTGGCTTGATTCAGCTCAAAATTTTTTTATCGAACCACAGGCTAGCTCGACTCGAATTTGGCTCGAGGCTCTTCTATTCACTCCAGGTATCAGCCAAAGAGGTACTGGGGTTCACGCTTGGGATTTGATGCATGCTGGACAACTTGCTGGAGGACCTCGAGCACATCGTTTGCCAGATTGTCATCCTTTAGAGCATCTCTAACATTTGCTCGGAGTATTCCAACGTCGAGGATAACGGTTGGACTAGTCTAGTCTACCCTGTGTACCGCAGAGAGCCTCCATTGCATCTTTAACAGATGTTGGAGGCGTAGAATGTTGAATTTTCTCCTGTGAATATGAACAGGTATGCTTGATGGGACGCACAGTCCTGAAAAAAGGCTCTAACGTTCTCCACTCTGCCAAGAGTAGATTCGACCCTCCTGCTATCGCAATACAAACAGCCGCGTTCACATCTTGGGACTTGATCGTATGTCCTCGCTGGACTGACCCGCACTGGCTGTTCGTACACTCCATTGCTCCATTCACCTGAGCCATCTTCTCTTTGTCATCAATAATACGATGCGACCGTGCCTTTCTCAGTTGTCCAAGGCACTCTGCACACGCCTGGCTCGTCCTGGACTCGTCTGTAAGTCCAGCCACTCTATACCACATATGCTGTTCTCTCATCTTTCCTCCTCCTCGCCTAGCATCTTCTCCAATCCAGCTTCCTACTCCTGTCCCTCCCAACCCGACCAGTATCACTGGAATGAATGATGGAAATTCCTGCGACACTGAGCTGAATGTTGGTAGTTACCTCAAGGTCGGGCGATGTAGTGCTGTTGGCAACTATCGCATCATCCATCCGACGGAGATACCTCTAGAACAATAAAAAACAAAGAGTCAGTAAAAATAAATATTGCACATTCCACTTGTTTTTGACCTCGGTTTGCACTCTTTCTTTGAGGATTAGCAGTTTCCTTCGCAGTAACCCCATGCAACGAACCGAGAGTAATCTACGAAAATAAGAGCGGAAAAATAATCAAAAAAAAAAAGATGAAATGGGACAATAACAAAAGCAATCTTTATAAATCCATAGTGGCGGGTATAATCCACAGTCCTGCCTACATCTTTGCCTCGCAGTGGAGAAGCTGATCATGATTGTGGATAGGCATTTCCCATTATTGCCAACCTTTGTCCTAACCCTTTCTGTATCCAAGATTGAAAAATATTAAATGGATCCGGAAAGTGGAAAGTTCAGGATAGAAAGAGGAGATGCCGTGAAGTTGAACAAGATACAAGGTACAGAACTAGACTACTGAGTGAAAGCTTGACAATCCTGACTTTAACTTCTCATGTGTCGGTTGTTGTCCTTGTTTTGACTTTCACTGTTGTCAACAACTGATTGTTACAGCTCTATCATATCTTTTCTTGTTGATCTAAAATGTGTTTAGATGACAGAGCGCTATTGGACCCTCGAGTCAAATACAGAGAGAACATGGACAGCAATGAGTTGAAACACTACGTAAAACAACACTGCAAGGTGATTGTGGAATAACGGAATGAATCCGTTTGCCTTTATTCGCTCAACAAGTGAACTCTTTCAATAGAAAGAGGATTGGCCACAGCTAGATCTTCCTCTGCGTCTCATTCCATAATCCGGAGCGGGAATGAATTTCCAAAGCATATTGGGACGAGGCTCAATCTCGTAAATTCCCAGTTTAACAGGGGATCCTGGCTGTGGACTTTCAAGTTCAATAGCCCTCACTGGTCGCAAGTCTGAAGCTTCCTCGATGATGTAAGCACCATCAAATTCGACGATATTCCATAGAACTGGAGGGGGTAGGATATCCACAACAACGTCACGGTTGAAGGCCTTCAAATAGGCTCGTCCAGATGCGATGATATATTTTCCATCTTCCACCTTCTTGACCGTCCATAAATGTTCGCGGCCAGCAACAACCACAGGCGAAACGGGTCCATGACCTTCGAAACCGAGGGGAAAGGAGGGGGGGACGGACTTCACATTTGAGACAATCAAATATTGTCCATCTTGCAACTTTGCCAGGACAGCTTGGATCGAAGCCAGAAGCAAGAGAACGAGAATCGCCAGATGCGAATGAGCCATTTCGATGATACCTGATCGAAGAACAGAGCGAGATAAAGGTCAGGATGGTGAAAAGAGGTTCTTGTATTTATGTTTCTTCAATCAGAACATTTCTCGAGGATCTGAACTTACAACGGATGCGTCGGTAGAGAGGGATTGTGTATGGAAAGAAGGGAGAAGTGAATAGAAGATGTGAGAGTGGTGGAGAGATGAAAGTGAGTCTTCAATTGCCTCCTTTTATACAGATCAACCAACCCCAGGACGTGGTCCATGCCTGGGAAATTCATGCAAGACGGATTATTCCGAATCTGTTTCTATCGTTTGGTTTGCCTCTGGAATAATGGCACCATTTCCAGAGCTTCTGTATGCATTATGCGACAAGATTAAGCCAGTCGAACGCTTTGGCCCTTGGTTAATCTTTTTGGCAGTCATCATGAGAGTGAGGGCCATGGAAACTAGAATTCAAAGGACTGACGCCGCTCGGCGTGGGATCTATTTGATACGAGTCTCTAATACCTTCAACAACACCTCCTATTCTCCCCAAAAGTTCAGAGGATGTGAGAAAGTAGGGATGTGGTTTTAGACTCTTGTTGTTGCATGAGAAAAAGATCTGCATGCGTACAGGGGCAACAAGAGGAATAACGACACGATTGTTGAGCCCAATCCTCTATCCACTAACCACACCCTCTCTCAATTCAGTCAGTTTTGAAGCCACTTTATTTGAAAAAGAAAAGAAAAGAAAAGAAAAGAAAAGAAAAGAAAAGAAAAGAAAAGAAAAGAATACTTGAGTGATGATTTTTCTGCGCTTTGAATAATGGCTGCATGATGGGAGACTCATCCATTTCCTTTGGTTGTATGTCGCCGCAACTCGCAAGAGAAGAATTTAGTCCTCTAGGCTTCTCCAGAGGTTGAGAAGTGGATACATTCTTCACTACTTTTTCTCATGATCTCCAGTCAATGCATGTTCTCAGCTCAAGCTTCCCTTGTAGTCTCCTTTGTTTTTCCCATCTCTATTTCCTTCTCTAGTCGGGTGGTTGCATGAATGTGGTTTCTTATTACCGCATGGTGCTGCGTATTGTTCGCGCCTTTCTTTTTTTTTTTTTTTTTTTTTTTTTTTTTGGAAACCAAAAACCCTGTAGAGACTGTTATCCATCTGAGCCGGGACCACATATGAGCTACATGACCTTGACCCCTGGATCTCTAACAATATTAAAGATGGACCTCAAAGATTACAAACTGCTACGAACTAAGAAAGTCACAAAAATTTCAAACTGCCGCGTACCGAGAAAGTCATGCTCCAGCATAAAACTCTTTCCATGTGTTCCATGTGACCCATGCTAGGAGAAACTATAAATGCGACTTGGAGACATGTAGACCACGTTGACATCATGACGGTGTTGTTGTTGTAGGGAGAGGGGACTGTGATGGCGAATAATAGGAGCAATAGGAGGAGGCTTATGTGCCTTATGGCAGTACAGGCGGACGAGCAGGTGGATGCGCATGTAGACGCGCAGGTGGGCGTAGGCGGATGCGCCAGAGCAAGAGGAGGAAACGATCAGAGATGAGCGGTGGAACAAAATAGCTTTCTTACAAATGTAAATCAATTGAGGGGAAGCCCTCTTTCTCACCTCTACTTCTTTTCCGCACACCATCGATTACCTCAGCACCTCTAGCTAGTTGTCAGTGCCTCAGTGCGAGCATCAAGTAAATGGTATTATCTGTGAAAAGAAAAAAATATATATTGTTTTTGTAAGGGTTTTCGTGTTTTGATAGGCACTGGGCGTTTGTAGCTGTACAGGAGGTGTACACTGATTACACGTAGTGCTAGACTTTGTGCAATAGCAGTTCATTCTTTGAGTTGGCCCACCACCTCATTCGACCTCACCGTGGCTGGAATCCAATATAGTCCGTGCTCATCAGCACCATCAATAAATTTTAAGGCCCAAAAGTAATGAAGGGTTATGCCTATGAGAAGACGGCATTTAACCCATTCTCCTAGCAGGACCAGTGGCCGGGGATGCCCCCCCTCGCCACCCTTAGAGTAGCTCAAAAAGAAGATAAGGTGGATCAAAAGGGCCAGACTAGCAATTTATTTTATTTCTCGGTCAATATTAAAAGCAAGGTCACACACATCCCCGGCCACTGGTCCTGCTAGGAGAATGGGTTAAATGCCGTCTTCTCATAGGCATAACCCTTCATTCTCCGTCACTGGCAGACCAGTGGCCGGTGATGTGGATCCAGAGCCAGCTAAAACTATAGAAGAAATATTTACTGCAGATTTCCTATTTAGCCGGTAGAAGTTTTCAAATGTAGTCGAAAGTGGTGACCACCTGCCATGGTTGCGCACTTCATCAAGAGGAATTCCGTGGTAGGCTGCCAGGGTGCTGCCTATGGCTCTTGCTTTTGGGACTGGTGATCCTGCGGGGAGTTTCATATGAGAGGACACTTCTCTCATCAGGTTGTTTATGGTTGAAGCGCGAAGAGGGAGTGTTAGGTTGTTTGCCATCCGGAGGAGAGGCGTGATTGTTGGGAGTTGGACTCCTTTGTGATGTGGAAGCGCTACCGTTGTGAGTGGGAGGCGTCGTTTGTACTCAAGGAAAGTTGCCACTGGGCATATGATAGAGCCTGGCAGTGGAGATATGGCTATCTTGGTGGTGACACGGGACCCTGCTCTTCGTTCTTTTGGTGCCACGATGTGAAGCTGAAGAATACCGTCTTTGTCAATCATCGAGTGAGATAGATCGATGCATCTAATATCGTCTCCTCTCATGAAACCACAAACTCCTAAGAGCCATGCTAGTTTGCGGTTGAGCTTTGGCATGTCTAGGCTGTTGTTGGGTCCCCATGTTTGAAAGGTGTTGATGACTGGGGAGATGTCCACTGGAGTGTCTTTCACGGTGGTGATATTGTTTGATTTAATAAGGGTGATCAGTCCCTTGTAGTCGTCGTGGGAATGCAGTTCCTCGCTCTTGTTGGGATAGAGGTCCAAGATTGCTGTTTTGTTGGATCTGATTGTGGCTAGAGACCATCGGAATTCTTTCCATCCGTCGTAGAGAAATTAACTATGTTGGGGACATTAAATGTCTCCAAGTCACGATTGTGTTCTGTCATCCAGCGTCCGAAACGTCGTTGTGTTGATCTGTATTGTTTTCTGGATGCAGGTGTGATTCTTGCATTGTGAATGGCCTCTGCACAGTTCTCTGAGAGGCCTCCTTGAACCATGTATCTTAGTCGTTTATTCTCCAAGCCGCGAGGGTCCAATGTGGGTTCTTCTCGAGGAGGTCGGGGACGCTTCCTGGAGGCGGGAGTACTGCTGACCGAGGTACTATTATCGGAGGCATTGAAGTCATTTTCGAGAGAGTCGGGAACCAGATAGCTGATGGCCAATATGGAGTTATCATTGTTGCTGGTTGTGGTGACTGTTGGAGACGTTCCAGTACTCGTTGGATCATGTTCCAAGGCGGGCATAATGCAATAGTATAAATACACCTCCTCTCTCCCTCACAATAAAGGGCAGTTTATTCTCAAACCTCGTTGCTGTTATAGTCGCTACCCTCGGCTGACTGGGCGTCGGGGAGGCTATTGGAGGAGTTGTGGTGAATGGGATCCTGAAACCTTCCTTGATCACATTCCTTACCCACGTCTCGTCCGTGAGGAGTTCCCAAGCTTTTGAGAAATGCTTCAGACGACCACCTACTGGGATCTCGTTCGCTCTTGCCGTGCTGTCCCTCCCGGTTTCGTTTGAGGGCGGCCGCGAGGAAAAGACCAGTTGCTAACCGGCTTTTCAGGTGTTTGTTGTGTGGATGTGGTGTTCGTTTTTTCTGTGGAGTTTTGTGGGGTGGTTCCACTCTTTTTGTTAGTGAACTTGTTTTTGTTTTTGGAAAATGTTGAGGGTTTCCAGAATCTGACGTGATTGTCGTTCTCCACTCTAGCTTGTTTAAGGTCGTCGTTGGAGAGGAGTGGAGGTTGCTATGTTGCCTTGGCCTTTGTCGGTAGGCGAGCTGCTTGTCGAACATTGTTTTCTCGAATGTCGGCAATACGATACGAGAAGTCGTTGAGGAATTCTCGGTATTCATTGAAATGAGCGAGTAGCTCAGTCTGGTAGTTAAGGATTCTCTCTTGAACAAAGTCCAAAGCTTGTTCAGTTGATATGCCTCGGAATTGAGGGTTGACGTGGCCTTCGTCGTCTCTATACCAGATGTCCGGGAAGCTTTCCAAAGTTGCCACTGCTTGGAAATCGATCGGCTTTGTAAGAAGTCCGATATGGGCTTGAAGTTGGCCCAGTTGTTGGTCGAGATGCTTTTCTCTGTTTCTGTTAGCCTCCCAACGTTGAATAGTCGGGGGTGCTGTGTAGACCATATTTGGGTTCTGTGGGAACTCTCGCAGGCGTTTGTTGAGTCTAGCAGTCGTGGTGGCCGTGTTGGCTGCTGAATCTGTTTGCCGTTTGTAGAACACCTCAGAGCTGTCGAAAGCTCTGGGATAGTGGTCTCTGTATTCGTCACGAAGACGAAGGGTTTGAGTGTGGGGCATAGGGTCTGCATATGGGAACTGGTTTTGCTCAAGTTGAGCAACTTTGCGCTGAAGTTGCGCGATAATGGTTTGAAGCTCATCATTTTGAGTAACGATGGGTGAGTTTCGGTCTGTGTCGTCGTTCATCTTAGGACCTTCTTTAGCGTTATCGAATGTGTTCCGGATGAACGAGAAAAAAGAAGATAAGGTGGATCAAAAGGGCCAGACTAGCAATTTATTTTATTTCTCGGTCAATATTAAAAGCAAGGTCACACACATCACCGGCCACTGGTCTGCCAGTGACGGAGAATGTTGTTTTGAACATTTGGCTGATGCGAGCTTGGTTACTGTTGTTTATATCAAACCTCCGATTACTGTTCGTTTGTAGATCACCCAATATGATGCCATAAATTACCCCTCAGGCCTCTACCTTGCCCATCCCATCCCTCCTCGCTGTTCGTCCTCCCTCTCTGCCTCTCTCTCTCTCTCACTCTCTCATTTTCTCTTTTTCCCTCTCTTCTAAACTTGCCTCAGTTATCAGGAAGTTTTTTTTTTTAAAAAAAAAAGCATCGGGAGGTGAGAGAGTGGAGAGTGAGGAGCGGGAGGAGGGGAGTGAGGAGCGAGCAAAGTAAGTCTCTGACATGGAAGGAAGAACCACCATGTCTTTAACCAAACTGGGAATAGCCCGCGTGTTACAAAACGTAGCACAGCCCCCGCACGCTCTCCCCCTGATGACGTATAAGAATCGCATAAATTTTTTTGTTGGTTGAGAGGGAACTTCCGTTCGGTTTCGAGTCTCTCCGGTTCATACAAAAACGGTCCCCTACTACTGCTTCTTCTAGGGAAAGAGGCCATTGCGCGCATTTCGCATTCCTCTTTTTAATACTCCATTTCTTGACATCTCGTCTCTCTTCTTTCTCTTTCTCCCCCCCCCCCTCCACATCTAGCAATGTCCGCCAGGCGATTTGCCGATGTCCAAGCTCTGGTCTCGGTCGGAATGACCGTCTCAAGAAGGTTCATGAACCTGGAACTCCAACAACTCAAGGACTATGCCGCCACCTCGAGTCTATTAAAGTCAACACGGGACGTAACCCAGGCGTCAACACCGCTCAAAACTCAGGGTTCTGTCTCGGATGCGACTACTTTTACACCCTTCGACCCGGTTACCACACAGACCACCCAACCCTCCACGATGACAACTGCTGCTACAAAGGGTCCGAACCCTGTCAAGACGGAAGCCAAGCTCGTATCAGAGACAGGTACCTCATGGATCGATCGTCTTGGCTTCCCCATGTCCTCAACGATCCGACTATCGTCCTCCATCCCTTTGGATATTGGTCAGAATGGTACTTCAAACCAACACTCTCCATCTCAGTCAAAACCGCCACAAACAACGACCGAAGGACAGCCATCTTTATTGGATCCAAGCTTTTTGGCGACACCTGCTGCTCATGGATACAAACGCGCGACAGTCACCACGATCACACCTGGAAAGAAGGATCACGCCACCTCTACAATCTCTTCTTCTTCCGCAGCTACCTCGACCCCATCCTCAACCCAACCAACTTTCAAACGAGAAACACCAGTCAACAAGGATGCACTTGACTCGATCCGCCGAGAATCCAAATGGTTGGATGCCATGCCAGCCGAGGATACGACGGGGCTGAATCTGAAGGCTTCTGCAGAAGAGATCGATGCTCGCCAATGGATCCCATTCGAGAGATTGGGACCTAGGATGATGGTTTATGAACCAGTCTCCTCGAAAGCAGAGGAGGACATGGAACCCCAAACCCACTCTTCTCCTTTTCACCATGGATCTGTTACAGAAGCCACCGGATCACCGTCGTCATCTGCTGATGTGAACACAGGAGTTAACGGTGCTTCTCCAAGAGTCGTGAAACGTGTTGATGAAAAAGATATATATGCTTCATCAGATCGACCCGTTGCGGCAGTAGCAGCTCCAGTATTCCCTACGCCATCGTATACGATCCACTCGCCTCAGATGGAGACAGTGGCTGGATCGAGTGTGATACCCCCTACTCAACCCGATGCGACAACGGCGACGACAAAGACAATGATAGATATAGAGGAGGTTTCTCAGGAGGATCAAACTTCTACAAAAAGCAACTTAGAGAGGCGAGCATGCCCACCTCACGTGTGGGTCGACTCTTGCACTATGGAGGTAAAAAAAAAAAAAAAAAAAAAAAAAAAAAAAAAAAAGAGAGAGAGAGAGAGAGAGAGAGAGAGAGAGAGAGAGGGAGAGAGAAAGAAAGAAAAAAAGGAGAAACAGATTTGCTCCGCATTTAATAACCGCTGCTTTTCTTTTATCTATTTATTGTAGGACTTGCGGCTTCACTTGGAGTAGGAGCATTGACAGAGACGGTTCGACGATCAGTAGGCCGTGGCACGACCACTGGCGAGGCACCTCTAATGCTAACACCCGCCAATATGGATCGTCTTGTCAGCAAATTGACCCGGATGCGAGGTGCAGCCTTGAAGCTTGGACAGATGTTGAGTATTCAAGGTATGTCGTATATATGTTGCTTTTTGTGCTGAATCCGGAGGAAGGGGGGAGGGGGTTGAGAATCCTTGAATCATAGAAGGGGTCAAGAGTTGTGTTCTGATGACATTGGAGGGCCCGAAAAATCAAAAACAAAATATTCTTAGATAACAAGATGCTACCACCAGAGCTGGAAGAAGTCTTGTTGCGTGTTCAAAACTCGGCCAACTTTATGCCCGAAAAGCAGATGAGAGTAAGACAAACAAACAAACAAACAATGGGAAACCCCCACCCCGTCATCCTTTTTTTAGACAAATGTTCAACTCTAGCTAACACAGATATCCAAACTCTCCCCTCCCAATGATCCCTCCTCTAGAAAGTCATGAGCCAGACCATGGGCTCAAATTGGGAATCCGAGTTTACAGAGTTCAATATGATACCCATGGCAGCCGCCTCTATCGGCCAAGTGCATCGTGCAACCCATCGAGCTACTGGTTTGCCGGTTGCTGTCAAGGTCCAATACCCTGGGGTCGCAGCCTCGATCGACTCTGACCTGGCCAACCTCAAGACCTTGGTCCTCATGTCCAGCATCCTGCCTCGAGGCATGTACCTTGACAATACCATCAAGGTTGCTCAACGAGAGTTGGCTTGGGAAACAGACTATTTACGTGAGGCAGATTGTATCGAAGAGTTTGGTCGATTGCTCAAGAATGATCCAGTATTTGATGTCCCGCGTGTGGTTCGGGAAGCATCGGGTCCGATGGTCCTCACGATGGAATGGATGCAAGGCGAGTCCATGCAAAAGGCAATGCAATATCAGGATCAGGCGGCTCGGGACCGGATTGGTACCTCGATTATGAGTCTCTGTCTTCGGGAGCTGTTTGATTTCCAATACATGCAGACGGATCCCAACTGGACCAATTTCCTGTATAACCCTCGGACGACCAAGCTGGAACTTTTGGATTTTGGAGCGACTCGTGGATTTGATCGACGGTTCACGACATTGTACCTGAACACACTTTTGGCTGGAGCAGCAGGGGACCGAGAGGCCTGTTTGAAGTATTCACGTGAGCTTGGGTTCCTGACGGGAGAGGAGACGGCGGTGATGGAGGATGCTCATATCAAGTCGTTGTTGACCTTGGCAGAGCCATTCCAACCCTCTGCACCGGATGTGTATGATTTCAAGTATCAGACGATTACAGAGCGAGTCAAGGATCAGATCCCGACCATGCTTCGATACCGATTGACGCCCCCTCCTGATGAGACATATTCGATGCATCGCAAGATGGCGGGAGCGTTCTTGTTGTGTTCCAAGTTGGGAGCACGAGTCGAGTGTAAAAAGATGTTTCAAGAGATTACGAGTCGATATGACGAATCCCGAGTTGACGACCGACGTGGTATGGACCATGGACGTGGAGTGTAAAAAAAAAACCACCAGCATTTTTACAAAACAAAAAACAAAACAAAAAGTCATAGTCATAGTCATCCCATAAAAGAGCATTGCCATTTTTCATTTTTCATTTTTTTCTTTCTTCTCCTTTTCCCCCCTGAACAATAGAGAAACTCGTTTATTATTAAATCATCATCCTCTTCCTCTGAAAGAAAACAGGAAAAAAAAAAAAAAAAAAAAATAGATAAAAACAAGACTGTCTAGTCAATCTTGATGCTTCCATAAATCTTGCGAACAAACAAGAACGTGGCAAAGAAACCAATCGCACCCGAGAGTACCCAGAACATAAAACTCATCACCGCCGTCCAACCAAAGTAAAGAACCACGGAGGTGAACGACTTGATCTGAAGCGTCGTGAAATAATACATGATGCTATACAAGAAAATATAAATCGCCGATGCTCCCGACGTAAAGAAGGCTCTCCACCACCAATGATAATTCTCTGCACACAGATGGAAATAACACATCAAGATCGTCACCTCCGCACAGGTCATGATCAAAATACCAAAGACCAAGAACAAGAACCCAAAGACATAATAAATCTTGTGGAACCAAATCGAGTTCATGATGAAATACAACTCGATAAAGATGGCGCCAAAGGGCAAGATACCTCCAATCATCATCGAGGGGATCGTTCGAAGATAGAAAGGTTGATCCGGAATCTGTCGAGGGATTTGGTTGGCTCGGACGGGAGACTCGATCTTGGGTCGTTGGAAACCGAAATAGGATCCTGCAACGGACAGAGGGGTCGAGACCATGAACCAAAGAGCCATCAAACCGAAAATAGTACCAAAGGGAACTGCTCCCGAAGACTTTGCGCCAATCAAGAAAAAGTTGAGGGCAATAAAAGTGCCAAAGATGATCCTAGATGAAGAAAGAGAGAAAGAAGAGATTGACGAGACGGAGGATGGGAAGCAAAATTAGCAAATAGTTTCTATCAAGGTATCAGAAAGAGAGAGAGAGAGAGAGAGAGAGAAAAGAAACTTACGAGGGGAACAAGAAGGCAGTGCCGACAACGTTGCGCTTCCAGGCCTCACCACCAAACATCTTGTAGAGTCTAGCCGAGACAAACCCAGCCACGACCGCAAAGAACATGTAAAAGACAATCATCACCGTCGCCAAAGAACCTCGGTTCGAAGGAGACAAGAATCCAAGTGCCGCAAAGACAATGGTCACCGAACCCATCAAGAACATCTGAGTACCATTGCCAAGCAAAATCGAAAGCAACATGGGATAAGGAGGGGATCGGAATACATCTCCATGGACCAATTTCCATCCGAAATCTTCCTGAATATCCTCCTGAGCTTCCTGTTGGTTGTAACGTGAAATGTCCTTGTGCAAGGCACGGAGGAGAATCATGGCGACCATGCCAGTCAAGAAGAGGACAATGATGATCGAGTTGACAAGGGAGAACCAGTGAATACGGGGCTCACCCACAAGCAGGTACTTGTCCCAACGAGTTGCCCATGCTGTGGCAACCTCCTACAAAAAAGGAAAGAGGTCCAGGAAAGAAGGAGATAAAATATAGAGGGGAAAAGAAGGTTAGAAATTGATGCTTTGAGGTCTGGCCAAGAAAAAAAGGAGAGAGAGAGAGAGAGAGAGAGAGAGAGAGAGAGAGAGAGAAAGGTTGGTGCGGTAGAGTATCCTCGAAGAGATTGATAGGCAACTTACGTTCCACTTGACAGAATAAGTGTAGGTTACTAAGGTTGTTTCTTTCTCAGAGAGGGTCACGCCCACAGTCTGGTCTGACTCCTTAGTGCCGCAGAGTGCCTTGCCTGTCTCTGCAATTTCAATACTATGTGTGTGAGAGAGGAGGAGAGGGGGAGAGGGGGGGGGTCTTGTTTTAGTTTTTGTAATCCTAGCATAGAGTGACACGTTGCATGCATAGAGAGAAAGCAAACAAGCAAGAAAAGAAAGAGAGGTACATCCCCCCCTTTCACTATTTTACCTAAAAGGCTCGACAGTGATACCAACAACACGCAAGGTATCCTTTTGCTCGTTATGGTGATAGTCGATCTCGATCTCATAATGGTTGTTGAGCATGGGCACCTCCTTGCCTGTGACAGCGCCAAGTGGGAAACCGATCGAGTACATCTTTTGTTGATCACCACTGGGGGTGACAGTGTTCCGGACGTGTCCGACGGGCAGACCGTCGACAAGCCAGTTGATCGCGTAGTTTTCCTTGATCCTGTTGTTGATGAATTTGGCATCCTGGGCAGGTACCTCGGACTTGCACAGCTCCTGGCACTCCAGTGGGCGGAGCATGTGGATCTAAAGAGATGAGAAGGAAAGGTCGTTTCCATGTGGATTTAGGGTGAGGTATTCCCAACAGAGAAGGAAGAGGTTCGAAGAAAGGAAAAAACTCGTCCCGACAAACCTAGTCTTCTTTTTGTTCATCATTGTCATCATCAACATCAAATCAAGCGAATGAATCAATAAGTCGCCTTTTCTTCTTTTTTCTTCTTTACCTTGAAGGGCGAGTTCCAGATGCGGTCACCAAAGAGAATACTACCCAACGATTCAGCCTGGGCTACAGGACCATTGGGCGGCTTACAGAAATGGAACATGGGATCATAATAATCAAAGGGAATGACCGACTTGAGTTCCGTGTCGGATCGAGGTGTCAATGCATTGACCATCAACGGGACCTGATCCGATGACTGGTACTCACGCGGGGCGACTCCTGGGAGGTAGAATGCTGTCGTGGAAGACGCTGCCAGGGCAAGGGCGATGACCGCGGCCCTGGCGAGAGCGGTGAACCGTGACTTCATGGTCGTGTGTGTGTGTCTGTGTGTATAGAGAGTCTGTGTCTAGGTGATCCTGGCTGGTGTTTGGTTGGATGGATGAGTGATGAAAGCCCGATGAATAGATGAGAGGGCTGATTGAACAAGTTGTCCTGCTAATACCACGGAGAAATGGTGGATTGCGGCCTGGAGAAGGTAAAAAGAGAAAGAGAGAAAGAGAGAAAGAGAGAAAGAGAGAAATGATGATGAGAATTCAAAGCGAGGCGTGGAGAGAGAGGAGCCCAGTGCTTTCTCTCTTCTCTCTCACTCGCCAGGAATAGCCCAGAGTCGCACAGAGAAATCGTATTGCATTCCACTGCCCCCGCCCCTTCCACTCTTCTCTCTCTCTCTCTCTCTTCTCCCGTCTGACGATCAATCCGTCGATCTCCTCTCACTGCGACGATTCCGCTTTCTCTTATTGCACACCCAATTCCCTTTTTTTTTTTTTTCGTTCTATCTCTCTCTCTCTTTCTCTCTCTCTTTCCCTTCCATAGGATAGGCTACGATGATGTGATGTTGCAAGCGCTTTATTAGTGTGGAGAATGAAGAGACTCCCCCGAATGGTAATGCCCTCAAAAGCTAATAGAGCACCCAAGTATGTGTTACAGGTGGGGGGGGGGTGAGGGATGAAGAAGATTGAGAAAGAAGAAAAAAAAATGCAAAGAAATAATAAAAAAAGAGGCTCTACAAGAAAAGCAAAAAGGAAAAGGGAGGAGGAGGGATATCATAAAAAAAAACTTATTCCACCTTTTTTTTTCTCTCTCTCTTTTCATTTAAAGAGCCACAGCAGCCTCCGCAGCCTCGGTGGCCTTCTTTTCAGCCTCCACTTGAGCCTGAATCTTGGTCAACATCTCTTGAACCATCTTTTCCATACCAAACTCTTCCTTCCAACCAAAATCACGCCTTGCCATCGAATCATCCAAGGAACCAGGCCATGAGTTGGCAATTGCCTGGCGGAAATCGGGCTTGTCCTCATCCGGATATGAAATCGTAAAATGAGGCAAATACTTTTGAATCTCGGTCGCCAACTCTTGAGGAGTAAACGAAACTGCTGCCAGGTTATAAACAGATTGAGGCAAAGGGGTTGGATAGACAAGGTGATCCACTGTACCCTTGATACAGTCACTGAGGTACATCATGGGCAATCTCGTGTCCTTGGACAAGAAACAGTCATAGTGGCCATGACGAACTGCATGATGGAAAATGTCGACAGCATAATCGGTCGTACCACCACCTGGGGGGGAATCGGCGCTGAGAATACCGGGATACCGTGCGGATCTAAAGTCGACTCCAAACTTTTCGCGATAGTACTGTGTATTACAAATAAAAAAGATGTGGTGAAAAGATGCGGAACAAATTGATTAGTGTCTGTGTCCCATAGAATAAGAGATGACATGAAGAGAGGAATTCTGGGCGCATCTCTCCCCCTCGTCGTCATCAGTCACAATGGAAGTGTGTGCGAGAGAGAGAAGAAAAAAAATCCCCGGTGGAGAGACATCTGCAATGCGGAGAGATTTACCTCGCCCAAGAGTTCCATGTGCAGTTTGGTGATACCATAGATGGTGTTAGGTCTCATGATGGTCAGGTCAGGGGTCTCATCCTTGGGAGTCGAAGGTCCAAAGGCGCCAATGGTCGAAGGAGAGTACAATCTCAATCGGTGAACTTTAGCCAACTCGAGTACATTCTGGAATCCAGTCATGTTGACACTCAATGCAAGGGCTGGGTTCTTTTCTGCAACGGCCGAAAGCAATGCCGAGTAATGAACGATCCAGTCTATAACGAGTTAAAGAAAAAAAATATGGAGAACCGTTGTTAGTTCTTGTGTGAAGTTATTGTACCTCAAGAGGAGTATGTTTCTACTCTTTTTTTCACTTTTGTGTCGTGGGAAAAGAGGATGCACATTGCCACATCAAAGGCAAAGAGAGGAAGGAGGTGAGAGGGTGCGTGCGTGCATGACCTATTAGAGTTGGCCTATGCCTAACCCGTGGTTTTGTTTGGAGGAAAGGATGGTCTAATAATGCAACGAAGCAGAGACAGGATCTCTGTGGAGATTGAACTTTGACCTTGAACCAGCCGCCAGGGTCAAAACTCCCATCTCTCTCTCTTTTTTTTTTTTTTTTTTTCAAGTAGCGATTTCGCTCTGGGCGTTGACCCTGGACCCCGCAGCAGCAGCCACGGACAAACTTCCATGCAGTCTCCAAACGATGGGAAAAAAAAATTCCCAGGAAGACCGAAACAAACAGAAAAGGTTTTCCTCCTGCCCTCTCTCTCTCTCTCTTTTTCTCAATTCTCCCTTTTGCTCTCGCCCAATGTCAAGCGTTTCTTGCTTTTCTGTCAAACTCTCATGTGGTCATTGTTGATGGACGCTGGGACAGTGTTATGGAAGAGGATGTTGTTGTTGTTGTTGTTGTTGTTGCTGTTTTTAGCACAATAGATCCTAAGATGATGCCACCTCGGACCAACATGGGCTAAGGATCTAGAGTGCCCAATCTCCTTTCCTTTGCTTCCTGCTCCGACCTAGTCTTGCATTGGTCCGACTCTCTCTCTCTCTCTCTCTCTCTCTCTCTCTCTCCTTGCTAGTGTTGGAGCATCTCCGAAATGCGTCCTCAAAATGGGAGGAAGAGAAACAAAAGAAGCAAAAAAAAAAAAAAGTCCTTACCGATACGCCAGTCAACGACGATCCTCTCGAGCATGGGGTAGTTCATGACATCGGCATAGACAAAGGGACCAGCAGCAGTAAACTCATCAGGAGCCTTGCGAATATCCGATGCAACGACATTTTCACTGCCATACATACGGCTAATTATATAAAGATTTTTGTTTTTTTGGGGAGCAAATAGAAAACGGGTTGGTCAGTTGGTCAAGTCAGGCAAGTTGTCCTCTTGGTGGGGTTGGGGAGAGGGGGAAAGCGCAGGCACAATCACTCCTTGGCCTTCCTGCGCTACTCTGGATATTTCTTTTCCTCTATCCTGCCCACTTGCTTTTTTCCTCTCTCCCCCAAGAATCTCTTTCCCGCCGTGGTCATTTCTTCTGTTCTACTTCTCTCTCTCTCCCTCTCTCCCCAGCGAATGTCTTGTCTGAACAGTCAGAGGGTAAATGGGTTCTCACTTCTCTTTTTCCTTTTCCTTTTTACCCGCCCTTCTTGCTCACTGGCAGAATAGAGCAATCCGACCAAACGCCCATGACCGGTGTTTGAAAAAGAAAAGAAAAAAAACTGTTGTAGTTGTGTATGTGTGTGTGTGTGGCATGCAAAGGGTTTTGTCCACAGACACCAGCCCCCCCACCCACCCACAAAAACCCAACGCTTCATTTCTGCGCGCGCGCTCTCTCTCTTTCTTTTTCTTTCTCTCTTTCTCCTTTCACTCTTTCTCGCTTGCTCGCATTTGAGCCCACAGGGATGGAGTGTGGGAAGAAACAGCGGACCACAAAAATAATACCGAAAACTACATTGTCGTGTCCAGAACGTCTCTCTTTTCATCTTTTCTGCACCACCAATTAGTTTTTTTTTTTGTGCTTTCGAGGACAAAAAGAGAAAAGAAAAAGAGAAATACAAACGTGCATGCAAGGAGCCGATGGAATCATTCGATCGGTCTTTTTTTTCTTTTTTTTTTCTTTTGCCGGTCAAGTTTGCCACGCCCTACCCTCCTCCCTCTCCCTTCGCCTCTTTTTTTTTTTTTTTTTTCTGCACAGTCAGTCCTTGGAAGGGGAAGAAGAGAGGGGGGGTCGGGCTGGGTCAGGTCAGGACAAGGTCAGGTTAGGTCAAGACCAAAAGAGAGAGAGAGAGAAAGGCTTTCAGCCTCCCTCAACTCTCACAAGACCTCATCTCCAATAATAACAACAACAAAAATCTCTCTCTCTCTCTCTCCAGAAAAGACCGCAAAATGAGTTCAAAAAAAGCCTGGTTACGTTGGCCCGGGAACGACTTCTCCGGTGGCAACCACAAGGGCCACACACACAGGGCCACACACACACAGCAAGGATGCATTGTCAGCTCCACAGGACAGACATGTCCAAACATACAACAGCAAAAACAAAAACAAAAAATGTTGCGTTGCGTTGCGTGCTGCTGCGCCGGACCATTCCCCCCCTTTCCTCCTCCTCCTCTTCTTCCTCCTGTAAACAGCTGGGCTACACAAATCCCAAAAGAAGCAATCTCCCCACGCTCTCTCCTCTTCCTCCTTCCTTCCTTCTTCTTCCCACATGGTTGGCAATATTATAGCCCATTTTTTTTCTCTCTCAAAATTCTCCTCCTTTCCTCAGTCTCCCTCGGAGATACGGAGAAAGAGGAGAGAGAGAGAGAGAGAGATCCAAGCTGGATGGGGTCACCTTACCGAAGCTCCTTGACCAATCCGGATCCAAGCTGGCCCAGCGAACCTAAGTAGAGAAGAAGAGGAAGGAAGGAAGAGAGCAGGACACAGAGAGGGTTTAGTTTTTTTTTAAGAAAAAGTGTATCCAACTCGGCGACTCTTCCCCCAACGGTCCTTTTTTTTTGTGGAGAAAAAGAAAAAAAAGAACTAGTCCATGTTTGGTGGACACGGTACGCTGTTCGTCGTCGTCGTCGTCGTTTTTTTTTTCCCCAACCTCCCCCCTTTTTTCCCAACAACAGCAGTAGAAAACCAATTGTTTTCATATTTGAGCTCCTTTCCCGGACCTTTTCTTTTCTTTTCTTTTCTTTTCTTTTCCTTTCTTACCAGTAACCAGAACTCTGGGGTGCCGAGGCGCATTCGAGGCAGCTCCAACAACATCTGACTTGAAGGACTTGGCCATTGGGGGCGAGGGTGTGGCAGCAGCAGCAGGGGCTGTAGGGGAAGCAACCGAAACTCGAGGCGTGGTAGAAATCATTCGACTGAATCGAGAGACGGGCAAGAAACGACCTTGATGACCCATTGTGGTGGTTGTTACTGAGAGTCGGTATTGTGTCCTGGCAGCAGCAGCCAACGCCGAGGTGAAGGTGGTAGATGTCCGAAGCATAATGGATTTGACTTTTTTTTCTTTTTTATATAGGGGAGAAAAAAAGTATGTGTGAGAGGAGGCGGAATAAGGTCAAGGAGGCGATGAGATCCCAGATACGATCAGACAGTAGCAAGGAATAGAAGCTGCGCGCCTAGTGTCGGGGGGTAGAGTAGAGTAGAGTAGAGAACGAGCTCAAGGAGGTGAAGGTGGAAGCGACAGTGAAGAAGTGAAAAAAAAAAGAGAGAGAAAAGAAAGAAATGAGAGAGAGGTCGAGGATCCTTTTATGGACGGTTTCGTTTTGGAGAGGCACTGCCCAGAAGGCAAAAAAAAATCACGGCTTTGCTGTTTGCTGATTCTGCTGCCGCTGCTGTTCAATTGTTTTTGTCGTCGTTCTTCAGCCCTGAGAGATAGAGTGGGATAGAGTGAGATAGAGTGAGAATGAGAGAGCGACAAGGCCGTCTGCCGCCCTTCTGCCATCACGTACAACCCTGTTGTCTGGACCTCAAATGGAAGCGTGGGTTTTTGATACCTTGACCAGGGTACGGGATCCAACCCAGCCTTAGAGGACGACGGCTCTAGCCGGAGTTTAGAAGGGAGGTACCCCAGCTTTGGAATCTTTTAGTAATCGTTCTGGTGCTTCTGGACAGAAAGCACAGTATTTAGGAACTCGTCTCTTTTTCCGCGACCTTTCCAGTTTTTCTCTCCTTGAACCCAGTGTAATTTTTTTTCGGGCGGAGACTTTTCAATGGCTAGAAACCCGGTAAAATTGAGTCCGACTCCTAAATGCTCCTTTCCTCTCTTGTCAATAAGAGTCATTTCTCGATCCTTCTCTCTTCTTTGTTCCTCCCACATATCTTTGTTTGCGTAAGACCTACTGTCCTTTATCGACAGGGAGGAAAAAAAAAATAGATTGTGCGATAGCGTCGTAGCCCAATTTTATCAAGTAACCTGCTCAATTTTCTCCTCTTGGATAATGCAAACAAACCTATTCCTGCAAAGAGCACTCGTGTCCAGGAGCGTGTTGTAGTAGACATCCAGTATCAAAGATTTGTCATCCAAAGCGATACACAAAGAAGGATTGGGAAGAGGAGGGAAGGAGGAGGAGGATGCGGTATCATCTTTTTTTATTGTATCTTCCAATAAAGCTGCTTGGTCAACTCTTCAAGCTCCTAGTCCCATGGGCGTGTCTCGAGTCGGTCCATCCGGCAACTCCCATCCGGTGGTCATCTCGGGTGTTCTCTGAGGCATCTGCTGTTGGATCCTGATCATACTGGGCGTTCCGCTTTCCTCTCCATTTTCTCTCAAGATCAGACTTGCCGATGTCTCCTCTTCCTCTCCATACTCTTCAAAGTTCAGACTTGCCGACGACTCCTCGTCGTCCACTCCTTGACTATTGTTATTGCCTTGGTCGTTTTTGGAGTCGTCTTTACTATTGCCCTTCTCCTCCTTGTATGCCAAATTTTCCGCTTTGACAGGAGCTTGCTCTGGAGCAGCAGGCTTGGTGCCCTTGAGAGGTGCAATACCGACACGACGATTCTCCTGATCAAAGACAACATAGTTGTTCTTGATAAAGACATCGCCAATGATCATAAAGTTGGATCCTCCTGACTGAATACCCGAAAAACACATCTGCGTCTCTCCTTCGCCCGTCGCCTCATCATCCATCCCACCTGTCAACCCTTTGTGATGGTGTGGTCGAGCCTTGTAGAGTCGTGTTGGTGAAGACGAATGACCATGGCTACTGCGCTGCTTTTGTTGTTCAGAGACAGTCCCCAACTCTTCTTCTGTGATTTCGTAGCGTGCAGGTTCTGGATCATTACCCAAGTTGTTGACCTCTCCACGTCGATCCTCATCAGGACTGGTAGCCATGTCCCACCAGCCTCTGAAAGCAGGCTCGCGAACAAGGTCTTGGAATGGAATCGAGAAGCGCTTTCCTTCAATCTCGAGATCGAGCCAGGGCGATGACGACTCCATGTCGCCTAGATCGCAGGGTACAACCCATGCATAACTTGATCGTCTCGCGCCTGGAATGAGTGCATGAACAGCTGCAGCCAATCGCTGCGGCATAATCATGAGGGTCGTACCAGTGTCCATAATGGCCGCAAAATTGAGTGGGCGTTGCTGTTGTCGTTGCTGTTGTTGCTGTTGTTGTCGATTCCGATGACGAACGCGACGGTGCTCATACAGGCGATCCTCCCGATCAACGGTTGCACTCTTGTTCTTTTGGAATGCATGTCGGGCTGCAGTGACATCCGAGGCGAGGGACATGGCCCAGGCAGAAGAGTAGGATGGTCCGTTAGAGAGCGAGACAGCACGCCCATTGACAAAGATATTCTCGACATTGATCTGCCAGTACTTGGGCTTAGTTACAGGCGTGTACGTGAGCTCGTATCCATCCTCAATCCTCGAAAGATCCATTCCACCAAAAATGACTTCTCCGCCGGCACTATCGACGACCGCCCGGCTGTTTCCGCCGTTGTTACTGTTATCATTACCCCCTGTAGTCGTATCAGGTCCCGACAATGGCTTGTTGAGGTATATACCATGGGGACCCCTGGGCTGTTTTGTCAAGTAAACGGAAAATATTCCCTTGTCCACTAGACCTTGCTCCATCATGCTTTCGAACACCGTCTGGGACTTGAAGGGAGCGTCACTCTTACCCTTATCACTACTGCTCGTGCCGGGTCGAGGGAACGTGGAGGAGACAGGTGAAGAGAGGGCACCAAAGGCCAAGCCCATGATGCCGTCGATGGTATCGTCGAAATTGGCGCTCTCGCTTGTCACCAGCGCCAATTGCTGTCTTTGAACTATTAATCGACCGCTGTTGAGATCCCCAAGGCCGCTGTCACTGCCATTGTTGCCGCCGACGGTCTTTTCCTTTTCTCCGGAGGGACCCGTATTGCTATCAGTTTGGTTAGCCGAAGTTTCATTGCTGCTGTTGTTGTCAACGTTGCCTCCGATAATGACCTGATCGCTTCCCAGATATCCCTCTGCATGAGTAAAGTCACCGTAGGTGATATGCCACTCCTTGGGCTGCAAGGGCCGTTGCTGCTGCTGCAGCTGTGTAGAAGGGCCACCAGTATCACTGCTATTACTGCTTGAGATAGGGGGCCATGCGGGTCGGACTCCTTGAACGGAAGAGATCGTCGGATTGTCATAGAGATACTCGAATGTCTTGGACGCCTCGGGATCAAACCGCGTCGTACCCGAGCATTCGGCACATCCTTTGGAAGAAAGGACAAACCGGGACGAACCCGTATCAAAGTCGATCTTGAACGTCCGAGGTGGTTCGCCTACTTGAACCAAGCCAAAGTACTGTTTACCCCTCCGCCCAAGTAAGAGAGAGAGAACTGTCAGTTACCTCTACAACTGGCAGTCAAAAAAAAAAAAAAAAATCTAATATAAGAAATAAAGTAAAAGTAAAAGAAGGCCCTTACCTCGCGATCAAAGTCATGGTTGACAAGAGGTACTTGAGCAGTTCCTGCACTAGGACCAGGCTTAGATCCTTCTAGGTTCACCAACCGCCCTCTTCCTCCAGGCCCTCCATTTCGACCATGACGACCTCCTCGACCAGTACCTTTGGTCTTTGTATGAGCAAATCCTGTAGACTCGATCGAGAAACCATACTTGTGAAGCGCATACGACCATCGACCCAATGTGGACGATCGTCGACCTTTGCTCTTGTGTGATGAATGGGTTGTTGTACTGTCGATGACTGGAGTCACCTTTTCGATTGGGATCCTTTTGAAGAGGGAAAAGAAAAAGGATGGGGAAAGAGAAGAGGGAGAGTCAGAGACACAGGGAAAACAGAGTTTGTAGACACATCTCTCTCTCTCTTTCTCTCTCTCGTTTGAAGAGGTTGCATCCTACTTGATCAGACCCTTGGCTTCAGCATCGATTGAGGTATGTGAGAGAACAAGAAGAATGGCTGCAGTAATGCAGATTGAGAACTTCATCGTGGGAAAGGGTATGAGTTTCCGCTGATGAATAGATCCTCCTTGGTAAAACGTTAGTCTTTATAGATTTATTAATATAAAGAAAGAAAGAGGCGTGTTGAGACCAATGAAAGTAAAGGGTGCTAGGAAGGAATGGAGAGACGAAAGAGAGAGAGAGAGAGAGAGAGAGAGAGAGAGAGAGAGAGAGAGGAGGAGTAGGAGAGAGAGAAAGAGAAAGAGTTTTATTCGCTGTGAGGAGTGTAGGTTATTCTACAAAGAGGAGAGTGTGTGAGAGAGAGACCTCTAGAGTGGTCCAGATGCAGCAATGTGAGGGGAACGAGCGGTAAGCAACGGTAGCAGCAGCAGTGGCGGCAGTAGTAGCAGTAGCAGTAGCAGCAACAACACACGTCCGTTGGAATCCGGCCTAGGCGTAGAGCTCAATTGGGCACTTGCAAACATTCGCCCATCAGGTCACCCTGTGTCTGCCTCTCTCGACTTGTACACACACAAACAAACAAATACGCACGCACGCACGCACACACACAAACACACACACACACACACACGCACACACAACATACGCCAGATTCTCATCTCGACCACCCAAAAAGAAGAAGAAGAAAAAAAAAAAAAAAAGGATTCGTTCAACTCTTCTCGATGCCTCTCTCGAACAACCCTCCGAGGCTTCCTGAATGCTCAATCGGGCAAATATCAAGCCCAACCCAGAGGACTAGGATTCGGCTCTGGTGGATCACGGATAACTGGTCGTTGATCTAGCTGGTGCATCAACGCGTTAAGTCGCCTGACAGCCATTTCGAGGATCACTCTATCCTCTGCGCTAGGTTCTTTACTCTGCTCTTGTTGCTTCTGCTGCTCCTGTTGTTGTTGTTGTTGTTGTTGTTGTTTAGCTTCAGCTTCGGCCTTTTGTTCTTCACTCTCTTGCTTCTCTTGTGCAAGCGTCTCCATCCAGGCCGTGAGCATGTCACTCTCAAAGACATCGTCATTGTACCCTCCTCTTCCTGCCTGCTCCATCTCTTGTCTTTCCCTCCGGCTCCGAACTTGTTCTTGTTCCTCTGTCCGCTCAAAGTCCGTGATACACTCGTGGATCTGTTCCCTCTCGAGGGCCCAGGTGTCCAAGGGTGGTGGCGTGGCAGGTCTTGGAGCCATCACCGCCGTCAGGTGTGCGATTGGTTCTGATCCGGTGACAAATGACGAGCTAGGTGCCTGGGACTCTTGGACAGGGAAGAGAGGCTGAAGACGATCCTCCTCCGACTCTTTTCCATCGTCGTTTCCATTTCTTCTTTCTCTTTGAGGAACGTCGATGGTCTCTTGTAGAAACTCGGCGGTATAGAGCTCGTCAAGCGTCATCTCTGGGTACTCGTGCAAAGTCCGCTTGGTATCCCACATAAAGCCACAGGTCTTGAGGGAGCCTCGTCTCTGAGACGATGATGGTTGCTCCTGTCGGTCTAGGTCATCGTTCTTGGTAGTGCAGTTCGAGTCTGACTCTTTGGTCCCTGTCATGGTGGAAATCGATGCTGTCTCCATAGCATTCAAAAACTCTTTGGACCATTGCTCTTCATCTCTCCACTCTGTAGACACCTCCGTCGTTGATTCAGAATTGGAATGGAAGTTGTTCTGGGACAATGCACTCTGCATCGTTGTCGGTGCAAGGATCGGCCCCGAGTCGTCCCGATAGATCGCCTCAAACTCCATCAATGCTGCCTCAGTCCTGATAGCCCAAGGGGCCATTGGCCAGGACGACGGGATGGATGCAGCTGCATCGAGATAGTTTTGGGCCGTCCTTGTCATCGTTGCTCCTGCAGCTCTGGTATGCATTTCAGGGGAAGTGTTTTTCCAGACTTTTTCAAAGGTATCATTGGTCATGGTCGCTGGAGTTTCCAAAGAGTCTGCTGGAGGAGATTTGAGTAGATCCATCCAGACCTGTTCCTGTTGAGAAGACGCTCGCTTTGCCTCGAGTGATGACTGTGGTAGAGTGGAGTGTGGATGGTCATGGTGATGGTGGTGGTGGTCATGGCGATGAGAGTGAATGCGGCGATGTCGATCGTATTGTCCAAAAAGTTGTTCGTAGTCTATAATCGGTCCCAGGCCGTCCTGGCGATCCCGGCTCCTGGCCTGGGCCTCGCGTGCGTAGTACTCTTGGCGCTGACGAAGGTATTCAGAGAGTTCGTTTTGGGAACTGTGGGGGTATGCTAGTGTGGAGGAAGAGGGAAAGGAGGAGGAATGGTAACGGTTGTGGCCATGGTCGTGGCCATGGTCGTGGTGGGATGGGTGACTAAAGGCCCTGAACTCTTGTGCCACGGATGATGATGACGACGGCAGGGAAGAAGAAGAAGAAGAAGAGGCGGTGGACTGGTGGGTATAAGAGGACGAGCCTTCGGATGGATCGGCAGTTGAAGCCGAGGGAAAGAGCCGAGAGTGGTGGCGAGGGTATGTGGAGGAACTGGAACCGAGCCGTTGGTCCACACGGTGATCGGCTGCTTCCTGTTCATAGAGATGGACTAGTGCCTGGAATGGAGTTGCATTCGAGGACGAGGATGAGGACGAGGATGGCGAGAAGCTCTTGCCGCCTGGGGTGTGGAAGAGGAGACTGGTCATTACAGGAGGAGGATTGAATGAATGAATGAATGAATGAATGAATGAATGAATGAATGAATGAATGTGGAGAATGGGAAAACGAGAAAAGATAGATGAAAGACAGATGGGACGAATGCTGTGGATGAGAAGGATTGAGTAAGGTGAAGTGGAGTGAAGTGAAGTGGAGAGAAGTGAGAAAAAGAGTGTGTGAGAGAGAGAAAGTGAGAGAGAATGGGAGAAAGAAAGAAAGAGAGCAGTGGGGTTGGATGGATGTTGCCCAAAGACAACCACAACAAGCTCTTTCTGTCTCTCTCTCTTCTCCTCTTTTCTTCTTCCGGCAGCAGCCGCATTCAAAGAGTGGGTCCGAAGGGTGACAGGGGGACAGGACAGGACAGAGACGGTCAAGGACGGTCCCTGAGCTCTTTGGCCGTTTGTATCCGGGGCTCGGCGAACTTTACACCGCTTTGTTCCGACATGTGAGATCACTTTCGATCGCATTGCTTTTGCTCGTTGCTGAGCTCTTGCACACACACACACACACACACACACACACACACACACAGACAGACACCCAGCACTCTGCTTTTACAAATCCTTAATCGACTCGGCTCCCCTAGTGCACGGACGCTGTTCTTTTTTTCATATATTTTATTTTAATGATTAGAAATATGCTATTACGTACGACTACTCTTCACACGCGCGCTTTCTCTCTCTCTCTCTCTCTCTCTCTCTTTCTCTCTTAAACGGTCGCAATGCTGCGGATACAGGCATTCTTACGTTTAAAGACACCATCCTCGGCATGAATATCCCGAACACGGAAACCGATCGTGATATGAGGCATAAAGTTCTCAGGGTCAAACAAAGCAGGGTTACCGCCCTTCTTCACATAGATCTTGAACACATCCTCACGGAATCGAAGCAAATCCTGCGAGCGCTTGACAATCAATTGCAAGGATTGTTGAAAGACTCCATCGTTCTTGGTCACGATCTGGACACGACCCAGACATTCAATCGCAAACTTGGATTTTTGAAGACGGTTCTTGTTCGAGGCCAGGGCGTTGATCTCCTCAATCGTCACTCCAGCAGGCTTGAGGATCGTGTCAAACTCGGTTGGGAGAATCACCGTGATATGGGCCTCACCTCTCGAGATAAGCGTGCCGTTGCCGATCGATGCGGTCGTGTTGGCAAGGTCAAAGACGGGCTTGACATATTTAAAGTCGAGGTTGAGGCCGACCCAGTTGCTGAAGAGCGTCGTGCCCTAGAAAAGAGAGTGAGCGAGCGAGAGAGAGCAGTCCGTTGCCATGTGCATGTGATTAGTGTGGTGTATTAAGATAATGGGGATTATGAATTGGCGGTAGAGCAATATCGGTCTGTAAAAAAAAAGTCTCTAATACAAGCGTTCAGTACCGAATGAGGAATGAAGGGGACCTTGTGGGCCTGAAGCACCTTCTTGTTAATGCGAATGGGCTTGTTGTTGTTTTTGTTGGTGTTGTCAGGGCCTGCGAGGACCGTGGACGCGGCAAGGGCGAGGGTAGCAAAGAGGGTAGCAGCAATCTTCATGGTGACAGGGGTATCAGAAGGGAATGGGAAAAAGTCGTTGGGAAAGAAAAAGAATTAGGGGGAGGAGAGTAGCGTGGGTAGATGCAAGGGAAAGAGCGAAGAAAAGAAGAAAAAAAAAAAGAGAGAGAGAGAAGGGCGGAATGAAGTAATGGAGACGACATTTATAGCCAACACAACTCGAGAGTACATCAGAACATGTCCAAAGCATGGCCCATGGTGGCCAGAGAGACGGCTCCTCCCGCGGGTACACTCGCCATGCGTGAATTGCACGTCGCACAGGTCTTAATGCTGGGCGGCGATTGGCCGAGAGCGACACACACTACCTGGACACACGGCCTGCTCAACGGCCGCCCAGAACCAAAACGTGCCCCTGGTGGGCCCTGTTCATTTGAGGAGATGGCCAAAGGGAGAAGGAAAGGTAAGAAGAGCGTAAGCGGAGGGTGGGACACAACCAGAAGTGGAGAGAGGAGGAAAGACCTCGATCGAATAAAAGGGTTGAGCCAGCGCTTTTCTCGCTTTTTCTTCTTTCTCTCTCTCTCTCTTTTTACTCGATGCAGCATGGGCACGACCAACTACTTCGATTCGTAGAGACTAAAGGGGAAATGAGCTTACGGTGTTCCCTTGCAGCGTTCCTGCTCAACGCTCATTGTTGTCCCTGTCCTCCTTACAGAAAGTGGCTCGTCGGGCGAAGCCATCCTCATTGGCCGTGGAACCATCTCTCGGGACAAGTTGCGGGCCAATCTTTTGTCTTCTCGTGCCCACTCACCCCTTCTCGGTCTTGCATTCCCCGATCGACACAGCCCACCCTTCTGGGCGCACTTTGGGAAGGGGAAGGGAAGAAGAAGAGGAGGGAGACTCTGTCCTGCCTTCAGTTGCAGATCTCTGTTCATTCTCAAGAGGCTCTCCGCCCTCATCGATCGCCAAAAGCTCTTTCAACGCCCAGTCTTTGACTCGGTCTCTACGCCGCGTTCCTTTTTGCATTGTTTTTCCTTGTGTTCGTCTACTATACTAGGCCTGTCTGGTCCTCTTGATATTACACCCGTAACGCGAAAGAGCCCTGTTTTGCCAACTGCCTCTTTCGCTGGTCTACATGCCCATAGTCAAGGTGTAGAGTATCTCTGCGCCTTTTACCATGCTTCCTCTTAGGATGAGGAGCATAGATAAATGAGTGACGTACCTAGAGAGAGAGAGAGAAGAGAGAGAGAGAGAGAAAAAAAAAAAGAGAGAAGAATACCAAGACGCGTATAAGCGAGAACGGATTGAGGTCCGCGAGAATGAGGATTGGGTGAAGGGGGGATCAGGAACAGAATGACCCTCTTCGACAACCACCTCCTGCTGAGATCGTTCCACCCCTCACCCACTACTCGTCCTCCCCTGTCTGTGTTTGCCCTTGCGCGTGCGATAGTGTGTACAAAAAGGGTTGCCCTTTTTTTTTTTTTTTTTCTTCACACTTGTTATCTGACATTGCTGTTTGTTCCTCCTCTCCACCCATCTGTCCATCTGTCCATCCACACACACATACACATACACTCTCTCTCTCGCTCTTTCAAAGCAGCAGCAACTTCCTTCTTCTTCTTAAAAGAAAAAATAAAAAATGGCTAGAGCACAACTATCTTTCTTCGCTCTCCTTCTCCTTCTCTTCACCATCGTCATCCAAGCAGCTCCCGTTCCAGCCAAGGATTTCCATCCAAACGCGATCGAGATCCTCGGATTGATCGAACAAGGTCGACAGTGTGGTCAGGATCTGTTTGGAGAGAATGGAGCCATCACAGAGGATCGGATCCGAAACTTTAACAAGTGTCTAGACGGAATGAATCTTCCCAAGGCGATCATCGTCAAGGCCAAGGTCGTTGCCAGGGACTGTGCCCGTGCCACCAATGCCAAGGACACTCCTCAAGAGAGAATCCAGGATGCACTCCTTTGCGCCCTCTCCAAGTTTGGCTTGTAATTTCATTTCTTATAGAGACAAGCATCAGACTCGAACTTTTTGACTTTCAAAAAAAATAAATAAATAAATAAATAAATAAAAAAAATAAAAAAAGAAAAGAAAAGAAAGGTTGTCTAAGGGATGTGGACATTCTATATTTTGGTTGTAAAAAAAAATATAAAAAAAGACCCGACCGAGCCCCCTTTTTTTTTCTATTTATCTATTCTTTTCTAGATGGCGTCTACTTCCACGTTGCACTCGATCTGTTGACGCTTGTTGACCTCTTCCATAGTGAGACTCTTGTCCTTGAGTCCCTGGATCAGCTCGCGGACCTGGTCAAACGTATCGAATGGCAAGAATGGGATACGGTGTGTCCGGCAATACTTTTCCAGGTCCCTAAGAAAGAAAGAAAGAAAGAAAGAAGGATCATTCCGAGCGAGTGGTACCCAGTTCCCGTGTGAGTCAGACAGACTAATAACATAACCAACAAAAAAAAAAAAAAAAAAAAGCAAGCAAGCAAGCGCAGTAGAGATGTACTACAACAGAGGTCAACGTTACCTTCCTCGGCGAGCAAACAGGACATCGGCCTCACGGGCAGCACTCAGGTCCGAGATACCATCGCCACAAAAGACAATGACGTGCTGCTCCCTGCGCTGCACCTCTGTCTCATGCTCATGAATCTTTTCGATCTGGTCCTGGACAAGGTGTCGCTTAAAGGCCTCCTTCGAGTCCTTGATGCAAGTGCTCTTGTCGTGTGAATGGGGCGAGTTGTCATAGTAGGTCACCTTCCATTGACGATCGATCACTTGTGCATAGTTGGCAAGGACGGTCAGCTCATTGGCCTCGGCCTTGCCCAGGTGCCAGGACAGATACTCGCGGATGATGATGTCGAGTCCGCAAGAGACGATCGAAAAGGGGATATCGTTGGACTTTGCATAGGCATAGAACTGGAGGAAGCCAACGTCGATGGGGACCTCCTTGAGGAGCTGCATGCCCTCGTCAAAGGTGAGCTTGACGTTGGACCACCAAAAGTCCATTCCCTCGCTATATTTTCCCAGGAAGAAGGAGCAGTAAGCAGAGAGAGAGAGAAAGGAGAACAAAGCAGCTGAGGTTAGTGATGTTCGATATGATCAAGAGAGACAAAAGAGAACAAGAGAGACAAGAGGGGGTTTTTTTACAGGAAGGTCATTTCATGGCGGAGGATGAGATGGTCCATCTCTCGGCGCTTCTCGTAGCCACAACCAGTGTCGATAATGACACAGCCAGTGTCGTGGAGTGAAATGGTTCCGTCGAAATCGGAAAAGACTTCAATACGAGGCATGGTTTTGATGAGGAAGAAAGGAGGGGTGGTTTATTAATGTAAGGAAAGAGGAATGTTGAACTCGAGATGGAGTTGATCTAGAGAAGAGAGAAAGAGAGAGAGAGAAAAGGGCAAGAAATAAAATGAATGAAAAAAAAAAAAAGGGTTTTATGATACTCTTTTTTTTGCTTCTATTGAACGTCCCCCTAGAAAAGTCGTCTACTGCTGGCTGCTGCTACTGCTTGGTTGGGTTTGGTTACTTGGTTGCTTGGTTGCTTGGTTGCCTATCCTCGCAGTCACAAATTTGCTCGCTTAGTCGTCGCCGCCAAAAAAGTCACCGAGAGTGTCCATCCAGCTAGAGTCCGAGTCTTCGGGCGCACTTGCATCCTCGGACCAGACCTCCTCTCCCCAATCATTGGTCGCTGATCCTGCTCCTGCTCCTGTTCCTACATCACCTCCCCAGGAATCCGAAAAGGATCCTCCGCCAGGGGACGAAGAAGGAGGCATCTCTCCTGCTGCTCCTGCTGCTCCTCCTGCTGCTCCTGCTTCTCCACCCATTCCACCAAACACTTGTCCTGCTCCTGCTCCCGCTCCCGCGCCAATCACGGCTCCTGCGGGGTTGTCCGAGCTACTACTTGGTACGGGTGCACCTGCGCCACCAAAGAGGAAAGGAGTTGGCATAATTCCACTATTTTTTTTTTTTTTTTTAAAAAAAAAAATCTCGAGATGTTAGTTACTAGAACTTTGTGTCTTGTATTCATGGTAGCAATAAAAACAAGAAAAAAGAAAAAGAACAAGAACAAGAAAAAAGAAAAAAGAGACTTCAACATACCCGTTGCCAGAGTGGCGTGAGAAATAATCAAAGTCAATGCTGACAGCACAGGCAAGCATGATAGCACGCTGGTCCAGAGTAAGTCCACCTCGGTCTTCCAATTGAGCCAAAGCCTGCTCATCCTTGTTGGCCTGAATCTCTTTTGCTTTCTCCAATTCAGCACTAGAACTGTCGGCGGTTGAAGATGATGAAGAAGAGGAAGGCGCCAGAGAAGCAGTGGTGTATCCAAGTCCCTGTTGAAGTTGCAGATCCTGAACAACAGCCGCATCAAACCGGAGTACGTACTGTCCAGAGTCTGTAAAGAGCTCTCGAGCAAATCCAACAAAGTTCCTGTTGACACTGGCCATGGCGCGACCTTGCTCATCTTGCATATCAAAATCAAGAGCAAGGAAACCTCCATCGATATGAGCAAACTGGACACGGTTCAATTTCCTTGGATCTACCTTTTCTGTCGAGATTGCCGTCGTCCTAGAGTCAGAGGTGGAGAAGGTCGAGTCATCGGATTCGGGTTGTTCGACTGTAAAGAGATTATACCGCCTGCGGATGAGATGCCATTCTTGCTGGACCTCACCGATGAGTCGGTCGTCTGGGGTCGAGATCATGATCCGTGAGTTGATGAAAGCAAAAGGTCGGTGAATCTTGAGAACCTCATTCCCGTGAAGATCCAGTACAGAGGCTTTGAAGGGTCGATGTGTCCGAAGAAGCTGGCGGCCCATTGCCTTGGCCATCGAGGCGTCTTCCTCTGCAATAAATCCGATGGGTTGTCCACTGGGATCGACGATCGCATATTTGTTGGCCTGTTCAAATCCCACGAGCACTAATGGTCATTCATTCATTATTACATATATAGTTCCCTTCGTGGTCAGTTGTCTTTTTCTTTAAAAAAAAAATAAAAACAAATTAAAAAGAGCAAGAGCGAGTGAGAGACTTACCGTTCATCATCTCGATTTGACGGGTCATGACAAGAGCTGGTTGACTAAGGAGCTGTGCTGCCGTGTCATGAGGCTGCAACACACCGGACGGGTCTTCGGGAACGACGGCGGGAGTGGCAGCGACATCCAAGCCTGGGACAACAGCCTGGTTCTCGAGAATGGGTGCATGCTGAGCATTGATGATAGGGGTTGCACCGGCGAGTGTAGCCCTGTTGTTCTCGGCTATGATCCGCGCACGTGAAGGAGCGTTGGTTCGCGCCGCAAGTCTTCCGCCGCGTGTACTGTTGGAGACGTCTCTTGGCCGTCGGAGAGAGGAGTAGTGTAGACGAGAAGAAAGGGGCTGCAGCGGTGGTTTTGAGGAAAAACTGTGATGGACGTATGCAGCTCTGGTGGAGAGTACAGGTCGAGGCTGCAGCTGGGAGAGGAAAGCCCTTTGGAGGGTCCGTTGGGAGAGCGTGGCCGAGGACGCGGCTCGGTGGAATCCCGACATGAAGATGCAACGGGACAAATAATAAAAAAAAAGGGATGTGAAAGAGTTTCGGAAAAGGTAAATGTGTGAAGAGCAGATGCTTGTTTCAAAAAGGGGGATGGATCAATGGTAAAAAATAGGGGAAGATGAAGATGAAAAGAGAGAAAAAAAAAATAAAGGCAGAGAGCCGGCTCGGATCCAAAGAAAAAGAAAACTCAATCCAGCAATGACGAACGAATGTGTGGACGCGGACGCGGCTAGATCAATCGATCGGATATCTCACATGGGCGGAGCAGTCAGTCAGCCAGTCAATGTCCTGAAAAAGGAAAAAGGCAAGCTTGGCTATGCCACGTACGTACACAGGCATCTGGGAATATGTACGTGTGATCGTGGAAGAGAGAGAGAGAGAGAGAGAGTTAGAGAAAAGTTCAGTCTCATTCTGCGAGGTCAACCAATCGGCAGACAGCAGGACAGCACCGGACCACAGCTAATAAGTGAGAGGAGAGAGACGAGAAGGCAAAGAGAAGGACCGAAGGGACGAAGGAAGGAGGAAAAAAAACCCAATATGCAACGAGTCGCAGAAGGGGGTCATAATCCTCCGCCCAGTCAGTGGTGTGTCTCTTTTTTTTTATTTCTCATCTTGGCTGGGGCTGGCTGGGTTGACTGGGCCGGCTGTCTGGCTTTGGTTGGGCTATGATGAGCTCCAAATGGCTATTTGCCTGGGACAGAGAGAGAGAGAGAGAGAGAGAGAGAGAGAGAGAGAGAGAGAGAGAGGATGAGAGAAGAGCTCAAGGATGATTTTTCCGCCGTCCCGGTCGGGGCAAGCTGCATGCGGTTTTTTTTTGTAGGTGTGCCGCGGGGAGACTCACTTTTTTTTTCTTTCTCTCTCATCCTCTTCTCTCTTTTCTCCTCTCTCCCATTCCTTTCTCCATTCCCATCATTCACCATCCCATCACTCCATCATCCCAGTTCTTCTCTTTCTCTCTCTCTCTCTCCGTCTTTCCTTCTCTTCCTCTTTCCTCCTCCTCCTCTTTTTTCTTTTTCTTCCCCCCTCCTTTTTTTTAACTCTCTCTCTCTCTCTCTCTATGTTTTCAATATCTTTTTGCCGTCCATTTCTGACTAATCGGCTTTTTTTTCGTTTTCTCTCTTTTTTTGGTTTCTCCCCCCCTCTTTTCCATATTCTTCTCTCTCTGTCATCAAATCGCGTTTTTTCCCCAAGCTCTCGCTCGGCGCCCTCTGTTTTTTCAGAGCCATACCCGTCACTTTCCTCGGCTTCTCTGTTTTTCCCTTTGCGACAGACCCGTCTCAGTCCCCAACAATCCCATCCCCTCCCCTCCTCTGCGTCCAGCTGCGGTCCATCTGCTGCTGCATCCACCGCCCCCTCCGCACACACACGCTCGTCTCCTCTCCCCAGCCCAGCAGCAACAGCTCTCTTTCTCCCGCGCACCTCTCTCGCCCCCATCGTCGTTCTGCCCAAAGTTGCAACAGCCTGCAGATCCGCCGTGGGGGCCGCACTCAACTCTTTCTCCCTCGACCGCGCCGAGACTCTCTCCCGTTCTCTCTCTCTCTTCCAGTCTGTCTGTCTGATCGTCTGTCTGTCTCTCGTCTGATCTGTCTCCGTCTGTCTGTTCTTTTCTTCCCCCCCTGCCCGCTTTCTTACCCTACCCTCAACAACTTCTACCACCCACCCTCCTGCAATACCCCGCCTTCCACTCGTCCCACTTCTCTCCTCTCCAGCGCACAGTCCAAACCAAGCCGCCCAGTGCGCCTGGCTCACTTTGCTCACTTTGCTCTTTCTCTCACTTTTTCTCTCACTCTCACACTCTCACTCTCACTCTCACACTCTCATTCTCACTCTCACACTCTCATATACTCTCACTCTCACGTTATTTCCCTTTCACTCTCAATTTTTTTTTTTATTTTTCTGCTCTCTCTCTCTTCTCTTCTTTTTCTTCTCCTCTTTCTTCTGCTCCGCCAGTTAATCTTTTCGCTCTTCCAAAATCCATTCATCCATTTTAACCGTTTTCTCTCTCTCTCTAAAATCTCATCTCTCTCTCACTCTCATCATTCCTCCCTCCTCTTCCCTTCCCCATCTAGCCATCCTCACATCACAAATGCATTCTTCCGTAGCAACGATATCCGCTTCTCCCATGTCTACCGCTGCTCCTATCCAAGCTCCTTCCCAAGCTCACCGCGCTCAAAGGAATCGCAAGAGTGCTAGCACAACTGCTCCTCCTCAGAGCCATACCCGTCACTCTTCCTCCTCTTCTTCTTCTTCCATGTCCTCTCCCTCTCGTCCCCAAGGACAGACCCGTCCTCAGTCCATGCCTTCGCCCCAACGTTCTTCTCCTTCCTCCTCTTTGTCTGCTTCTATTCCTTCCAAGGCCTCCGCTGCTACTCCTTCCAAGCGTTCCTCTGCCTCTGCGACTTTGAACTCGTCTGTGCAGCCGCAGCAGCAGCAGCAGCAGCAACAGCGCACATCCAACCAATACCCGCGCACCTCTCTAAAGCCTCGCCCCCAGTCGCAGTTGCAGTCGCAGCAACCGCAGCAACAGCAGCAGTCTGGCTCCAAGGTCCGCCGCACTCAACGTCGCAAGGACATGGAGTCTGTGGCCGAATCCCTTACAGAGGCCGAGCAGGACATGGCTGGCCTTGACCATAGCCCCCTCAACCCCTCCAGTCCCCCTTCCTCCTCGGACTCGGATGATTCGGAGCCATCGCTCCGCCGCACGCCCATCTCTGGTCTCCGCCAGGGTTTCCCCGTCTCTCGTCTCCCCGAGCGACCTAGCTCGGCCCCTGTTGTTCCTCCTATTCGCTATGGGTAAGCCAAGTCTTTGTTGGATGTGGATGTGGATGAATGTCCCCCCCCCCTTGGCCCCTCCTCTCTATCTCTTCCTCTATCTTTATATCCATTCTGGCATCATTGGGCGCTGTGCTCCTCTCTCCCTGGTTTCCCCGACCAAGAGACGCTCACCTTGCTCCCTTGCTGCTGTCTGGGCATTTGGACCTGGACACAGAGAAATGGCCCGAGCTGGAATCGAGCATTGGGGCGGGGCCTTTGTCTCTCTTTTTCTCTGTCTCTCTGTCTCTCTGTCTCTCTGTCTCTCTTTCTCTTTCTCTTTCTCCATCTCTTGCTCTTTCTCTTTCTCTCTGTGCAACTCACAGAAACACGCATGCACTCTCTACCCTCTTATTCATTCATACCTCCTTTCTGCTTTTTTTTTTTTATTATCCTTGTCCTCGACGTGTCCTTGTCTTTCATCCCCTTCCTTCATGTATGTATGCGTCTCGATGATGTCTGTGTCCCGTGTGTTCTCTCCCGTGGGGGCATGATGTGTCTCTTCTCCTCTTTCTCTCTCTCTCTCTCTCTTCTCAATCTGTATGTGTATGCATCTGTCTGTCTCTGCATTTGTGTGTTTTTTTTTCTGTCTTTGTTTATATGCGTTGTATTATATGTGCTTGTGTCTGTGTTTCTCTCTGCGTGTGTGTGTTTGTGTGTGTGTGTGTGTTCTCCGACCCCATAGTATGTCTGCCCAAACCATGACCTATCCTCCCCATCGTCCATTGGTGTCCGTGGCCGCGGAGAGTGCTGCGGTTCACCGTTCCAACTCCGCCGAGAAGACATTCTTGGCGACGACGACGACGACCGACAAGACCAACAAGCTCTATGCAGGTCCAACCTTTCACAATGCTCCTGCACCGACCTCTTTGCCCATCCCAGCCTTCAACCGCTCGGTCAGCCAGGTCGAACCCGTTGCAGAGAAGCCAGCAGCACAGATGCCCTTCTTTGCCGAGGCTGCTGCTCCTCATTTGAACAGCATGTCGTACCGAGTGGCGGAGCCAATGCCACCCATGGCTCCCTGGGCTGGTCATCTGTCGATGCCTGCTTCGCCCAGTCCTTACCACTACCACCACTATCACCAGCAGCAGCAGCAGTATCAGCAGCGGCAGCAGTTCCATGGTTATGGTGGCTACAACGTCCCTGAGCGCATGGCCACATCGGGTTTCATGCCAAGTGAGAGCCCGATGATGACGACGAACGGCAACAACGGCGACGATCAGCTGATGGAGATCAGCCGCAACATCCGCATGTTGTTAAAGATCCAGGGCCAATAGAGGAGGAGAGTGATATCCCTCTCACCCACAACAAGCAAACAAATCAATCCAATGGGTGGAGGGGAGGTGAAGAATGAGGCAAACATGGTCCATCCTTTTCCTTTCCTTGCCCACAAATATGCGAGGTGTTCCTTTTCTCTTCTGGCTCTTTCTTTTCTTTTTTTTTTTTTTTTTCCTCTTTTTTTTTTTATTATCCATTTTGCGATCCGTTCACCTTGTACTATTACTTGTTGTGCTTTTATTCCTTTTTTCTCCCTTTTCATCTTTTTCTTTTTTCTTTTTTCTTTTCTCTTTGCTCTGCTTTTTTCTTTTTCTTTTCCATACCCGATGCCTTCTTGGACCCCAAATCTGCAACCTCCGTTGATCTCTTTCTTTTCTATCTTTTGGTTCGATTGGGACAAAGGAGGCCTTGTGTTTCTTTCTTCTCTGTCTGTGTATTAGCCCCCCCTCTCATCCATCTCCAGATTTCCTGTACATTCCTTTTCCTAGTCCGTGCCTTTTTATTATTATTATTATGATCCTTTCTTTTCTTTATTCTTGTTCTCCCCCTTTGATGTTTTTTGTCAAAAGGGGAGGAAAGAGGGAAGAGGAGTGTACTCTTTTTCTACTTTTATGTCTGTGTGGGCCTGCATTGGCGTGAGTTTTTTTTTCTTTTTCTTTTCTTCTCTTTTCTTTTCTTTCTTTTCTTTCTTCACTGTTGTGTCTGCGTTGGTATTTGTCCTGCGTTTTGATGATTTGTGCTTTCAAACACGTTTTTATTCATGGCGCTGTTACTATACCCACACGATCGATTCGTTTCCCTTTTCTTTTTCTTTTTCTTTTCTTTTCTTTGATTCTGTCCTGGCGTGTTATTTGCTTTCGCCCAATATAGGACAAATGCTCCTGCATCTGAATCCATGGCGTTCTTTTCTTTGATCAGATTCCCATGTCTTCTCTGTTGCAAGCATCTTTCTCTTTTTTCTTTTCTTTTCCTTTCTTTTTTGTGTGTCCCAGTAGCTTCTTCTTTGTTCGTCGAGTCTCTTTCATTTGTTGTGCTTTGTATCATTAGCCTCATTCTTCCTTGTGTGCTACTATGCTCTTTCTTTTCTTTCTTTCTTTTTTTTTTGTTCTGCACCCTACTTGATCCTACCCTTTTTTTTCTTTCTTTTTTTTTTTTTTTCTTCTCTCTTTCTCTCTTTGTTTGATCTTCACTTGTGATTACTTCCCAATTCTGAACTCCTGTCTTGTGCACTATCTCCTCCTACTCGACCAATGTTTATCCCACTCTTAAAAAAAAAAAAACACCCTCCAACACAGCCCATCCAATCCACCTACCCTTTTTCCCCATTCCTTTTTCCCATAAATTTTTTTTTTTTTTTTTTTTTTTTTTGTCCGTAAACATTTTCCTCTTCCACCTTCTTCCCGCCTTTCCTCATCACATTCCCTGATGTCCAAGTAACGAACCAACAACTTGAGAAAAAAATCAGAAATAAGAATTAAAAATAAGAAAAACAAAAAAAATTAACCACCTTTCCCCCACGAAGGAGTAAAACTACCAAGCAGACCTTTTTGGAAGTCCCCATTCAACTCCATTTCTCCCACTCTCTCTCACTCTCTCTCCACCATCACCATCACCACTATCCGTCTCTCTCTCACCCCTTTTTTTTAAAAAAAAAAAAAAAAAAAAAAAAAAAAAAAGTACAGCAACAGCAAACAACCTGAGGCCCCCCCTGTTCTGAAAGCGAATAAAGACACTCAAATTTTTTATATTTTCTACTTGTTTATTCGAGTTTTGGAGGTTTTTTTTTTAAAAAAAAGAGAGAGAATGAGAGAGAAAAAGAGTCTTCTAAGGATCTGTTTTCTGAATCAATTCCTGCATGGCCACTCCAACGACTTGCCATGCCTTGTGATTCCAAGGTGCAGCCATCACCGCCCGTTGCGCCACCATAGTCGCTGCTCGGACACGTTCAACACTTTGTCTTTCTTCTTCTTCAATCTTTTCCTTCTTGACATTCTTCCATCCTGCCACTTTTTGCATCCGTTCCATATCCGCCAACAAGGTCGTTCCTGCCCATTGAACATAGGCCTCCGACAACACTCGTGCTTCCACCGTCTCTCGTCTTTGCATTCGTTCTACTGCCGCTCGTGCATTCGATGCCGCAACTGAATACGTTGCCCCACCTCCTGCCCCCCATGTCGCTGCTGACTGAGACAAATGTTCGGATAATCGTTGCCAAGCCAGGGCTTCTGAAGGTCGCTCATGTACCGCCTTGGCCAACGTCGCCGTCGCCAATCGATGTTCACTCAACAATTGATAATAGTGAGCCACCATTTCATCCGCTTGCATATCTGGGTCCAGTGCCTGTAATTCTGCTCTCGAGAACTTGAGAACTTCTTTCAAAGCAGCAGTGGCCAAGGTTTCGTCATCCTGAACAAGTCCCATGGCTCCTAACCCAAAGATGGCTCGAAGATACATAGGGGACTGAGCAATACATCGAAACAATTCTTGTTTAGCCACCGTTCTTTGTTCTTCTCCTCCAAGGGCCCAAAGGACTTGACTCAACAAGACAACGACATCGTCTCGTGACGCCTCCATTCCTGTCACCTGTTCCGTCTCTGCCAAGGCCGTTTCAAACATTTGTAGACTCTTTTCCAATTCCCCTGCATAGTAAAGAGCCAATCCTGCTCCTAAATGTTTACATGTTCGAACTCGACTCGGACTAGCCTCGGGTCCTTCCAACTCGAGAGATCGTTCATAAGCCATCACGGCCTGATTGAAATCCTGCATCGAAACCAAGGCACGAGCATAGTTGTGATAAAGCATTGCCTGACGTCTTTGAAAACCTCGAGTCGTGGACTCGACCTCTTCTTCTTCTTGGATTTCAATCGCTCGTCGGAAACAATCGGCTGCACCTTGATGTTGAAAGAAACGTTCTCGGATTAGACCTAAAAGGTTCCAACCTGCTACATCCCTAGGTCGTTGTTCCAAATATTTCGAAAGTGCAAAAGCCGGCGTGACCAACAAGGTGGTGGCATTGCCTCTTCCTCCAGACCCTGCTGTTGTTGTCCGCTTGGTTGCCTGTTGAGTGCTACTGTTGTTGTTGTTGCTGTTGTTAGTGGTGGAGATTGGTTCATCCGAAAGGAGTTGAACATGATCTCGGAAACTATTGACAGCATAACCATAATTGGCCTCCAAGACCGAGGCCGTACTCGATTCACAAGCATGAGCAAACAAGGCCGTGGCCTCGGGACTCTCCCATAAACTGGCCACACAAGCCTGACCGGTCCAGGCCTGAGCAAAAGAAGGGTCAAGAGTTTGAGCTGTTGTAAAAGCCTTGAGAGCCAAGTCTAGTTCTGAATGGAGAATATACAAATATCCGAGATTTGACCACGGGGCAGGGTTCTATCCAACAATAGGGGGGAAACAAAAAAACAAAAAACAAAAACAAAAAAAAAGTTAAAAACACGGATTGAAGACCTGTAGCTCTTTCTCAAACATTTGCTCCCAAGGTTCAGCATCTCTCTCTCTCTTTTACCTTGGGGTCATGCTCAATCGATTTGATGAACGCATGCTGACTAATCTTGGCATTGGTCGTCATCGAGGCCACTCCAAGAGCGTTCCACACCACAGGATTATCATCCTCAAACTGCAACGAAGCCTTGAGACACCGCATGGTCACACCAAGCCATGGAGTCGTCGTCATCATCGTTGTCGTCGTCTTGGACTCTGTTGTCACCCCACCACCATCCTTTATCCGGAGTGCATTCTCATGTCGATAGTAATAACTCAATGCAATGTCGTACCAAAACTGAGCCGCCTGATGACCTTCGTTCCCATTCAGAACATTGGCTTGCTTGAAAGCCATTCCAGCCACCGTAAAGATTGTATCCAAAGTCTCGGTACTCAGTGTCGTCGAAGCCTCAAACAACTCGGATACATCCATGGCCAAGATTTGGTCAAGCGCCCTCAACGGTGCTTCATCCATTGTAGTCGGAAAGTGAAGCAACTGATTCGTATCCTCGGGTAGAATCTCTACCATCGACTTCAATGTCTTGAATGGACAAAGATGGAGATATCTTGGGACACTCCGATAAGCAAGACAAGCATCACCCACCAGTTTCCAAGCCGACAGAATCTGATTATCCAACACCAATAACTGATGAGCATACTCGAGTGCATGACCCAAAAACTCGGCCGATCGTCCATAGCATCCCGTCACAAAGAATTCTTTGCCCTGTTCCAAATAACTCTCGGCAATACCCATCAACGAGGGGACATGACGAGGCTCCTGATTCTTTTCTGCCTGCTCAAGAGCTGCCTCGTAATGTTCAATGGCCTCGGGGTACATACCCAATCGTTGGTGGACCCTTGCAATGTGATAGACAGCCACTGTAGAATCCGGCAAGAGTTCTTTTGTCCTGGTAAAGGCCTTGAGGGCGGCCATATACCGTCCCTCATGTTGATAGGCCTCGGCTACACCCTCCCATGCAAGAGGATTCTTGACATCATTTCGCAACAGTTTTTGGAATGCACTCATGGCCTCGAGGTTATTGCCTCGGATCAATTCTGCAAATCCCAATCGAAGAAGTGCCCAGTTGTTGGAACGATGATCTTTGGAGGCCTCGATCACACGTTCATAGATATCCATGGCGCCTTCCAGACTGCCCGAGCTCAAGAGATAGTCGCTCAAATGTTCACCTGCAGCACTCTCACGAGGGTCGAGGGTGAATGCATGTTGATAACATTTCTCGGCACGAGCATCGTCCTGGATGACCTCACGGTAGTAGTGACCAAGATAGGTGAAAGCGCCAGCGCAATGAGGGTCCAATTTGGCAGCAGCAATCAACTGTGCATAACTGTAGGCTGAATTGTTCCTGTATTCGCCTAGGTCGTCGATGATTGTTATTGATTTGTGGAACATATATGATAAAAAGAGATTAGTAAAGGACTCCAGAATATTGTAGAGTGAGTGCTATTGTTTCCAGAACTGCCTTTGAGTCTGTATTGAGGGACGCGAAAAAAAAAAAAGGCGCGGCCAATATTTGTCCCTCTCAATACGAATCCCAATACGAATCCCAATACGGAACATAGAACTGCCTTCAAGTTCGTATAGAGGACTTGTGTATAAAGCCTTCTATTGGACCAAAGCGCAGGATGTATTGAGAGCCTCCAGCACCATGGGCCAATCCGAGGCTTTTAAGACATTTCTCTATACAAACCCCAATTCAAACCTTTTGTCGTATTGGGATTTGTATAGAGGAAGGTGAATGTGACCGCACCTTTTTTTTTTTTTTTTTTTTTTTTTACACGTCCCCTCAATGCAAAGACCAATCAGAGGCTCTATACATGGAATAGACCAGACTCTTTGCCTCTATACAAACTTAGAGGCAGTGCAACTGCTCGTATTGGGATTCGTATTGGGAATTGTATAGACAGCCCCCTCTTCTTCTCTTCTTGAATGGGCAAAAAAAAAAAAAAAAAAAAAATATTAACTTACCTCCCATGTCATAGTAGACACGACCAAGTCGGTACAAATCCAGTGCCCGTGGAGTTTCCGAGATTTCTACCACCTCTCGCAATCGTTCTTCTGCTTGTTCGTAATCTTCTTGCAGATAACAGATCCAACCTACTTCGGACCTAGCCGAGATATGGTTGCTGTCAAGTGCTAGGACCCGTTCAAAGGACTCGGTAGCCTCTTCATACCGTTCTTCTGACGACAAGACAAAGCCGACACCCTGAGAAGGATGAAAAGAGAAGAAGGGGAAAAAGAGAGTATACACATGTCAATTCACGAACCATTACAAATGTTTAGCAAAAGAGCTGCAGAAAAAAAAAATGCGTGTTGTGTGGAGGAAGAAGATTGTATACCGCCGGCCTTTTTTTTTTTTTTTTGCTTTTTTTCTTACCTGAAGAGCATCAATGTTGTTCTCGTCTTCTTGAAGGATTTTCTGATAAAGCTCCAGAGCATTAGGAGCCAGTTTGGGACTGATCTTGAACTGACAATTGGCCATGCACAGTTCAAATGACCGACGCATCCTATCAACATTATAGAGTAAAAAAAAAAAAAAAAAAATTCCTTGTCAGTCTTCAATTCTCCGTTCCCCTCTCCTCCCCTTTAGGTCCTGAAAGATCAATAATAAACAGCCCTTACTTTGGGTACTGGAATGCTGTGGCAAGACTCTGCTTGTTCAAAAGATCACGACCAGCGGTCGAATGTTCAAGTCCTGACTCAAAATCCTGTGTCTCATAATCAATCCAACACAAGACCAAATATCCATACACAATCGTCGAATCCATCTTGAAGGCCTCATCCAACAAGGCCAATAATTCATCCTTGGTCGTCGTAGCACCCTCTTCATCGTTTTCATAATGCATCTGTGCCTGGATCATCTTTGAAAGAGCCGTATTCGGGAATTTGGCAATGTATTGTTCCTGAAGGGATGAATCATACTCCGAGGGTATACTCGCATCCTGAAATTTCAACAACAGTTCATAGGGCAAAGGAGAAAGGTCCGAGGCGGTCGAGGTTTGAATCATTTTGGTGGACAGGGCAAGAGCCTTTTCGCGGACAGACGATTTCTGATCTTGAGCAATGCTTTCCATCTTTTTGACGTAGAATTCGAGTAGTTTAAGTTCTAGATCTTGGTTGTTGTCTGGATCGATCTCCAAAATGGACTCGTATGTAGTTCCCAGCTATTGACGTACACCCCCCAGGCATAGAGAGAGAGAGAGAGAGAGAGAGTATGTGTGTATGTTCTTACCGTCGGTTAGCAGAGTTAAATTTTAAAAAAGAGGATTCGTCCGCTCTATGCTTACTCATGATACGACTACATTACCTGTGATTTGCTGTAAACCTCCTTCCGAACCGCCGTCTGGACCTGTTCCAACGTACCACCACCAAGTCGTCCACGACGCGCTCTCACTTCACGTTCATAAAACTGTGAATCAGTCGTTTCCTGGATAGTGGCCAGACGTTTGAGGGTTTCCATCTGATCGGGTCGAAGATCCGGGCTTAGGATCTCGTAAAGTTCAGATCCTGGCAAGAGAGATTGAATTCTTTCGATGGTCTTGTCCATCAAGCCCTCCTTTGTGTACAAGGCGATCAACTGTTCTGTTACCGAGAGTGCCTTCTTTTCGTCCGCACTTGATATCGGAAGAGAAAGGGGAAGGAGAAAATTTCCGGGGTTCAGTCATTGGATCTCCATGTTTCTTTTTCATCCTCATTTTTCTTTTTTCTTTTGGATTAATCGATAGTTCTTTGCGGGGAAGAAAGAAGGAGAAGAAAAAAAAGAAAAACGAGAATCCCTCTTACGCTTTTAGGTGAAACTGAAGAATATCCTCCAGAGCCGTCATCAGACTTTCCCATCGTTGCAGCTTTTCGTAAAAATTGACGAGACCCTAAAAAAAAGACAAAGAAAAGAAGGTATTGAAAAGAATGGAAAAGCGTTAACAAAAAAAAAATGTCCAACCCATCCTATATCTTTCTTCACTATTATTTTTTTTCCCCTTGTCCTTTTCGATAGGTATACCTCGCGAGCAAGAGGCTGATCAGGGTTGGCAGCGATAGCCTTTTTGTAAGCTGCTTCGCCTTTGTCGGGTTGGTTCAAGTTCTGGTATGCAAGACCAGAAAAGACAAGTCTAAACCATTGGAGAAGAAAAGAGAGGAGAGGGGGGGGGAAAGGATCAATATCGTTTGTTTTTGTAAAAAAAAAAAAAAAAAAAAAAAAGTCGTTCATATGACTTTATCCTCAATCCCGTGGGAAATGGTCGAGCTATGCAAGGTCCTTGCACGCGTTTGAGGACACTCTCCTCCTCCTCCTCCTCCTCCAAAAAAAATAAATAAATGAAAATGAAAGAAAAAAAAAGTACCCCATGTAGTTGTTTGGATCCACATCGAGGACTCTTTCTGTCCACTTGAGCGCGTCATCATAACTCTTGCTGGTGATGGCCTCGCGTGCATTCTTGAGGTTGATCTTGACTGTTGACATGATGATTCAAACAGAATAAATGCACTCCCGGGTTCCTCGAGCACAACTTTGAGGAGGAAAGGGAGGGGGGGGAGGGATAAAGGAGGAGAAGGAAGAAGAAGAAGAAGAAGAAGGGAGCAACGAGTCGAGGATTGTTGTCTCGTGCCTAGAGTAGGGAGAGAGAGAGAGAGAGAGAGAAAGAGAGAGATTTCCTGTTACTCTTTCTCAGAAAGCTCTGCTAGCGCCGAAACGAGAAAAGCTTTCTTCTTGTGTGAGTGTGAGTGTGTCGTCGGTACGCAATGTCTAGTTCGCGCCTCTCTTACAATAGGAAAGGTGGGGGGGGGGACAAGTCCTGCGGCAAGGCGGAGACGTGAGTTGGTCTCTTAGACTTGGCAAAGCCACTGACAGTCCTCCCACATAAAAAAACGCGCTTCTTTTCATTGAGATGGGTTTCTTCACCTTTGTCCTTATTTCGATGCAGTGCTGCTCTTCCGATTGACCTTGGCTTTCCTTCTCGATTTGGCCTCGACCTCTTCGTGTTCCCGTGTAGTCCAACGCGTTTCGCCTAGAGTTTTTCTTTTGCGACCGTGCGAGCTTCTGTATCCAGAGACCAGGAATCATTGGGAGGCAATCAGGATCCATCAGGACCCGGTACACTGACAGGATTGCAGTCAGTATTTCTTTCTTTTTTTTTTCTTTTTTTTTTTTCTCACGACTGGAGCACCTTGGCTCCAGTCCCTTTTCTGTTATTGTTGTTGTCTCTATCTTCTTGTACCCTTTGATGTTTATCCCTTTTCTATGCGTTGTGTGCAGTACTCACTCTGCTCGCCTGTCCTTGCAGAGGCCTTCCCCACGCCACATCCTGCCTTCTCCCCCGTGGGGAAGAAAGGATGTGTCTCTTTTTTTTCTTTCTTCTTTTTTTACCTTATTTCCTCTTCCTTGCTCCTCTACTTTCGAGGTTCATCATCCTCATTGTAAACCCTAAATCCTTGCGTTGGTCTCTCATTTTGTCCTCTCCCCTCAGAGATAACAAGGCCCTGGCTTTCCTTGTTCTTCTCCTCATGTGGCCGTCCCTGATCCGCATAATCCCGGGTTCGCATCTTTTTGTGTCCTGGGAGAGAAGCCATCCGGGGACTTGGACTTGTTCCGCTGTGGCTCATGGGTGAGGCTCTTGTGTGGGAATAGGCCTCTCCGAAACACTCTCTTCATGGAGGATGAGGGTAAGCAGTCTCTAGGTCTTTCCTTGTCCCTTTTGGCCAGGGATGGAGAGATAGGAGACAGGAGAGGGTGGCACTTCAAGTTGGACTGAGGAATACCATTTTTTTTTCTCACAACTTTCATGTTTATTCTTTTTTATACATGTTTTGTGTGTGTATTTTGTTCCTCAGTTCTCGATGCGAAGGGGCCTCTCAAATGAGCCTTCGAGCACTTGCTCCGCTTTTTTTTTTATCTTTTTTGTTTTGGATTATTTTTTCTATATCATTGGCCTAGCATCCCATGATGTTCGCTCAAGGAAGTTAGGAGTGGAGGAGGAAGGAAAGAAAAGAAAAAGAAGAAAAGAGTTGGCCGGCGGTTTGGTGCAGGACAACAGAGCTAGGTGAAGACACACACAACGCGGAGACTTTGTTGAGGAGAGTGCGATGACGGATAAAGAACCATGGGGGGTTCTTTTCACTCTAGAGTAACTCCTCTTCCTCCATTTTTCATTCTTTTTTATTTTCTTTTTTATTTTTTGGGAGGGTGGATGTGATTGTATTTTGCTCCGACAGTCCGTGGGACAAGGACCGACCGGCAGGTACGACTCGCAACTGGGACGACATTCAGTGTCTGCCAGCCAAACCAACATGATCGACACTCGATCCTTTTTTCTTCTTCTTCTTTGGACTTTGAGGAGAGGGTCACGTCTCTTTTATCTCTTTGCTTCTCCCTTTTGTTATCCGCATGCCCTGTTCATGTTTGGATCGGACTCCTCAAGATGCACTTTTGTGCTTATTGCTCCTTGAGGGCAAGGGGGAAATATTGGACTCCGTGGGCCAGTATTACTTGACGGAGGCCCGAACAAGCAAGTGGTTTTTTTAAGCCCTTGTGGTCGCTGTCGTATCTCTTCAGGAGGGGATGTCCAGCCATGTTCAGGCTGCTATCTGTGAACCTTGGGCCACCTTATTGTCCTTTATTGTTTTATTTTTTTTTCCTTCTCATTATTACTTCTTTTGTGCGCTCCCCCTACCCTATCGACTTCTACGGCACCGATGGATGCAGAACAGGAAAATGGACCAGCAATACACGAGAAGAGTGTCGTCGAGGCGCCTCCCCCCCCCCCAAATCAAGAAGGATAAAAAAGCCAAAGTCAAAAGAAAGGGAGAACGGTATTTTTTTGTGTCGATCTAATTTAATGGACACTAATTTTTGGGACACTCAACGAAAAACTACCACTATTTTTTGTGGTGTTTTCGTGTTTCCCTTTTCTTTTTTTTTTTTTTTACTTATACTTTTATAAACGAAAAAAGAAAAAGAGTAGCCCGGAGAAGGAGAAGAGAGGAAGAATGAGAGCGACAATTATTATTTTACCTGGGCGAGTGCGGATAAAATTATGTGCCCAAGATGGAATGCAAATGAATGAAGAGTAGTCGGCGAAGATAGTGCTTTTTTTTTTTTTTTTTTTAATACAAAGATGAAAGAAAAAAAAATGTACATGCAAGTGCAAAAGGCTCTAATTGGCAAACCAATCTCGTCTCAGCTCACTGCTCCTCCTCCTTCTCCTCCTACTCCCTCCTCTTTTTTATGGCTGGTCAGGACCTAATTGTCCATCATTCAAGAAACGCTTGCGCCTATCATAAACCTGGAAGGAAGACACATCGCGTCCAAAGACCCAGGTCATGAACCAATACATGGGAATCAACATCTTGTTACGGACAGAGACACTCATGGTCAAATAGGAGGATCGCCAAAACACCCAAGCCAAATGACCCGACTCCTTGGCCTTTTCGTTGATCTTGGTCATGTCCACCACGGCTTCCCAATTACCAATGTAGGCCATTGAACCCAAGTTCTTAAAGTTGAAGGGCTGGGTCACCTCTGTGAATTGCTTTTCAGGGTTCTTGGCGAGTTTGTTCAGAGCCTTTCGGAGATAGATCGCCTGTTGGTTGGCTACCTGAGCCGTTTGTGGCAGTTCATGATCTAGCAATGAAGGAAAAACATGGTTGAAGAAGAGTTAGTCTCTTGGAATGTCATGTCCTTCTTTGGAATCACTTCTTAAAGAAATAAACAAAACAGATTGCTTACCCTTGATGGTGGCACAGTCGCCAAGAGCATACACGTTCGGAATGACATTGCCTTTTGGATCCAACACTCGGAGGTATTCGTCCGTCATGATTCTCTTGTTTTTGGTTTTGGATACCTTACCCTCCAAACTTGCAGTCAAAGGGTTCTCGGTCAATCCTGTGGACCAGACCAAACAACCAAAAGGGATCTGTTTACCATCCTTGAGAATCATCCGTCCATCTTCCACACGTTCGATCACTGTGCCTGTCCGGACATTAATTCCTCGACGCTTAAACTTGGTCATACAATAATCCGACAAAGACTTGTCAAAGTTGGCCAAGATGGTCGGTGCAACATCATAGACGGCCAATGTAACATGGTTCATCAACCCAGGGAACAATCTCGTACAATCCTCTCGAATAAAATCATGCAACTCGGCCGAAAACTCGACACCTGTGGGACCACCACCCACCACAGCAAAATGCAATAATCCATTCTTTTCTTCTTCGGACTTGGCCATCTCGGCCCTTTCAAAACACTCGAGAACACGGGTTCGGATTTGTCGGGCATCAGAAACCTCCTTGAAAAAGAAGGCATGTTCCTTCACACCCGGGATATTGAACGTGTTCGAGTACGCACCGACAGAAATGATCAAATGGTCATAGTTGAGTCTCAAATGACGGTCCTCCACAATCTTGGTCAATCCCTTGGCTGAACCCAAGTTGGATTCAGTCGAGTCGGTGGACTCGGAACGGTACATGGCTGGGATGGTTGGTAGGTTGGAGGTGCATTCAACCTTGTTGTTTTCGAAATCGATTGTGTCACACCAAGCCTGATGGTATTCGACATTGCCTGTATATCCACGAACGGGTTCTGTGATGCAACGGAACTCGAGTGTTCCGACGGAGGTGCTTGCCAGCAACGGCGTGAAGAGAAAATGATTACTAATCGAGAGGAAAAATGAAGGAAAAAAAAAAAAAAAAAGGGCGTGGTTAGAACTTGAGAAATGAGCCCTGCGGGATGACAGGTTGTAGGGGTGAAAAATAGAGAGATCGGCTTGGCCTTTTTTTTTTTTTTTTTTTTTTTCACAAGGCTGTACGACCACCCAAGCCCAAGTGAGCACCCTCCCCCCCTCACTTTCCCTAGCCCTTCATGTAAGATGACTTCATTTGCATTTTATAAACCCTTATTTGTCCACATACCGAGGAGACACGGCCACGACTTGGTAAACATCATTGTTCATGTCCTTGAGTAATTTGAAGCCTCCCCATCCGGATCCGAGGATCATCACTCGGCCTAATCAGCAGAAGGAGGTATTTTTTTTTTTTTTTTTGTGCATTTGCAAGGGCTTGTATTAGAAACAATAATATTGAGTCTTTCCCGGATTGCGCCGCTTTTGCAGTTGTATGCATGCGCAAAAAAAAAAAAATACAAGCAGGAAAAAGGGGAGAAGAAGAAAAAAATTTTTTTTTTTTTTTCCACCTCTCTCCATCAAGCGCAGGGCTTACCTTGAGATTTACCGACGGATCGGATCCCTCTCTGCTGTTGAGCTTCACCCAACGTGAATAAAGAATTCGCTCTGAAAGATGATCCTGCATTCAGTTCAGAAAGGGTCAACGCCGGTTGAAAGGAAAGCAAGGGTGTGGAGGACGTCTTTAGATTTGGGCGACCCAAGGCAAGTTTGTTGTATCGGTGAGACATGGCCAAGGCCGAGGACGAGGAAGAATATGATCTCATCCATGGTTTCGATAGCTTTGTCCTGGACAGTTGAGTGACTGAAGATGCCTTGGTCCCAGACATGGAAGACATAGAGAGTTGATGGTATATCGGGCCCAGTGCGGATTTGGATGATTCTATTGACGTCAACATGATCGATTAGATCCAAGGTTCAGAGGCGAACAGTTAGCAGACAATCCAACTGGCTTTTGTTTTTGCTGTTTTTTTTTTTTTTTTTTTATCTGAAGACAAGGCTTGTGAAAAAGAAATGGCTTTCTGGGCTTTACGGTGAATCATGCTCATGACTGACTGAAAAAGTAGGAGCTGTGGGAATTTAAAAAAAAGTGAGCGCGTTTGTAGAGTCGTGCGAGCGAGCAAGTAAGTTGGAGCTGGCGGCAAAAGGATGTGGAGAGGATGCGGGGAGGATGCGGGGGAGACAGCGGGAAAAGAAGAGAGAAAGAGATAGAAATGAGGTGGATGGGCAAAGAAGAAGAAAAAATAGGAAGAGAGAAGAGGAGAATGAGAAACAAAGAGAGAGAGAGAGAGAGAGAGAGAGAGAGAGAGAGAGAGACGATGGCGTCTTGAGTTTTGACAACGAGGAGAGTGGGCTTGAGTGAGATTGACGGACTTCTTTGCTCTCCTTTTATTGATTTCCAAAGGTGAACCATGACAATTGAGGGGCTGACAAGAAGGCGTCTGTGCGTGGCAACAAGGAATGACCTTGTCCTCTTACTCATGTCCAACTCATCCCAAGGGATACGTATTCAATCCTTCTCCGCAACACCAATCACGCCAACAAGGATGGAAACAGCAGACAAGCGCCTCGGACAAGTACGTTTCCACCGAGTAAAGATCGGGTCAGCGGCCTTGAAGGACTAAAAAAAAAAAATGTCGGGCGGTGTGCTCTCTTCTCGATCACAGGAAGTAAACAGGTTGTAGGTTAATAATGAGCGACCCTAAAAAATCCATCTCCCTTTGCTATCTCTATCCTCGCGTCTATTCATACTGAGCACTGTTCTCCTCTGGATTCAAACTCAACTCTCATCCGAATCGTATTTTCGACACGCCCCTGCTCGCTCGCCTCCCAGCCTGTGTGCTCCGCCTCCCGAAATCTTACGTTCCGTGCAAGCCATTCATGGCTCCACGCGGAAACGTCCTCCACTGCCGCTCCCTTTCTCGGAACACCCGCCTTCTTTGTCTAGAGACTGCGCGCTGCTCTCTCTCTCTCTCTCTCTCTCTCTCTCGCTCTCTCACATACAGATCTCCGTTGCATTCTCCGGCCAGTGTGTGGGTAGTACGCCATCCCTCCTTCTCTCTACCAACCATGGCTGCATCTTGTACATTTTATTTTCCTCAGCCTGTCAGACTCAATCACGGGATTCCTCAAACGGCTTTGGCTCCGGAGTGGGGGGAGGGAATCAAGTCGTCATTGTCGTCAGCACTTCAAGTCCGACAGAAATACTTGTTTGCAGTGCCCCATTGCAGGGCACCTTCTCTTGCTTTCCCCTCCCACGAACCTATCCAAATCCGGCTCTGCAACCCTTGCAAAAAAATGTTCGATAATCTCCTCAATGCCCCGCCGCCTCTTTTTTTTTTTTTTTTCCCTAGACTAACTCTTACCTTGTGAACCGTGACTAAATCTCTCCTATTACACCCATGAATATCCCCCAATCCGACAATTGCCCTATCCACTCTAGCATGACACTGAGTGAGCAAAAGGCGGGAGAATGCTTAGTGCTGATAAAGTTTTCTTTGTGCTTGCTTTTTTTTTTTTTTTTTTTTGTTCGATCCCTGTTCCCTCCTCACCGTTTATTTTATTTGTTTGTTCTCTCCAACCTCTTACTCAATTCACTCCCTTGGTCCTCTTCCCCTCTCTCCTTATCCCCTTCACTTCGGAAAATTTGCATCGCGTCGCTCAAGACGTGTCCAGCTGACTCTTTACCCTTCAACGGTCTTTGTAGATAACCCTATCTCTTTTAACCCAACAAAAAAAAGAGTCACTCCTCTTCACCTGCCAGAACGGGTAAGCAATTTTTTTTTTTTTTTTTTGGACAATGGGGCGGGCAGGAAAAAAAAATTCCTTCTTGGATGACTTCTTCTTCTTCTATCATCCAACCCGCGCTCTCTCCCTCTCTCTCATTGCGTGGGCAAGTTTTGCGGTTCCTTCCCACGGACCCATGACTTTCCCCCCTCTCTCTCTCTCTAGGCTCCTTCCTATCTTCATCCCTCCCTCCCTCTATACTACTTTTTTTTTTTAGGAAGTCTTCGGAATCGAAACACATTATTGTCTGTCCTCTCTTTCTCTACTCTCTTCCCGGGTATATCGTCTTTTAACGTTTAATCAAATAGATAGACCCATCGCACTCTTACTCATTCCCTGTCATTGTTGATTTGCACTCTCTCTCCTTCCTGCCTCTCACCATTAGTATCCACATTCAGGGTTCTGTTTCTACAATGTTAAAAGACCGAAAATTTCTCTTTGATTGACAACAAGTCCTCAGTCTGGGAATTGTGGAGAATACATCGTAGAATTGTTCACGATCCTTTAAACCAACTCTCTCACATCATGAATCTGGAGCGACCCTTTTTTATTGCTTTAAGTCTGAACTGCAGATCTAGAAACAGGGTCAACAAAGAGTGTGAAAGGGAAGAGGGGGAAGGGGAATCATTAGCTCCTGTGGGCGTGTTGTTTATACGAGATTCTTGTTTAGCACTGAAATAGTTATATCTGCCGCTATTAAATAGCGTTCAAGTCTCTCCCTCCCAACTCCAAGTTTTTCTTTGATCAGGATTGAGTGTAAGGAGTGTTGAGAATCTCGTCGTTCCGAGTTGTGCAATGGCAAACATTGCACTCCCCCTCTCTTTCTGTTCTGATCCGAATAACGCCTAATGCCTGTTACTTTGCTATAACACTCGACTCGTACCAGCAATGTCCAAGTTGTAAGGAAGGCTAAATTCAAGGTTAAGGAGAATTGCAAATATGCATTGAACGATATCTACCCCTAATCAACCGCCTTTCCCCTCCCCCCCCCTTACACTCATGGTGTGGAATGGCTTTTGATCTCTCTACTTCTATGACACAATGTGAACTCTCTGTTTTCCTATTGTCCCTCTGGCATAGTACTGTCTCTATTCTTCTAACTTTCCTACTTTTACTCTTCTTTGATTCTCTTTCACTTTTCGGTGCCTCATTTTTTTTTTTTTTTATAAAATTTTGTTTTCGCTCCTACTTTATGAGAGATGATGCATCACTCCCCATCCGGCTTCGGTGCCTATCCAAGGGGAGAGTAGTTGTCTCTGACTCTGGACTTACTACCTTTTCCTCACTAGTTGTCTATCAATCTGCTTTCTACCTTTTTTGTCGCTCTCATGCCTTTTCTACGCCAAAATTAAGCCCTCCGAGTATGCGGCCGAAATTGTCTCTTTATCATAGGGGGAAGGGAAGGAGATCAAACCGAACTGGGGTCCAAACAGTTGAATCAAAAAGTTTGCGAGAGAGAGAGAGAGAGACTATAGATTCGGATTAGAGTCAAAGCTTTCCTTTGATGTTGGCTTCAATGAACTCATTTGACACGCATTTTTTTTTCTTTTTTTAGGGAAGGGGAAAGGAAAGGTATTCATCTACTCCAGAGGCAATTACTGAAAAAAAAAAAAAAAGTCAGCAATGAGCCAGTGAGCTGAACTGATAACCAGTTAACCTGGGGATGGATCAGTCGGCCTTTTAACCAACAAACCATCCTTTCTTCATCACTTCATAACTCAGCCAGCGAGCCAAAGTAATCAACAACTTCTCACCTATGGTGGTGGTGGTGGTGTTTTTTTTTATGCAGAAACACGAGCAAACCCCCCGTATCATTTGCAACTCTGATATTGATTGTAAGGGAGTACAGTAAAAAAAAAAAGCAGGCCCTGAAATAGATTTGCGTTTGGGCCCACAGCCCGATTTTTTTTTTTTTTTTTTTTTTTCTTTTCCTTTCTTCTTTCCTTCTAAAAAGAAAATAGGTCGTCGTTGGTCTCCTGAGGCTTTCCAGATTCCGAAGGGGGTCTATTCAACATCGTCCACAAGGAAGAAAGGAGAGAGAGAGAGAGAGAGAGAGAACAAAGTATCCCCTCATTTTATTACTGATATTCCTGGTAAAAACTCTTCGATTGAATATGTGGTGCGCGTGAGTGGGTGTATGGATATGTAGGTGTTTGCGTGTGTGCTGAGTTTGTAATACATGTTGTCATTCTCTTCTTCCGCTCCCTTTTTTCTTTCTTTCTTTCTTTCTTTCTTTCTCTTCATTGCTTGTGGGCTGAGGATAGAAAAAGAATAGCATTAATGGATTCGAGGCAAGGCAATATTGAACTTTTCTTGACACTTGATACAGACTGTCTCCTCTTTGACACAACAACAAACGATTGGGAAACAGATAATCGACATGAGGGTTCCTGCATTGGCACCAAGTCCGCTATTTTTTTTTTTTTTTTTTTTTAAGGATAGGCAGTGTAAAAAAAATAAAATCACGTTAAGCACGGACGATCTCGTCTCTTGCCATCATTCTTTCTTCATTCGAGAAGAGAAGACAAAAGCTCTCTCTCTTTAGCTTACTACTGTGACCGGAGCTCGTGATAGCCACCTCGTGGACAAGGCGGTAGACTGGCTGCAATCTGACGCTGTTGAATAATCGCTGGATGAAGAGGTAAAATATCATTTGGTCGAGGAACGTTCGGGTCCAGGAACTGGTTGGGAGGTGCAGACGCTGCGCCCGGATACGCCCCCGAGCCTGACGCGACAGGTGCGGGTCCTGGACCATAGGAACCTGCAGGTGCAGCAGTGAACTGAGGTTGACTTGGGGGTGGGTAGGTATAGCCTGCTCCTGCTGGTGGCAGTGACTGTTGTTGTAGCTTTTCGTTTGGGTAGTCGGACATGATGCGAGAGTGCACAAGGATGCGAGGCAAAAGCGTTTTCTATTCCAGAGGCAGCGTTCTCAGTTGGTTGATGCTGTAGCAGGTTGACACTTGGAGGCGATACTATCGGTTGAGGGGCGGTTCAAGCGTGTGTCACGGTGGGCTGAGGGCGGTCAAAGACAGGTGGTGATGGTGGAAGTGGTGTTGGAGGCGTGTGGGGGATATGGTGAAAGAGAGAGAAAATGAGAGAGAAGAGAAGAGAGGAGGAAGGAGAAGAGAGAGAGCTGAGGCGCTTTTTTTTTTTTTTTTGCACGGGTATGTGACTGGCATCTTCACTCTGGCTGTGGCCTTCGTCTGGGCTCTCTCTCTACCTGACTGACCGCATCCTTCGGTATCGTGTTCCACTGTCTCGAAAAGTCTCGGGACAGAGAGAGAGAGAAAAAAAAAATGTGCATGACGAAGAGAGAGAAGGAGTAACATATTCCCAGTCCATACAAATAAATGATTTAATCGTTTATAAGGCCTGCTACTCTCCCTACTGTGTGTGTTCATGTACAAATGCATACGCACTATTTTTTTTTTTTTTTTTTTGTTCATACAAGGCAATCCTTCTCTAGATCAAAGAACGCGACTTCGCCAACTCCTTGTCTTGTCAACTCGGTCATCGCCGCTTTTGTGTGACGTAAGACTGTCTCCAGAGGTGCTGTCGTGGGAAGGTTCTGGGAAGCTATCAAGATCACAGCCAAGCAAGAGAATGCAGGGCACTTTTTGTCAGTAACCACAAACCATTGTCGCCCTCCAATATCCTACCCACCATCCAAGCACATGATGACTTACCGAGGATGGCCTTATTGACTGTATTTGCAACTGTCTCTCGCGAGACGAGTTTTGCCGTTGAACTTTCCAACTGGTTTTCTCCATCTGGATAAGCCAAAATGGCAAATGTGTTGATCAACATCTCTTGTACATGTGGTCGGTGCGTGTCCTTGTATCTCTCTTGGATAAACTGGCCATATTGGATCGCATCCTTGAGTGGGCCTAAGGCATCCAGGTCCATGTAGCCGTGGGCTTGAGAAGTGGGCTGTGGAAACTCGATCGACTTTTTGACTTGAATGGGCTCGTGCTCTAGTTGTGGATCAACCTCCATTGGCTGGAGAGCGCCATTTGAGCTGGAGGAGAGAGAGTCCTTCGCAGGAGCAGAGCCCTCAGCCACTTCACCCATATCAACATCGGGCGTATCCACACTAGAGTGGTAATTGGTAGGATTTGTCTCCTTGTCATCGATGATCATACTTCCGTTGGTACTATTTCCATTAGGGATCCCGTTCAAAGTATTTGGAGATGACATGCCGGATACCAAGGCGACCATCTCGATAAATTTACGGCATCTTAGTTGAAGAAGCATTTCTTCGTTGTCCTGTAGCAACTGGTAGTAATGACTCTCCATCATCTCGATTGCTTGGTCAATCTTGCCTGCCAAAATTAAATTCCGGATCACTGGTAGTTGACAATGAGCCCCGACAGACAAAAATACACACAGAGGTTAGAAGGGGCTCCAAGAACTACAGGCATGAGAAAGCGAACCAGCAATAGACATACCTTTGCGTCTCTGGGTATCAACTACCAGAGGTGGATAATCTAAATCCACTCCTGACTCCGAAATCACTGTAGAGTCGTTTGCCAAGCTAGACTCAGATCCCGAGTGCAGTAGCTGTTGCCGAGAACGAGGCATAAGGTCTGATGAAAACTGCTTCGCACTCTCTGCATATCCATGATGGATCATATAAGACAATACCAATTGGCCCATGGCTTGCGAGAACGTGGACCCATATGGGGAATTTCCCTTTCCTTCTGCGCCTGCCAACTGTGCATTGTTCTCGAGTGCCACCCATGACTCCAGTTTCCTTTCCTTCACATACTCTTCAATGTTATAGACAAACTCTCGCTGACCAAAGTTGGCTTCAATGATCTCGCCCACCGTCCGCATTCCGACGGTCGGATAGAGTGGCCCCTTTAAATCACGAAAGGCAACGCCAAGGTACTCCCCATTCTTGGTGTAGAACAAAGACATGTCCCTAAAGTTGACACCGCAGCCAATGGTATCTCCAGTAGTGAAGACTGGTCCAAACGATCTTCCATTCCCGCAGCCACCAAAGCTGTTGCCGTCATCGCCATGATAGCCCCAAGACTGGGGCTCCCATCCAGGCAGTCGATCCAGTGCAACAGAAGCCGTACAGACGCCCACGCCGATGTATCCCTTCAATCCTTTGCTTCTGATAAACACTTCAAAATAATAAACCCCACATTGTGGAGGGATGGGTCGATTGGCTCGGATTGCTGAAGCATCACTGTCTACCTCTCCAGGACCTAAAGACACGGTCCGATGGATAATACAGAGAGAGAGAAAAAAAGACTCGTCAGTGTACCTCATGCGGCAGGAAGCTAAAAAAAAAAAAAAAAAAAAAGAAACAGCTTTGCCGGACCGTACCTGCGTAATTCACTTGAAGGTCGTCTTCTGAAAGTTCCATTTTCATGGTCTTATCGCTTGAGCTCCATCGTGTTGGGAGCTGATAGCGCAAAGGCGGTCTTTCATCAGCGGTTGGGGTTGTGGTCCCACTAGGATGATGATGTGAGCTAGAATGGCTTGACTCACTGCCACTGCTAGTGCTGCTGCCTCCACTGCTGCTACTATCGCTGTCATGACGATGAAGACGGTACACAGGCCGCCGTCGTCCAGTGCTGCTTCCTATACCAGAATCGTAAAGCTGAAAGTTACCAGTGTCGCTGAAATTGGTCACTAGACGCCTTCGTTTAGGGATATCTCGCCCACCAGCAGAGGCAGCGGTTGACGCAGATGCCGAATCGGGGAACATTCCTCCACCCTCCGGCTGAAAGTGTTGCACAAAGGTCGTGTTTTGCAGATAAGCTGGGAGGACGGATAGCCTTGACTTTTTCCCAGACCACTGTCCTGACGAAGATGCTCCAGAGGTGACATGGGACATGGAAGCCTTCTTGAGCGTGCCAAAGGTAATAGTCCTTGGTCGTTGACTTGAACTCGAGTCTTCTCGTTCAGGCAGCGGGATATGGTGGTGGTGGTGGTGGTGGTGCAAATGGTGGTGGAGAAGGGCAAAAGAGAGTGGGGAGCCTGCATGGATGCTGGACATGGCATAATTACTTGGGCTGGAGCTGGAGAGACTATTTGGCAAGTTGACAGCACGACCACGGCCCGATGCAGGACCAGACGACACATCATCCCAGTAGGAAGAGCTCCGCCAAGCCTGTCGTACGGGAATGGTTCGTGGAGGCAAAGTCGAGTTTTGGCTTGCTTGGTTGGTATCACTTCGGGCGAAGCTTGAGGAGCTGGTTCCCAAGGCACCGCTTTGATGGATCGGGTGCTGGGTCGCTGGGCGGAAGATGGATGGAGAGACACTGGGTACGGATCCGATGGTCGGCTCGGGCGAGGCTGTTGAGGTTGGGACAGATCCCGTGGGTGTGGAGGAGCCCGAAGCCGAACTGAGGTTCGAAAGTGCAGGGGTGGAAGTCGCCTGGGCTCCACCGGGCGACGCAACTGGGTCCGTGTCCTGTGGCTGTTGCTGCTGTTGCTGCTGCTGTGACATTTCCCTTGAGATGTCTGAGACAGGATGCGACGGGGAGCGAAGATGGAGGTTTGGATGGTTGAAAGGAAATGAGTGACGAGAGAAGAGAGGAGAAAGAAGAATGGGGATGAGGTTATCGATGACGGATGGATAGGAAAGGCAGCCCGGACCCCTCGAATGAAAACAATGCGCGAGAGAGAGAGATATATAGATATATATAGATATATATATATATATATATATATAGAGATATATATATAGAGATATATAGAGAGAGAGATATAGAGAGAGAGAGAGAGAGAGAGAGAGAGAGAGAGAGAGAGAGAGAGAGAGAGAGAGAGAGAGAGAGAGAAAAAGGAAAAGCGGTAGTGACCAATGGAAGATGTTCAGCAGGATTGGAGAGTGTGGATGAGCGTGAATGAGCTGTGAATGAGTGAGAACGAGAGAACAAGTGAACTAGAGAACAAGACTGGTGACAAAGACTGCGCCAATAGGGATACTTCTGCGCCCCGCCCCAGGGAGAATGAACAAAAAAAAAAACAAAAAAAAAAAAAAAAAAAAAAAAAAATGCAGGATGTCGAGGGGAGGGAGAAAGGAGCATGTGTGTCGTACTCCCCTTCCCCAGGGGTGACTGGCCTGCCATCGTGTCAGTCATGGTCCACTAGTAACGTTGCTCGTCTCCTCCCCCTCTTGCCAAATGGAGCGAGCGTTGGGATATGAGGCATTGCCGCCGATAGCGATCGAGGTCATCTTGCGCAAAGCAGCCTCCGCTCTATTTTGGCTGTGCGCCTCGATATCTGAATCCGCGCTTGGACACGACAATCCCTGTCTTTCCAAACAAAGAATCACTTGCAAGGGACAGACTCAAAGTGGCCAGTCGAGACCACACTTTTTCGCTCAAGAGACTCCATTTCTCCATTCTACGGCTAAAGGCTTCCTTGAGTCTAGTGATGCCAATATCCACAATTAATTGAACCTTGACCCATTAGCAAGCAGTCATAAGATACTCGTTGACTGGTGGGCTTGTCCATATCACACTCGTGATCTTCACTCTCTAAAACTTCTGAAAGGAAGGAGTAGAGGTGCTGTTCCTTTGGATGACTTGTGATAATCTTGGTCTAGGCTTCAGTGCCTAGGAGACGGCGACGCCTTGACAATTACGCGTCTCAACTGGTACTCACTTGAAAAAAAAAAAAAAAAAAAAAAAAAAAAAAAAAGGCTGTAGGTCCGATGAATCCATGCTAGCCATAGTTGTCTTTATAGCTCTCTCTCTCCTCTCCTCTCCCCACTACACATTCATTCTGACTCATGACTGGATTTAAACTGTCATAGTCGGTTTGGGTACCATGGGTTTCAAAAAAAAAAAAAAAATCACTCTCTCTCATCCTCTGAGCTACATTGCCCACTTACCATCGGCCATACATTCATTATTTCTGTGTATTCCCCTAGCGGATACGAAACCATGTTCTATTTCAGTCACCAAAGACATCCTACTCTCTTAGTTCGATTTTTTTTTCTTCAATCACCCTCGGCTCCATTGTCTCCACAATCCACTACATCAAATACAATATCACCAGTAGATACCACGAAAGAGTATGTTTCTAATTGATCGCCAAGATACTCATCTAGTGGGATCTCATCGTTATGTTTTCTACCAGTACCTACAAGTATTCAATGAAGGTCGATCCAGACAACACCCAGAGACTTATGACTCGAGAGAATGTGTCGCAGAAATTGAACAACCTTTGACTACAGAAAAGCGAAAAAAAAAGAAGAAAAAAGGCTTCACTATGAGCAAATACTAAACAGAAAACGGCGTGTTCTGGCCCCTCAGTCAGAGTATCCTACATGGATACTCGACACTAGAGTCTTCAGTATCCATCTGTTTCCAGCTCTTGTAGGTAGAGTTTGATTATACTCTTTTGGGATGTATAGATCCCAGCGGATCAAAGATTTGTCTTTTTGTACATGGCTCATATAGCGTCAAGAGCAACGAAGGCTTGCTAGCGAAGACATTAAGAGATATCAGTCGCGACTGCGACTACCTTCGTCAAACCTAGGGAGACTGACAAGGCGATCATTAAAAAAAAAGTAGTGCTTTCTGTCCTGGAAAGAGGACACAGTCCAGGGATCTGAAGAGCTCGATGATAGTAATAACAAAAAAATTGTTTGGCTTTCAATTGCCAATTCTCTTTCGTTTACTGTTCATTCATTCGTGTCTTTCTAGGACAAAAATCAGTAAAGTGATTGATATCGGAATAACATAGCCAAATGTCAATGCTCTCCTTGATAAACTCCTACCAATTTTGAAAGGTTACGTCGCAAGAGTCTATGTAAAATATATATATATAAGAAAACTAATTCCTACCTAAACTAGAGTTTCCTTTGTCAAAGTTACAAAGAAGGGGCTTGCATAGCAAACATGAGCTGCAAATTTCCTGTCGATATTTTCCTAGAGTAGCACGGATATTGCCATTGCTGAGATTCAGGCGGAGCAATTAGATGAATGATTGGCAAGCATGTCCAACTTGTAACTATTGATTTGAAGTGAAACGAGAAGATGGTAGTGGCATCATATTTGCGATTTCGTAGGGTATCATGACAAGATGCAACCCACTAGAATGTCAAGGAATGAAGAGTCGGTCAACAAGACAACAGCAGCTGGTCGATCGACCTTGGAGTGGGATTGTCTCGGCTGTTTTTTCTAAGAGGAGAGTCTAGAAGTTGAGCGTGATGACTTTGTCTGGGCAGCTGGTTTAAGCTACTGAAGGGGAAACTAAAGAATCGAAAACGGACCGCCTAGGCACGTTCAGCGCTGTCAATAGAGTTGCAGCTCAACGACAACAAGCTACAGTAGCTGACTGTATCTTGAAGTCAAAGAAACATTTGAAAGAAATGTTGCATGGATCATACTGCGGCATGAGACAGGATTGACCACGAATGGGAATGGTTAGTTGTGATGCCAAGAGTAGAAAGACAGTCAACTTCTTTGATGAAGCGTGTGCAATTCTTGGCTGGTCGGGGGTGGCTGTGAGGAAAAGATATAAGGTTAAAACCTAATCGAGGGTGAGAAACTATGCAAGATATACTGTTGGTGGTTCTGTGGATTTTCCTTGTCCCTGTTCAGCCTTCTCCTCCCTTTCCCTTGCATCCTCTTCATGCGCTGTTTTTTGTGTGTCTGCACTAGCGATGACAGGCTTCAACAAATGACTTTGTGAGGGCAAATATGCTGCCTGATCGCACCCTGAAAATCCAAGCCCTCTGGCATTTTCAAAAAGACATCGAGGATTTAGCCCGATGCTGGCTTGAGCCTTTATCCGGATCTGATTTTCTGCAATCATAAATTGTGTTTCGATTTGAGCAGCGGCACATGGTGGTGGATGACAGCATGCTCTTTATTGGGGTGAGTGCACAAGACAGGTTCGCTGGGGTAGGATATCCCAGCTAGGTTGGTAATGACCTTGTCGGTACTAATGCCGGTGACAGCCAAGTGCCACAGTGCGCCATTACAGTTGGGCTGACCTCGTTGAGAATCCTCACTCAACATCCATTAATTAAAGATACATAGGCAGGTTACCTATCAACTATGCAGACCCTGATTGTGGAGCCTCGAGAACCGCTAACCAGTTCTGGGATTCTGTAGTTAGGCGTAGTTTGGATTGTATTGGTTGGGTCAGCCATGTCGGTTTTGTTCATATTAGAATGTAGCAAAAGGGAGGTGATGGTGGATCCGTTGAGCAAGAGAAATGATTGAATAAGAGCAGCTGAATCCACTAAGGGTGGTGAGGCATCGAATAGGAAATAGGGCCTTCCTGCCTGTTCCGCAGTTGGACGTAATTGGATACCGTTTCAGGCTATGGACTCCCGCTCCCGCCCGCGCAAAGATGCTGTTAATTTATCAATGCTGCCGTGTAGGTCAACATGTGTCTGACGTTCCCTCGCTACTCTCCCCTCCCATTTGATGTCATGGACTCTACTCACTCGCTTCACCCCTTCCTCCAGACTCTTGGCCGTACACAAATACACACACTTTTTTTTTTTTTTTTTTTTTTTTTGTTTTCTCTCCTTAAATAAATGCTGGGGCAGCACCTGTATCCCCATGAGTGCAGATGGGGGAGGAAAGACCAAGGGAATGGGGAAGGAGAGTGGATGCACAGGAATGCAAAAGTCAATGCTCGTGCGCATGCAAGATTTGGATGCATGTGCTCAGAAGAGAGATGCAACACATCAGCGGTCACGTTAGCCTTTTGTGTCACTTTTTTTTTCTTTCTTGTCTTCTGTCTCTCACTTCACGCTCACTCCTCCACTTCTCTTTTACTTTTTTTCTTTCTCTTTTCTCCACACCCCATCTCTGTTCATTATCCTTGCTCCTCTTGTTCTCTCTCTCTTCTCTCTCTCTCTCTCTTACTCTCACCCTCACTTCTTCCGTTTCCATCACCACCCCTCTTCCTAACGAACAAATAAAGACTCTCCTGCCCTATGTTCGTCTGACCAACTCCTCGCCCTTTATTCTCTCTCTTTCTCTCTCTCTCTCTCTCTCACTCCCTTTCCTTATCCCTATCCCTATCCCGACCCTCTTCCAACGACACTCCCTTCCTTCACTATGCTAACCGTCCCGACACATCTGCCCTTCTCCGAGATGTGCTCCACCGTCTCGTACTGGGCCCTCATTTTCTCTGTTATCCTCCCATCAGTGCGCGTCCTGGGCGTTGAAGTTGTCTCTGCCTCGTCCTCACCGGTCACAGCTCCGCATCGACACGGCCATGGTCACGGTCACGGCCACGAGCACGGCCACCGCATCTCTTCAACATTCTCACTGACCGTCTATCTCGACTCGGCCATGGATCCGCTCTCTACACCATCCCCTCTCTCTTCCTTGTCCTTGCCATGCCTCTTCCCACCTGGTCTCTCCACAAGTCGAGCCACGGACGAATTCTTGTCACTAAAAAAGTCTTCTGGATCATCTGTTCACTTGGAGTCCACCAAGAAAGCTCTTCGTACATGCGGCTCTCAACCAACTACGCAACAGCGCCCAAGGAAAAGAAGGGCCACTCTGGCCGAACGACCTCAAGGACCGCAGGAACAACAAGGGCGCACGGAGCTCGACTCGGCAGACATGCACGAAAACCAGTCCTGGGAGAGTACAACTACCGCACCGGATCAATACCGGAGACAGATTTCCTCAAAGAACATCCGTCGGGTGGCCCTTCAGCCCACACAGTGCGACGATGGGCGTTCAGCAGCAGAGTTACGGGTGACCCGTGCAGACATCCGGCGATGGATCCAACCAACACACCCATTGATGTCACAGGAGCAGCAGGAAAAGACCCCACACCAACGCCTGTCCAAGGAGCAACAGGAATATGATAGCCTAGTAGACCATGACTCTTTGTTTGACCATCCCGCCCACCAGTGTTGGCACTCGACGAGACAATCATCTTTCCTGAGTTACCTTTGGAGCTATTACAAGGATTTTACTGATGCAGACTCTGTTTGTCATCTCCAGGAAACAGAAGGGCTGCCGAAACAACCATTGGCCAAGTCAGACAGGACAGGAGCAACGGAAACCAACTCTCACCCTATTCTCTGGCGTGGTCATGTTAACACTACTGGTTGGAGGACCCCCGCCGGTTCGAAACAAAGCCCGCTGCTGACAGTAAGTTACCATGACGAGATCTCTGCTAATTATCCGTCAAGAGAGAGAGAGAGAGAGCGAGAGAGAGGAAAAAAAAAAAAAAGGATCTCAGCACGACAGACTCTCTCTCTCCTTGCGTCTTTGTTCCCTCTCCTGGCAAATGCTGTGAGCGAACACAGTGACTTCGAGTGGCTCTGACCATCTGGCCAAAGAGTCTTCTCGCTTTTTGTTATCCTTGGCCTACTGCACCATGGTTCAGGGGAGAGCAGAGCAAGATTAAGCGATTGTCTTTCTCCTTCCCAGCCGCCTCCCGCCGTTCCTCTTTCCACTTTTTTTTTTCTTTCCTTTCCTTCTTTCCCTCTCCTTTTACCCTCGCCGGACAATTGTTTCCCTCAGAATGGGATGGCTCCAACAGCTGCTCATACCTCCTTGTGGGTCATGCATGCATATATACAAACATCTATCTCATGGCATTGGGGTATTCGGTGGTGGGTCACACAGGGCTGCTCTTTATTTGAAGGCAAAACGCCATGTCGCTCTACCCTGTCCGCAGAGCCCCTTCTTCTTTCTCCTCCTTCCCATCGTTCACCCGGTGCGTCATCAGCCCAACACAGACGCTCGATTCGAATGGGGCGTCAAATAATGACTGACGAGTGTTCGTTCGTTTCGGAATGGCCATATTGTCAATTTTAGGGGCCGATTCTCCTCTTCCCTTCAGGCCCGCCTCTCTCCCCAACAGAACAACCCTGGATCGCAGTCATCGCCTGCTCAGGTCAAGGTATCGACCACATCTTTTCTGCGACACAACAAGGTGCCGAAGCCGTTATCGTCTATGCTCAAAACAGCCAGGATGAGTGCACACCTCTTCTTGGTCACCCTGTCAATACTGCCATCCCCATCTTGACTCTAGATCAATTGACGGCAACACAACTCATTGATCTCTTGGAAAAGTTGGAGAACAAAGCTGTAGCCATGGCAACGCTGACCGTAATTGACTCTACTGAGCATCTGGATGAGACCGAATCTTGGTCCATCGATCCAACAGACAGTAACCAACCCGAGCAGATTGTGAATCAGAAGGTAGTACAGGTCGAAACTGAGGTACGCGTAGGAGATAAGGATAGCAGTGAGTCGGAGAACGAGCAACATGTGGAGCTGGAGCTGGAGCCAGAGGAGGACCGGTCGTCAGAAGACACCCCTTTGGCCACACATCAACATCACAGTCATCATCATCATCACCAACACCGTCACAGTCACACTCCAATGGCCTCGCTCTCGGAGACATTTTCGGCAGCCAAGGTCGCCGCTCGGAGGATCATCATCCGATTTGCGCTTGAGCCTGTTAAACGAGGTTTTGGTCAACAGAAGGCTTCACTTCAGGACCGCAAACCGTCTCGCACGACGGATCCTCTGGTATCAGACGAGATCGAAACTGAGAGCGAGGCCAAAGTCGAGTCTGAGGCAAAAGGCAAGGAAGAGATGGTCTCGACTTCATTCCTGTCACCTTCCATGTCAACACTCCTGGGACCCAACTCGGCCATCCTCGGCACTGAACAGGGTCATGACCAAAGTCGGTCTGACATGTCCCATCCAAACACTGCTGCTGTTGCCGCTGCCGCTGCCGCTCTAGGACAGAGTGAAGAAGCTGAAGAGAATCAAGCGATGGACTCCTTGACAATAGCCCTTACAGAACCTTCTTTGCTTACCAAGGACCTGAAGCAAACGCCACGCCCACCAAGCACTCAGGTGGTGGCTCTTCAGCGTCGAAGTATCCCTGGAAGCGGCGAAAGGGTCCATAGTGCACTTCCTAGATCGGACCGGCTCGTCCATCGCATCTATTCCATGTCACCTTCCAAGTTTGTCCAGGACGCATCCTTGCTCGTCAAGGATGATAGTATCACAGGAAAACTGGCCATGGTCCTGATGAGCACTGTCTGTGGGGTTGGGGTTGGTATGTTTGGAGCCCTCTTGTTTGTCGTCGCACTCAAGGTCCGACTCTTCCAAACGCGAAGGCGTAGTCAGAGCCATCAGCAAAGTCATGGTCAAGGTGCAGGCGGCCAAGGACAACACGGCCATCAGCAGATGAGGGAGCCAGGGTTTAAACGGGTGGTTCCCCGAAACATCCTCGAGAGCTTTGGTGTCCAGACGGTGCTCCATACAACAGGCACCATGACTACGACCACAGCACTTGTCAAGACAGATCTTCTCCCAAAGGCCATCAAGGTCAAGCTATCGTATGCTGAGGATGTGATCGAAATGGAAGAAGGACTCGATGACCTGGCCGCTCGATTGAATGCTAGGAGGCAGCGGATGCGGTCTCGTGGCAATTCTCTCTTCCTCGGACAGGACAGCTTCCAAAATCACCATGATTCTGAGGTCCCTACGGAGGAAACAGAACTGCTTGCGGACGAAGAACACGACCAAGAAGTCCCCACGGCAATGGACGAGGGGTCCTGGAATGGTCATTTTGATGGTGATGAGATGGAGACAGTCGTGAACCATCGAGACACACACCCAACCCGGAGTGCTAGATCTGGAGTTGAGGCAACCCATACGATGGAGATAGATGGGGGTGCTACCTCGGCAATGGTTGCGACTCGTCGGGGTTCCCATCGAAGGATTCAGCCAGGCCGTCAGGGTTTTTTGAATAGTATGGATCCGCTTGGAGTACAGACACCATCCTCGACAACGACGTCCATTTCACCGGCTCTCTCACTTTCGTTGGCGACAGCCATCACGGGCGGACATGGTTTTCTTGCGATTGAGGAGAAATCGAGGCAATGTAAAGCCAAGCATTCGGAAATGGAAGAAAAGAAGCTTCCCTTTACGAATGCGAATGCTCAGACAGTATGTGCGATCTGCCTGGCGGAATACGAAGTTGGGGATCAAGTACGAACCCTTCCGTGCTACCACCGATACCATCAGTGCTGTATTGACCCCTGGTTACTCCAGGTTGCCTCCTTGTGCCCGATCTGCAAGCAAGACTTGTGGCCTGTAGTATCGCCTTTGTAAACGTTGGGAAGGGCTGTATGTAGTCTCTGGTCAAAAATTAGAACGACCTTTTTCTCGATAAATATATATATTTAAAAAAGAAGGACGAGAGGCTGTCAATTGCGAGAGATTCCTTGAGTATTGTAATGGCCCGATCACATAAAGGAAAGAGTCCCTGAAGGGATGACAACCCTTTGATGTTTATACCACTGAGAGGATATCTGGATACGCACCCCGGGGTCTTATTCAAATCGGCAGAACACCAAGAATTTAGACAAATCGGAGCTGAGTGTTAAAAAAAACATTACATATTTGTGCATTGAGGATTTACTTTGTACAAAAGTTGAAGTACAAGGTATGTCAAGGGAAGGAGACAGGGCCCTTTACGGATACGAGTGGTCACTTTTGAGAATAGAGGAAAAGGGGGGAGTCTTGCACATCCCTGGTTTGTTGCCAGAGATTCTTGGTGAAGCAAACAGAGGCTCTCGGAGCACGAGTCGGAAGGAAGCAAGCATCGACCTCTGCTTTGTAGCTTATAATGAGCAGCATTGTTGTCAAAGCCGAGAAGCTGTGCTTAATCTCTTGCTTAGCTGTTGAGCCCCGTTTTCTTCTCTTTCTTTTCTTAAAAAGATCCATTTGTTGAAACACACGCTCCTCCATGCATAGTTTCTATGAAATCTGCATAGCACACAGAGTAAGGATCAGTGGGAAAAGTTACAGTGGCGATAGAGGTGTTCTGTGACAATGCTTGCCTTCATTGCAGGGTGCGGTTCTCTTCATTCCTTCCTATAAGGATACTTTTTGGCTTTGAGAGTAGGACAAAGTGATTTCATATCGTTACTAACATCCCTACTAGGTCCATTAACAGCAACTCCTCTCCAAATGAATAAACAAATAAATAAATAAATATATAAAAAAAATAGTTACTACACACTGGATTGCTTTCTTGAGTGGCTACGGAGCTATGGAGCATAATCAAAAGTGCTCTAATATGGTATGGTCTGTCGATCGAGGGGCAAAATTCTGACTCGAATCCAATTCTTTGAACAACCCTCCTATACGCTTTCTTGCGACTCCAGGTGAGTCAGTGGTAAAAAACATATACATAACTAGGCTGAAGGTTGACTTCGCGTCAAGACTATCTGGACTTGCCAAAAGTATTGTCCAGGTAAGGCTTAAAAAGTTTTTCCAACTTTTTGTTGTTCCCGGGGGAGTGAGTGAGTGTGAGTGAGTGAGTGTGAGTGAGTGAGTGAGTGAGTGTGAGGGAGCGAGAAAGCGCGAACGAGCGAGAAACAACTGCGTTTGATTGATCGCTTTGTTTGTTGCCACATACAGTTGCTTGGTACCATACCTCTTTTTTGCTAAGTCAATCGAACTACTCTCTAGCACCCTGAACAGAAGCGTAAACACGTACACACACACATACACGATCGGGAAATTAGGTTCTTCAAACTGGAACCAATTGTGTTGAAGCAAATCTCGTAATATTTGCTGCCCCACTTGTTGGTGCTCCCGCTGCTGCTATTGCTATTGCTATTGCTACTGTTGCTATTGCTGCCGTTGCTATTGCTGCTCCTGTTGTTTGCTCCTATACAAAAGAGGGCTGGCTTTTTTTAAAACCTTCGCGTTGTGGTGAGGGTTGACTCCTTGTTGTGTGCATCATTCGCCTTCGGTTCAAACCCCATTTCCCTTACTCTCGTCTCACTTGCAACAAAAAAAAAAAAAAAAAAAAAAAACGACATTCACTTACCTTGCCTCCTCCTCCTCCTCCTTCTCCTCCTCCTCAAAGTCCTCCCCGTCCTCACCTCCCCTCCTCTTTTCAGATGCCTCCTAAACGATCTGCTTCAGAAAGTGTCGAGGAGCGGCTCATTAAGCCAATCAAGATGTCTGAAGAGGATGACAAAGAGTCCGTTCCAAGGCATCTCTCCAAAGGAAAAGAAAAGATGGCCGAGACAAGGACTCGATTCACCAATCACCAATGCTCAATCCTGATCGAGTTTATGGAGGATCCTCTTAACTATAGACAACTCTATGATCAGGGCAAGACAAGAGGCAGTCGCAGTCAGGATGTCTATGCCAGGATGGCCAAGTTCTTGGTGGGGAAACTGCAGCAGCATCCATACCTGGTGGGCAATCTAGATCTCGACCGAGTGGATCCGACGATGGTGGCAGAGAGATGGAGGGGACTTGTCTACCGATATGAAAAGGAGAGGGTCAAGAGGAAAAGTACAGGGGTAGGAGCACAGTGTAATGAGGCACCAAATCTGGAGAGAAAGAGAGACTTTCCATTCTTTGACAGAATGCGTGCATTGTTCACTACGAATCCAAGGCATAATTCATCGATGGCTCGGAACGATCGAGCTCATCCTCCTTCGGTATCAACCCCTGCCTCAACCCCCAATTCAGTACCTGCTTCGGCCATGGCCTCTACCTCTACCTCTGCTCCTGTTTCTGTCTCTGGTCCAAGGTTGGTCTCTTTCTCTCTCACTCTCTCTCTCTCTCTCTCTCTCTCACACACACACTCTCTCTCTCTCTCTCTCTCATTCTCTCTCTCTCTTTCCTCTCACTACACACACACTCTCTCTCTCTACCTATCTATCTATCTATGTATCTCTCTATCTCTCTATCTCTCCCTCTCCTCCTTCCCTCTTCGTCTTTGGAAATGCACTGCGTAGGAGACTACCAATCGCTCTTACTGACTCTTTTTTTTCTTTTCTTTTCTTTATAGCTCAATCATCGTCAACGCTGGCGTTCATGGCGATACTGATAGTGACCACGAAGATTATGAGCTTTCAGATGACGGAGACCATCAAGTTTTTCAGCCAGAGCTATCATCCATTCCAGAACCACAAAGACTTGTCGACCCTGCAGAGCAGGCTTATACAAGCAATAGTCACCATAGATCTGTCACCTCAACTTCATGGGCCCATGCCAGCACGGATGGTCCAGTGTCTAACTCTAGCCGTGGCGATCCCCACCTGTCAACCACTTCTTTTACCAGTCACTCTGAGAGCGACACTGCTGGACAGGCAGCAGAAAGCCAGAGTCAGCAATGCTCCCTATATTGCGATTCAAAGGAGAGCCTCAGAGCCGCCGAAATAGACATTAGACGCGAAGAACTAACAGTCCGGAGAATGGAGTTGGCTGCTCATCAACAGCAGATCAGGGTCTATCAAGAGATTCAGGAGAAACAGATCCAAGTCCAAAAAGAGTTGTTGCAGCAACAACGAGAACAACATGAGGAGGTGCTCCAAGCACAACGGGAACGGTACGAAATGGAGATCCAATCATTGCGAGTGTGGCATGAGAAAGAGCTACAGGCGCTTCGGGAACAAGGCGAAAAAGCGCTGCTGGCACAGCAAGGACTATTGGAAAAGGAACTCAAGGCACAACGAGAGATTCAGATGAGACTGATGGATACCATTGTCCAACGTCTTGTGGAGAGAGAAATTAAGGACAAGTGCTCTGGAGAAGGCAACAATACCCGAGATCGTTAGATAAATGCCACTGCCCAATCAATTAGTCCTGGCAGATGCATCAGCTCCCCCCGTCGATGGGCCGTGGATGAAGGAATAATCTCTTGTTGGAAGGGTGGGTGGGCCAAGGATCAGTGGTTTTACTAGACTCGTCAGCGCATTGGTTCATTGTGTCACTGCTTTGGGTCCAAGCAAAGCACAGAGTAAGGGTTGTACCATGTGGGATGTGGGTCCTACTTCCCACTCCCACTCTCCCGTCTCTGCAAAAAGACGAGACGACGACCAAAGCTTTTCACACTTTGACCTTGAGCGACAGTCCAGGACACGAAATGCTCCGGAATGTAGGGCACAGATGTGACCACAGACTATCAAGACCTGCCGCCTCAATGTCCTTCATCTCTCTAGACTGTGATTCCTGATAGATGCTAGTCTTCTCTCAAGATCTTTCCAGAATAGTCAGAAGCGGGGAGAAATAAAAAGAGAAAATGAAATGAAAAGAAAAGAGGCCGCAGGAGAACAATGTTTCTTAGTCTCTCTCTCTCTCTTTCTCTCTCTCTCTCTTTTTTTTTTTTTTTTACTGCGCTTTTTTTTTTTTATCAGTTGTCGAATTCCAAGTGGGAGCAGGACAAGCGCTCCTGCTCCAACACAGCGGCTGCATACATCCAATTTGAGCCATGCCCATGCTCTACAAATCCTTTCTTCATATCCTACAGGTAATACTTTCCTTGTGACAAGAAGGATATTCTTTTTTCTCTTTTTAAAGAGACCACTGCATACAGACCACTCCCCAGCAAAGATCTTCTTCATGGAGTGTAGGGGACCAAGAAAGTTGAATTGTGGAGAAGACCAATGATATGCAGGACTATTTCCAGCCAAATTTGGAATAAATTAATGGGATGTTGTGACCAAGGGCGAAGGAATGCATGGAAATCCATTGCTCCTGCTCGTCTCCCTTTTTCCTGTCTACACACTCTCATCGTCATTGTCATCCTCCTTGACGCCTTTTATTTATTTTTTTTTTTCCTTTTTCATCGGAAAGAAAAGAAAGAGAGAGTGTGTGAGTGAGTGAGAGAGGAAGAGAGAAACAATGACACACCTCATCTCCGAGCGAGAGTTTGCCTATTTTTGGGACCCCTCTTTTTATTACTGCTTGCAGCATTCTCTCTTTGTCTTCTATTCGACCTGACTGACTGACTGGCTGACGGACTGACTGGTTGGTTGGTTGGTTGCTGCATGTTTGTCCAGGAGCAGCCTTATTCGGCTCTTGCTCTGACCCTGAACCTTCACTCCATCCTAGTCCGTTGGAGATGCACTTGATCTGATCTCATCTTTTTCCACTCCTTCTCTTTCTCACTCACTCACTCACTCTCTCTTTCTTTCTCTCTTTCTCTCTTTTTCTCTTTCTCTCTCTCTCCTTCTCATCCTCCTCTACCAACAACCAACACAAAGGGGTTTTTTTTTTTTTTGCATCTCTTTCTCTCTCTCTCTTTCCATCTCCTTCTCTCCCTTCTTGCTCTCTCTTCGCCCTTTTCTCTCTCTCTCTCTCTCTCTCTCCCACACACACACACACACTTTATTAAACACCCCCTCCCCCCTGCCATAGTTCTCCACAACGTCTGTCAAAGTACCTCCTCTAATGGCGACCCAGGACTATCGTGTGTCCACCATCGTCGTCCTCTGCAAAGACTGTGGCAATGATGTCGGTCTCTATCCAGCAAGACACAAATGCCCTCCTCGACCAGCCATGCCAGCCATGCCGGCCATCCCCTCCAAATACCAACAACCATCCTCTTCCTTCTCCAGTTCATCATCACGCTCGGCCGATGGAGGCTCGACGGGACGCATGCGACCCCCAGACCTGAATCCAAATTCACTTTACCCAAGCACCAATGGCAGCACCAACTCTGGAAACAGTAACGGCAGTTCAGGTGGTTATGGCAGTGGGAGCCGCACCCCGACCTCATCATCATCGTTCCAGGATCGCATGAATGGGAGCAAAACCCCAACAGCGTCATCCTTCCAGGAGCGGATGAAGGAGCGTGACCGAGAAAGGCAGCTGCGTGAACGAGAAGAACGTGAGGCTGCCGCACGAGGACTACGGGAAGGTAATACGGAGAAGCCAGACTCTTTTTTCTTTCTTTCTTTCTTTCTTCCTTTTTTTCTTTTTCTTTTTTCTCTTTTTCTCTTTTTCTCTTTTTCTCTTTTTCTCTTTTTCTCTTTTTCTCTTTTTCTCTTCCTCTCTTTCTCTCTTTTGCCTTTTTACTCTTTCTCTCTTTTGCCCTTTTACTCTTTCTCTTTCCCCTTTCTCTTGTTTCTCATTTCGCCTAAAGTGCCCTGGGGGGAGAAGGGGCGAGAACTCTCTAGATGTAGACACTAACAGTCTTTATTGTTTTATTAATACTTTAGAGGCGAGGCAAGAGGGTTCTCAGACAACAGCAGCACCAGCGGCGGCTGGCTCGGGAAATACACTATGGGGCCGACTAAAGGCGGCCAAGGAGGTTTTCAATGCCACGATTACAGGAGAGGAAAAATGGCCAGGTAAGGGCAATTATTTGATATTACATTTTCTCTTTCGGACTTTTTTGTTCTCTCTCTTTCTTTCTTTCTCTCTTCCTCTCTCTCTCTCTCTTTGGAGCAGCTGCATGGGAGGACGGGCACACGATCAGAGTGGGAATGAGAGAAAGTAAAAAAGAGAGAAATAGAGGGAAAGAAGGAATAGAAGGGAAGGGAGAAAAGAGTGCATGGAGCAGGGAGCATGGAGCAGGGAGCCAAGCGAGCGGGAGCACATCATGAGCCACAGGATTACCACACCAGACGGGAACTATCCAATCCCGGGGACTACTACGCCCGAGGCTACATCAAGAGGAAAGAAGAAAACGACTGCAGCAGGAGAGGACCGTGCACCAGAACAGCCTTTTGTCCAGTAGAGTTCTCTCGCATAGGCATACGTTAGCTGACTTGAACCCCCGAAATGTATTGACAAACCTGTACCCTTGATAGAGTCGGACGATTCAGACTACGAGGGAGAATCACACGTCTGCCGAATTCTACGGGACCATGCGGACAAAAAGGAAGAGAAAGAGTTGGCAGCAAAGATCGCAGAACTGGATATGAACCCCTATGCCTCCACATCCATCAGTAGCTCGCTCTCAAAAGCCACAGGAAATGCAAGTCGAAACGACTATCTTCGGAAAGACTATGCTCCATCAACCGTCTCCTCAACGTCTTCCGGAGATAATGAGGACCACTACACTCGTTCGCTCAGAGCCAGAGGCGAGTTGCAGGTAGCCAATAGTCCAGATCCCGCCGAACGTTCATGGTCTCCATCAGCATCTTCAGCCAACACAGCCAACAGTGGACACAGTTACGGAAGCAACAACACTTTCAATAATAATAATAGCCTTGGTGTGGCTGGGGGCGGGAACCGCTATAGGACTTCGAGCGATGCCAGTCGAGACGATGCCCTGAGTCGACTGGAGGGCAAGAGTCAAGGGGACAAACTTGCAGCACAAGTAAGCCATCTTGGTAGCACGAGCCCTCGTGCACGAGCCAACTCTCCCAACATGGGTTACCGGCAAGACAACCAGTACAACAACAACAACAGCAGCAACAACAACCAGCTCTCACCATCCCCAGCCAACTACCCACCATCACCATCACCAGGATCGAATCGCCGATATGATCCGCCCTCTCCTTCAGCGCGATATGGCGGAGGACAGGGACCTCCTACATCACCATCATATGGCAGTAATGGCGGATATCGACCACAACAAGGCCCACCCCCTTCAGATCCATATGGAAGCAGAGGCCGTGGTGGAGAACCTTCCTATGGCCGTCCAGACTATGAACGACGCCCAACATATCCACCGAATGGCAGTGGCGGAGGTGCACCGCCTGGAGGAAACGGCTATGGACAGCGCCAACAGTACCAACAGTACCAACAGCCACAGCAATACCAGCAACACAATGCATATGGTTCCAATCGAGGCAACTACTTTTAACTTTACTCGACATTTTGGGATTTCATTTCTCTCTCTCTCTTTCACTCTCTCTCCTTTCCTTCCCTCTCCTCTATCATGACTCCCCACCCCCCCCTTTCCCCTACTCGGCTCATAATCTTCTGGGCAGCTCTCGATCTATCAACACACATTTGTCATTCTCCGATGGCGATCGATAATGACCAATATTAATGATTCTCTGCAGACGCAGCAATTGAGCTTCATACTCTCTTCTTGCACCATCTTCATGACTCCAGGGTAATATCATAAATAAGCAAGGAACTGAGAAAGAGAGAGATAGAGATAAAGATAGAGATAGAGATAGAAAGAGAGAGGAGCTTTGGTGGGTCCTTTTGCTGGCAATCACTAGCACCAAAGATTAGAAGGGACTTTATCTGCATGTCCTCAAGCCATGGGTGAAGGACACCAATAGCTATAAATAATAATAATATATATAAAAAACACGCTCAACTCCTTGACCAAGACCATGCAATAGAGATCCTGAGAAAGTGGAAAAAGTGGAAAGGAAGATAGAGACAACAATCAAATGGAATGAGCCATGTTTAAATCCATAAACCCTGCAGGCTAAAAAGAGCAGTTCGCATGCTTGACGCCCATCATCTTTTTTTTTTTTTTTTTTTTTTGAAAGAAAACTTTATTGTGATAAATAAATAAATAAATAAAAACTGCCCAAGACAATGACCTATGTGCAGGAGGATATAGAGGCATTTGGATGCAAAGAATAATTACGCCTTCAGGCTGAAGAAGCAGAAAGGGAGAGAGAGGAAGAAGAGGAGAGGAAAAAAAAATAAAAATGAAAAAAAATAAAGAAAAATAAAGAAACAAAAAGAGAGAAATATATAGGTATTAAGCAGGAGAGGGAGGTCTATTCCCATCTACCAAACGCTCAGAGAGCTTTTTTTACGATCGACTGATCGCATAGGCCATGTTAGACACCTTGAACGCTCCGGATGAGGAAGAAGTAGAAGTAGAAGGTGATTTCAGAGCAGAGTGTGAGCTGTTCTTGTGGTCGGAAGGATAAGCAGATGCGATGTTGACGCCCTTGATCTCCTCATATGCTGGAGGGTTCTCGGGGATGGCAGCCGTAGCATCGGTTGTGATCTTGTTCTTCTTGTGAGTCAAGGACTTAAGGAAGGCCATTTTTTTTTTTTTTTGAATTTGTTGGACTCAATGTCTTGTGTGAGGGTACGAGTGTGATGGTTGCCCGAGTGATATCGTTGGAGAAGTGCTCAACAGTACGGATTAATGGATGAGGAAAGGGAAGAAAAAAAAAAAAAAAGAAAAGGAGCGACACGAAGGAGAAGAGAAAGGCCTTTTCGTTCAGAGTATTATGATATTTTTTTTTTCTTTTTCCTGGTCACTGATTAGGTCGGTTGGAGAGCTCTGCTTTTGCTCGAGTGGTGATTGAGATGACTTGGAAGAAGAGAAGAGACCTTTTATAGCACTTCTGGAGGAAATGCACGTGCCACCAAAAAGCGCCACTAACTTAGCCAAACGAAAATCATTTCCAATCTTGGGCTAGATGAGAACAGGTCCTCGAGTCCAGGCAATAGGTCCAGGCGGACAATGACCGGAGTGTCTAAAGGAGCGGAAGTGCGTTCCGTGTTTTTTTACGCCGCGATACTTTGGCCTGAACATGTGTCCTAGAGCAGACAGAGACGACAAGTGAGTGGGGGGTGAGGGTGGAAATAGCCAAAGGGAGCTAGAATGGCGTACTGTACTTGAGATAGAGAAAGCGAGAACCTTGTCAACACAGCATGACTCAGGATAGACCCGACCAGAAAAAAATTCCGTGGATTCGATGGACATTGAAAAAAACATTTACAGCGCAGCGAATTTCTCCGCACAGGGCAGAAAAAAAAAGATTGGCATCCCAGTACGGTACTCATACTTTTTACATATAGAATAGTCTACATGTCGAACCTTGACCATTGGTTCAAACACAGAGCCGCAGGCATTCAAAGAGGTCGAAACAATTGGTAGCTATTGACTGCCATTGCGTCAATTGACCCTACCGCAGTCAGTTTGCGTAAACCTTGAATCGAAGAAAGGATGAAGGGGCTGAGTTAAGAAGACTCTTCTTCTGGAATTGCAAGTTCAGCCAATTGCTCTACCTCTTAGATGCGCAGACATTGATGAAGGAGGAGAGGCAGAGAATCTTCATGCTCTCCAACCTTTGGTCTTTCTCCTGGTTCAGCACTCAAGTCACTTTCCTTAACCGCTTTCTTCTTCTCTTTATCGTAAGGCGGTCCTCTTACCTTTTTTTTTTTATCTTCTATAAAGCAAAAACGCCAATGTTCAAAATAAAAATAAAAAAGAGGCCATTGAGTCAGGAAAGAGCTATTGTGACATGGTTTATTTGGGTTTGAGGCTCCACCCCTCTTTTCCAAAAGTCTGTGCATGCAAACATTCTCGATTATCACGTAAGGGCCTTCCTTGCTTGTTTTTGTACGATAGTGAAAGGAACACAAAAAGCTTGGATGATGAGTGAAGAACAGGCCTAGCCCCGGGAGAAAGAGGGAGAAGAGACGGTCTTTGATGGAGTGGAGTTCACGAGTGAAATGGCTCAATTTGTGACACTGTGGGGTAAACACTCATCGGAAAACGTGTCCACTGATCCTTGACAATCGTCTCTATCCATCTCATCGCATATATCGAGCGCCAAAGAGAACGGACAGATGTTATCGAACGAACTTGGACATGAATGTGTTGAAAGAAAAATGGAATGGAAGCAAGGGCGTTCCTAGACGAGAGAACCGCATGTCAAATGGATGCTAGAACATTCATCTATCTCCCCAGCTCTACAGGCAGCAAATAGAGTTCCACATCATTAGAGGCATTGGGCGGAGAATAAGGATGGAGTCCTTTCTTTTTCTTTTTCTTCTTCTTTTTTTCTCTTTTTCTTTCTTCTTTTTTTGCGTGTTTCCCAGGAAGCATTGGCGACTCTGTGCGGAAGAAAAGGGAAAGTAAGGCTGCTTCCCCGCCCTCCCACACTTTACGCGAATGGACCCATGGAAGACCAACGACTCTTAGAGAAGGATGCAAGTGGTATGTCGGGGTAAAGCTTAAGAGGAGAACCTAAAATTGCGCCTCTGTTGACTCTGCGCAGTGGTAATAGACTAGATACCCATTCAAGCTTTACCCTTATCCCCCCTTGGTAAAAAAAAGTCATGCTTCTTACGACATGACCTGAAGAAGAGAGCGGCTGTTGGAGTATATTGCAGAGTCCTCACACCTGGAACTGTTCTGACTTCCATATCGGGGGGTCATCCTGCATCTCGATCTGCAAGGAACCAATAGTCCTAGACCAAGACGAAAATGGACCAAGAAGTGTAAGCTTTCCTCCTTTGGCGCCTTGGAGCCAAAAAAAAAAAAAAAAAAAAACATAAAAGAGGAGCTCGATCCCTCTTTGTTTCCCTCAGTACTACTCGTCAATCGGAACCAGCGAATATTCATCGCGTCCTGCAAAGAGCAATACCCTTTGGATTTCTTTCCTATTTCTGCGTACCCATTCGTCTCATTTTCAGTTTTGGAATTCTTCAAGTCAACAATGACCATCCCAACATTCTTCAGTTCCAACAAGAACAAGGTCGCCGTCGTCCCCACTGCCTCCTCAAGCGAAAAGTCGACCGGTTTAGCCGCTGCTCAGGAGAAACCTACCAGCAAGGACGCGTCCGGATCGGTCAAGACTGAACAAGGGGCCCGAAAGAACGGTTCCTCGGGCCCATCCGAGTTCAAGGTCTCTGCCATGGCCTATGTTATCAGCCGATCCTAATAGGCTCACTCTCCCTAGGCTTGCTCTTCTAGGCTTTTCGCGCCCAATACCTCATTGGCATATTGTGCAATCATGGTACAGCTTAGTGTACTACACTCTAATCGTATAGAACAAATAAACATCTAGCTACGCATGTTGCCTCCACACACAAATACAAGGAAGGTATCTCAATATACTTAAAAAGCCAACGGCGAAGAGTGAGGGGGGAGGGGGAGGGAGAGGGAAAGGACCAGACGGTCAACAGTGAAGATGGTACAAGTTATTGAACCAAGGAGTAAAGGAGAATTTGACAGTGAAACGGCACGACACAACCCTGGCCTTTTTTTTTTCTTTTTTTTTTTTAATGATAGGAAAGCAGTATCCATCTCATATCCTGTTGAAGCTAGTCATTTCCTTCTCCATAAATAGTTGGCAAAAGTCAAGGCCGTTCTGGAGAGCGAGAGACGGACATTTGACAGAACTGTCTGAATTTTGATTCGGCCTATCTTTGAGTCTAACTATCATTGGACTACAATGGATATCGCCAAATGCAAAGATTTTTTTTTTTTTTTTTTTTTTTTTTTTTTTTTAACGAGAGTTGAGAGTGAGTGTTTTACCATGTACAAAAGGTGACATAGTCCAGACGCTATCTTGGTTCAAAATGCAACTGTCATGGGCCATCGTGTAGAGTAAAACTGATTCTTTCTTTTATTGTAGATGAAAGTAAGAAATACAAGATATATTGTACAGTTTCAAGAGACTTGGTTCGACTCTTGTTCTTGAGAGATATGTTTTCTTTGCCAAAGAGCAGATAAGAGGGAGGTTATAGTTGCCTATGACCGACTAACAGCATAGGCAAGTGATGACACCTTGAAGCTGGTCAGCTCGACAGCTTGAGGAGTAGAGTCAGCATCTGCTTTAGTATTCCGGAATGAAAAGAGCGACTTTGTACTCCGAACTGATGATTGAGACGATTGAGAAGTCTTGTTAGAAGAGGCATCCTTGCCAGCGAACGAAGACTTGAAAGAGAAGGTGGCCATGATGTTGACTGGAGGGGGGGGGAGGGATATTCTTGAAGATGAGATTAACAGTCAGCGTCGAGAGGGTCGAAAGTGTCTTGAGAGTGGTTCTGGTAGACTGGGGTTTATCACTCTTGTGCTTGTTGTATAACCGGGGTTGAAGATGATTAAGGATGTTGAACGACGAGAGATGCTGGAGGAATAAATAGCGAAAGTGCAATTAAGTTTGGCTCCACTTCCACGAGAAGGCGCCATCAATTTCTAATCATACCCCTTGCCTACAGTGTCGACCAACCCAGTTGAAGGATAGGAACTTGACATCATGGCCTGTACTCATTGACTCAGGGTTACAGATTTTTTCTATTTTGGCTTCAAAGGTGTCAACTGAGTGGTCAAACGAGCATGTCCTCCTCTCTCTAAGGGTGAGAGGAACGCGGCGGGGGGATTTGTAAGTCTGGCGCAGTTAGAAAAAAAACTTTATGGCTGTTTGGGTTGGATCGTTTCCTAAATTGACCGAGAAGAGAGAAAGTGCTCTGCGCAGTGGCATCATTTTCTACCCTGTTGCACTGGAAGGACTTTGTAGTGTTGTCCAATGCGCTGAGGACCCTCGAAGACACACACCCTCGATCACCAGGCTTTCTCTCCACGACCTGGTGTGTTGTGTACACATGCCTCATCCTGTGTGTTCCCTCTCCAAAAATTATAAAATGGCACTCTTTCCCCTCTCCAGATTTTTCTTCACTTACTCAACCAACCAACAAAGACAACCAACTCCTTCAAAGGAACTCTTTCGCAGCCAAACAACCCATCACTCTTCTCCAACTAGTCACTCTCGCAACTTTTAATCTCAAGAAAATGGCCGGCTTCTCTATCCTCAAGTCTTCTTCTGCTACCCCCAAGACTGCTTCTGCTCCACAGACCCCACGATCCTCTCTCTCTTTGGACGTGTCCAAATCTGGATCCTCAGTTGCTTCTGCCTCAGGTCCTACTTCTGAATCAGCAAAGACCTCGTCATTGTTCAAGAACTCGGCACTTGCCTATGCTATCAGCCGCTCATAAAGCCGCTCGCATCGAGTCAACCTTTTTTTCTCTTTTCATTGTAAACTATATACCATCTGATCATTACCAATAAAAACTGCATCTTCGATCCACTACTCACTACTTTTTTCATATCTCTTGTATATCGAGTGTCTACTTGTGTGGATATCGATTTGTGTGTGAGCAAGTCTATTGCTTTGGTAACCTTATTAGTAAAATTTGGTCGTGATCCTGAAAAAAAAAAGGGGGCGTGTTTGTGGATGTAAATCATTTGGAGAGGCTCCTGAGTCTACGGATGAGGAAGAGTTGTTCTGGAGAACTACTGCAGGTTTAGTTCGTTCGGACAAAGTAAGGCCGATCTGATTTTTCTATGGCCAGTCTTTTCTCAAGGATCCTTAGCTCACGCGACTCTGTCTCCAGACAAAGATTGTTGGTAGAGATTTCTAATCCAGGCGTGAAGGGGGCGGCAGGTGTAATTGCCATTCCAAAATAATCATAACCATTTTGTGTGCAGAGTACACGGCACTTGTCCCCATTGCGAATGACGACATTGTCATACAAACAAGGTTCAAAGGGATTTGTCAGAACAGGCAGTGAATCAAGAAGAGTCGCAGCGAGCGAGAAAAAAAAATGGTGTAAAGAGAACCATGGCCACAACCCACCCTGATCTTCACCCACTCAACTATCTTGTAAACTAAAACAGCCTAAAAGGCGAACCTACTGCGTCTCCGCCTATCAAAAAATTAAGCTTCACCAACATCCTTTGTTTTTTTTTGCATCTGAGCTGCGTTTTCTAACAAGAAACGCCTCCCAAGATCATCCTCCGTCTCTCTTCATACTCTTACTCCACCATGACCGGCTTTTCCTCCCACAAGACCAACGCGAACCCTTCCCTTGAAAGCAGCACAGATGTGCCTTCAACCCCTCATTCTCGTTCGTCTTTCTCACTCTAGCTCCACAACCAAACCTCTTAATTAGACTGGTCTGCATCATCATTTGCGAGAACTCACTTCAAGACCTCTGTCCCCTACGTCCTTGCTGTGAGTTGCTTCTATTTGTTTTTCATTGCTTGGTCACATCGATCGACTCACTCCATCAGGGCTAAGAGAGACTTTTGTATAATGGAATAAATGTTAGGCACTTTATATATACATTGAGACATGGTCCCTGGTTTAGTCTGGGGTGACAAAGCAGCGTTCATACTGTCATTCCCTTCCCTCAATTTCTCTCTCTCTCTCTCTCTCTCTCTCTCTCTCTCTCTCTCCCCCAGAAATAGATTCTCGCAACGGCCCAAGTGAAGAGAATCAGGGAAAGAGAGGAGAGGGTGAGCCTGTCCTCGTACGATCGAAACGTTCTCATACACACTATGTCCTCTTTTTCTAGATTTGATTTCAGTCCTCCTCAATATAGCAGAGGAAAAGAAAAAAAAAGATGAGAGAGAGAGAGAGAGAGAGAGAGAGAGAGAGAGAGAGAGAGAGAGAGAGAGGACACGTCTCACACACGGACCCTGACCCAGTTCTATGTATTACACTATGGTGTTTCCTTCATCCCTGACTACGGTGCGATACCCCTCACCCTCACCCTCAATCATGAAGAAGCTATAAGAAGACAGCATGACCCTCTTCTGCCAAACCATAATTCTACTCTTTCACACCCCTCCTCCACGCGCGCATCCAGGTCCTCAAAGGGGAAAAAAAAAGTTTCTCACGAGAAGGACACCATCCTCTACCTCTCAACTCTCATCTGCAACAAGTCCATTTCAACAACATGAAGCTGGTCACTCTTGTCGCATGGAGTCTGACTACAATGCCCTTCTTTGCACTCACGACCCTTGCATGTGGTAAGCTATCCTCAATTTCGTCTTTCCCTCTACCTTGGGTTTGACACTACATCCTTTTCCATACACACATACCCCTTTGGTTGCTGTTGTCGGTCAAGAGGGGATTTATTTGACTACTTTGGTAGTTCATTTTACTTAATCATCTCTACCCTCTCGATCCACTACACTGATTCACCCAACTTTGCCCTCCCCCCTTCCTCCCCTCCCTTTCACGCCAAATATAGAAGGAGAGTGTCGCAAAGCACCTGTCGACTACCTATCTCTGAGATATACCACTCTACTCAATCAACAGCTCGACACACTTTCGGATGCGGACCGTAGACAGGCAGAAGCCCCACTCAGAAAAGCCCTTCGTCGTCTAAGTCAATATCGAGGCAATGGAGTGATTGACAAGGCAGTTTTCTCTTCCTTTCATGCTAATTGTAAGGATAAACCCCCTCATCGGTCACCAGGTGAGATCTGTGGGTCTGCCAAGAGTATTGCTTGTTTCGCTCCTTGGGGTCATCGGCGGAGTGTCTTTGGTACTGTCCATGCGGCCGTGATCGATACCTTGGAGAGTACTTTCCGAGGAATGGGATCCGAGATCCAGAAGGCTCTAGTCCAAGATGTCAAGGACTATTGTCCTCACAAGTGCCAGTCCTGGGAAGCACCGTAAGTTTGACCATTTCATTTCATTTCATTTCGATTTTTTTTTTTTTTTTTTTCGGGTGATTCTCTCTGACCCACATAAATGAATCAATATGGCTTCGTTGGTTGTTTAGGTTCCAAGACATCTTGCTCAAATGGGAGCAGAGAGAACATCCAAAGCCCTATGGTGATCGTGTCCCCAACTGCCTAAGCGGTCGCCATGGCTGGTAAACATCCCTTTGCTTCCTTTTTATTAAAAATATCTCTCTCTCTTTCTTTCTTTCTTTCTTTCTTTCTTTCTTTCTTTCTTTCTTTCTTTCTTTCTTTTTTCACTACCTTTATCCATATCTACCTGGCAATGGTAAAGCTAGCTTAGACTAGATTTAATCTCTGTTAGTACCCCCCCTCTTTCCGGCATTAACAACATCAACCATAATGATAATAATCGTTTTTCCCCTCCCTCAGGTCTATAAATTCTGTACCGTTCTTTTATTTGATCTCGATTGTTTGGGTGCTTCTTGTAGGTGTGTGTGTAACGGAACAGGGAGATAAAGTCTTTCCCACAGTATGTATATTTGATCCGAGACGGGTGCACTACAGCGTCACCAAAAATTTCCCTCCCATGTCACCTCCCATGTCACCAAAATTTTCCCGTACCACCTCCCTTGCAGCCATGTCCCTCACCTAACGAATAGTCGATGTGCGTATTGTGATGGTTTTTTTCCTTGTATGGAAGACGTATCTGATAGTCAATTCAGCGTATGTTGTGTGGGGAAAGAGTCCTAGCCTGTCCCTTCCCTTCCCTTGTTTAAAAATCTAGGAGGCGAGTTTTTTTTCAGGACTCATTCTCTCTATCCCCGGGCACCTCAGAATCAGTTAAATTTCGATCAACCCTCCTAACAAGGGTAATGCCAGTCAAGACGGTGTAAACGACCACCCCCAAGACTGAGACGTTCAGGAAGGAGCAGAAGAAGTAGAAATGGAAGAAGAGGAACGATGAAGAAACACTGCAGAGGAAAAAGAGGCACTGCCTGAGAAATGATGGTTATCACGGCTGAATAAACTGTTGGCTCGCCCTATCACATATTGCGAAATCCAAGAGGAGACAATTGGATAGGAGACTCAAGGGAATGACTAGCAAGCTATGTTAAAAAGGTGTATTATTACAGATTTCGATGAAGTCCAGCTCCAGAGAAGAGAGTACGAAGAGAGGGTCCATATTTGATTAAAGAGGACTTGACTTTATCCTCTTGGCGTTCGGTGAGACGTTCCGCACCTGCAAGTCGCGATCACACGTGGGTGGATCGATTTCATCCTTCATTTGTGACCAAAGCCAAACGATCTTTTTGAAAATCGACTCAATGCCTTCCTCCATGATACCCTTATTGTAGACAATCTCATCTTTGATCATGCTTGCCCTAAACGAAACTGAGCCGTCGCTCTGTAGCGTGCATTCAAGGAAAGCCCACCTCTGAGAATCTGTGACGATCCCAAAGGACTTCGGCTTCCTTGGAGGCTCCTCTCCATCGATATGATGCAATTCGCACCTGCGCTTCCTTGATAGCATAGTTGTCTCAAGCTGGAGGATGTTCTGGGCATATCCTTGATTGAAATCTTCTTTTTTGACCTCTGTCACATTCAGGATGTGATCATCTTCTCTCGAAAGCACCGAGAAGTCGACATGCCCCTGTCCTCGCTGTCCGTAGACTTTTTGCTGAGCTGTAAGATAGAAGTCGTTTTCAAATATCAATGTTGCTGCAGCTAAAAACAAAAAAACAATCAATGACTTGGTAGCCTCATTTGCGCTTTGTAACTTCAAAACTCTGCTCTTCAGTCCAACATCTTTGATAAGGTCGTCTAGAATTTTCGTTTGATTTGTATCCAGTTGCGCTGACTGTATGTTGTCAAATGGAGGCAGCACATTGATACTAGGGTCGGCGGACGTAGGGAAGCAAAATGACCTACAGACGTCTTTGAAAGTCCACTTGCTAAAGCTTTTGAATGCGATCTCCAGACCGATTGATAATTTGGAATTGTTTGATGCGAAGGCGTCTCGGAGTGATCTGCGCAAGTCCTCGTCGCTATTTATGGCTGTTGGCTTCAGTTCTTGGGGTCCCGCGATTATTCTCAAGCTATCCTGTTTGTAATCAGAGCCAAGAGAGACAAGATGTCGAAAGATTTCCGTCCACAGATCATCCAAAGTTGCTCTTTTTTTATCGACCACCCAGGAGAACGTGGTCTCTTTGTTCACAAATCCTGACTCGAGCATGACGACTTCAAAGCCTACATTTTTAAAAAAGAAAATGCTTTAGCACATTAGTGTGTGTGAAGGCGGAGGTCATCTACAACGTAATTAGTAGTTCCCAATTACCCTGCCGTTGCGATGGTGGTTCGACGATGAGGTGGACTGCCTTCTTGGGCAGATCCTTATCAAAAACATCAACAAGGTCATCCATTGGGTTAAGCTCTGTTGGAGATTTAATCTTGAGCAGGGTGATTGGCTTGTGTTTCTTGGCTGTGGTCGTGGGAATGGAGACACACCAGAGAGTGAGCTTGTCTGCATCAATGCCCTGGAAATCGTTGGGCTTCTTGGCCTTGATGAGGCCTTTGAGTTCTCCAACTGTTGATGCTGTTGTGGTGGAGACAGGGAACGCGTTGGAGAAAGTAGCTCCATCAACAAGACAAAACAGTGTTAAGTCGCTAGCGACCATGATGGGGGATGTAGTGGTTGTAGCAGAAAATGTGCAAGGGTGTGAGTGAGTGTGGAAGTGAAGTGCAGTAGAATCTTTTTCAACAAATCGCTTGAAGAATTATTCTTAGTAGTCAAAATATATTGGTCAAAGGACTTGCCAATGAACTTCGTGGAGAATATCCAAACGAGCAGCCATTGTGTGTTTTCTCTTAATTTTTTTTTACTTTACTCCACCTCTCTTTTGATGCCTCCCAGACGCCGATACACTGAGCGCCGGCTTCTAATTCAACTGTTTGAAGACAAGTTCATCCAGACCTGCAATGAGAGTCGTGGCATACATCCCTACATACCACTTGTCTACTTTACTGCGAGATACTCTGCCTACTCTACACTTCCCGCTATCTGACGCCTCGAATGCGTGTACCATTTTCAACGGTCCTAAGGGACGAAGTTCTGTTCCAATACAGTCCTGACAAATTCAGGAACATTGTTCGCCTTACACCAGTGCAATTCGACTCTCTTCTTATTCTGATACAGGATAATCGGATACTCCAGAGCCAAGACCTATCTCGACCACAAGCGCCTGTCAGGGTCCAGCTCATAGTTACACTTTATCGCCTTGGAACAAAGAATATTTCGACACACAAAGTTGCTTTTACGATGGGCATCGGATTAGGGACAGTAAACCTTTACACCTGGAGATGTATTCAGGCTATCGAAGACCTTGAGGACCAGTTTATCATCTGGTCGGACTGCGGAAGGAAAACAGAGATCTCCAAGCGGTTCAAATCTGAAAAGAGTTTCCCGAATGCAATCGGCGCGCTGGACGGTGTTCATTTTCCATTTGAGTCAGCCCCATCTTACGACACAATTTCTTGGAATACTCGCAAGTGTGTCTATGCTATGGGATACACTGCTGTCTGTGATCACAAGGGTCGTTTCACATTTGTTTCTACGGGCTATGTTGGCTCGATGAATGACTCGCTGGCGTTCAGAGCTACCAACCTTCACAAGCAAACCGCGACAAATATTTCCAAGCTTCGGAATACCTCTTGGCTGATGCAGAGTACGCTATCGCTCTTACTGTTATTCCACGCTACAAAGGCACCCATGTAGCCTCGGACAAACATCGGTTCAATGCTCTCCATGGGGCAGCAAGAGTCAAGATTGAGCATGCCTTTGGTTGGCTGAAGCTCAAGTGGCAATCGCTTCAGAATCTACCAGTTAAAATCTACAAGAAAAGACACATCGCCTGGGTGTCGCGTTGGATTATCGCTTTAATTCTGCATAATTTTTGTCTCCTACAGCCTGATGGTGCGAGCCTGACGATGCTGAGGATAACTGGAATCAGAGGACGCCTCATGTACCGTCACACTACAAAGAAGAAATACCGTTAGTAGAGGTAGATAACTGGTATGAGAACAACGACAGAGAGAAGACAAAAGTAAGAAGAGACAAACTAAAGAGATGGGTTCTCAGGAATCACAGTAGCCAATGACTTCATCTAGTTTTTGTTCCTGAAATGAAATCTTTCAATGAGCTCCAGCTCTTTCCTCATCGCAGAGTTCTCAGCTTTGAGTGACTTCACGTTCTTCCATAAAATTTGCTCGGTCGCGTTTTAGATCTTCCCTTTCACGCTTGAGATCCTCCCTCTCTAAAGCCATCTCTTTTTTGAACTCGGTCCTTTCCGCTGCAAGCTCCTGTCTTAACTGCGCCCGTGCTTCTTCTGCCCGCTTGTTGGCCTCGTCAGACATTCGCAACAGCTTCTCCGCCAAATCGCGCTCCTGACTTTCAATTGCTTGCTCCCTTGACCTTAGATCGGCTCTGGCTTTCTCTGCAAATTGTTGTATTCTGTCAATAGAGCTGCTGAGTACTGCAAGTGTAAGTCCTTCTCGTTTCCGTCGCTTATTAAGATGCTTGGTGTCAATCTGGCCACTTGTGGTCACATCTACAAAAAAATAAAAAATAGAAAAAGAAGCGGCTTGAAAAATTAATAATGGAGAAGTCGCCCAACCATCGAGATTACAGAGAAAAAGTACGGTACCTGCTTGAGAAGCGGTATCAGAGTCTCTGTCAACTGTTTCTAGGTCGCTAGTGTCCTCTTCTGAATCTTCTGAGCTGACAATACCTTCTCCTCGGCCTCTAGTCTGTCGGGGCGGGGATGGGTTTGCTGAGAGACTAGATCCGAGAACTGTGTCAAGTCGAACAAAGAGTGGGCAGACAGCTTCTTGCCTTTGAAGAACAGGCCCTTCACCCGTGGAGTTGAGTGCTGCTGCCTCACGGTACTTCTTCTTGACATAGGCGATTTTGGACTTGACCTGTGATTCTGTCCATGAAGTCCCATGCCTACTATTGGTCAACTGGCATACCTCCTTATGAAGATCAGACTGTTTCTGTCCCGCAACTGGATTTTTCTTCTGCAATCTGGCGTAGTTGTGTGGATCGGTGAACCAGTCAAAAAAAGTATCCATCCCCTCCTGTACCCAGAATAATGAAAACTTGACTCCTCCATCTATGGTGGTGGAAGGAGCTACTGAGGGTGCCCGCGAAGTCGAGGATTGTACAGTGGTCTCCGGAGTTGATATGGGCACTATTTGACGTAGCTGCCTGGTCTGTTGTCGTCTGGACATGCCTATCTCCGGGATAGCAGGCTACGCTCTTGTAGTAGTTGCGTCAAACTAGGGTGAAGGAGAGAGGTGAGGGGAAGGGGAAGGAGAGAGAAGACGGCGATCAAATGGGATTCGAGGCGACACAGGTGAAGACGGTGCTTGAAGGACGAGTGGGGGCTGGTGACCAGCTGGAGGATGTACAAATGATTTGTGATGATGCTGCTGTAATGGAAATAGATCGATGCTCGCCGCGCGATTGTCTACCGTCGGAGGTAGCCTTGGCAAGAGGGGTGGTCCGTTCTGGTGTTGCTGAGGTGAGGATATGAAATGAGTTGCACGGTGCGGCAGCTTGCTGTCGTAGTTGGGGTTGTTGTTGGACATGTTTTTTTTTTTCTACATGGAAGAACTCGTCACCAACAAGAGCATCGGAGGGCCGTCGAGGAAACTTGTCGAAATCAGTAACCTCATCATAGCCATGGATCATTAAATAGTTTTGCTTTCATTTGTGCTTGTTTGATGTCACCCTGCACTTTCATAACAGCGTTGTATCGTTCAACAGCGCGTCTATCGTCAAAGTTGATCGTCGCTTCATGAACCCCATCCGGTCTTGAAAAAGACCCTGATTCTCCTCTAGCTTGGACATCTGGTACCTGCACCTCCCCAACAATCCCTTCGGGTGCCTGTTCTTTGTAATCCATCAACTCAATGTCGTTTTCATTTAGACGCGTGAGGATATTGTGTAAAACCACACGCGCGTAAATATTATCAACCACCTTCTCGACCTCTGTCTCTGATCGAACACACATATGCAAACTTGGTCAGAGAAGGAAATCTTCCCTTGAACATCCCAAATGCATGCTCGATCTTCACTCTACTAGAACAGTGAGGTTTGTTGAAAAAATGAGCATTCGCAATCTGGGACTGTAGCCTTGAGTACCTAGCCCGTCTACTGCTCCTAAGGCAACAGGGAACCCTCCTTTCGCAAAATGCTCTTTGATAATCCGTCTCCTTTCTGTATCCGGCCATACAATGGTCACAGCGGCAAGGTCAACCAGTGCTGAGACAACACGAGTGTAGTAATCAGCAACTGTGCCCGGAGAGACTGCAAATGTCAGAGGCCAGGGAGTCTTTGCTTGGGCAGTTTATTGCTGAAGATTAAAGTAATGAAAGAGCTAGCTAATTTATACAAGTGATTTGGTGGCAATGGGGAGAAGGCGCGGTAGTGGCAACAGGACAGTCACACATAGTGGCGAAGGGTGCAACTTGAAGAGGACACTGTTGCAGAAACCCCCCCATAGCAGGACCGATTGATTCATAAACCGTAAGAGATCCCACATAGCAAGCTTCTGGATAGCTATCTTGAATTGAATTTCTACAGGCGCCCGAGATTTCGTTCCATTGGATCGGAATATGAGATTATTTTCGATGAGCCCGGTGATATAGCGAAGCTGCTCTTGAATCATCCGGAACGCTTGTTTGAATATCCTTGGACTTGCTGTTGATAGAACTAGCTCCTGGTAGACAAAAGACTTGACTTAAATCTTTACATTTCTTGGTTCCAAATACCGAGATTCTCAGAGATGGCGTAGTAGCAAAAGCAAACACAAGGACTAGGTGGCGGCAGTCTCCAGGTCCGATGTGCATTCACTTATGACAGTATCAACAAGCGTCCCAATTAGAAGAAGTCTTAAGGATGCAATTACTGGTGCTCGAGGGTCGTGGGAGTGACAGGGACAGCCGAGAAGGCGCATGGTGTGAGGAAGTGTGTGAAAAGGGAGAGGGGAAAGAAAAACTGGAGGGGCATGCTACATACTAGCCAGGGTGTTGCAATACAAAACCGAATAGATTTCGATGCGATCCGCTCTCGCATGGTTACACGCAGGATGAAAATATCCCCTTAAAGATCGAGAGCGAAGCGATTTATTTCATATAGTAGAATGGTCCGTACCCTTTAGGTACACACTATGCCTCCAATGTATCCCCTTTGCTCATTTGGCTTCGAGTGTTCGCCATTTGGAGGGGCAACTGCGGGAATCACTTTTTTTTTTTTTTTTTTTTAGGTTGTAGAAAAAAAAAAAAAAAAAGACTGAGAGAATCAGTCGCAATTGACTGTAGCTGATGTTGCTCTTGCGTGGGTTTGATGACAAAAGGCGCAACACAAGTTTTTTTTCTTGCCTGGGAAAAAAGATTTGCGTAGCAGAACTCCAAAAGACAGACACTAAAAGTCAATGGAACAAAGGGATATGCACGCATGGACCTCTCGTCACTCGTCCCCAATGGTGAGGTGGTTCTTGCAAATTATGCAAATATCCTTTTGGCTCATTGAGTATCCCATATTTTCCATGGGGTCTAAACAAAGAAAGAGATCTCTGGTCTTCAGAATGGACTGAGAGTAGCTTCAGAAGAATGGGTCCAGGTGCTGGACATGCGAATGCACTGGCTTCAAATGTTAGGACTGAAAAAAAAAAAAAAAAAAAAAACTATTGCAGACAAGTATAAAATAAGGAGACTTTCCCTGCTTCATCTCGTCTCTTCAAATCCGCTCCTACACTCACTCACATATACTTTCACACACGCACACATCTCTGTTCCTCAGCCAACTCGAACAAGATGACCCGATCCGTTGCTCTCTTCATTGTCGTCTTGGCGGCAATCGTCCAAGTCTGCTCTGGCTTCTTAATAGACGGAGTCTATGAACTCGAAATCCACAACCTTTTTCTCACCGACATTAGCCAGGAACCAAACGGTTTCGCTGAATTTTTAGGAAAAGAGGATTCTGATAATCAGCTTTGGGAAATCGCTCAAGATGAGAACGACCAAGTCACTTTCCGCAATATCAAATCCAACCGTTATCTTGCTTTCGATGGTGATCTACAGCCTAACAAGTTCTTGATTCTGTCGGACTCTTCATTTGCTTGGAGTTTGTCAGATACAAGTGAAAACCCCTTTATCGAAACAGTGGAGGAGTATGATGGTGAAAGACTTGTTGCAGACGTTTCACCGATTCGTATCTGGCCTCCTCGCGCTGCTCTTGCTTGGCCTCGAAAGAGTGAGGATCAGAAGTGGACTTTTACCAAGAGATTTAACCAGCCACGTCAGCCACGTCAGTACCGTCTACCTTACAAGAAGTCTGGACTTTGCCACTTCTAAGTGGGACTTGATCTACTCTCAAGGATCCGAGATAGTCTACAAGTCTTGAATCATTTCCCTTCACATCGAGAAGTAAACAGGACTGAGATTGATCAACTATGGACCGCAAAGGAAGATGTCGTCTCTTGAATAAAGCAATTAAAGAACAATTCCTTTTTTCATTTGACTTTGAGTGTTCGTCATTTGGAGGACGACTGCAGAATTTCTTTTTCGTCTGCGCTAAAGGTTCAAAGTTACGCATTGTTCATTGGTCTTTGCCATGATTACAAAAGATTTCGTGTACTCTTAGTCTCTATTTCGTCTGCCTACTCTCGCAAACTAAACGGCGTGTCGTGGCGAGTGCGTGAGAGGGAACGACGCCTCCGTGGTTGTTGTAGTTTAAATTGAGTGGAAAAATCTTTGGTAGAAAGGGCTTTCAATGCATCGGTCTTTTGTGATACAGCTTTGAATTCAGACAACTTGTTAGATAAGGGCTTGCCGTGTGGCATGTCGCGGCTGGCTATCTGGAATGTGATGTCCTTCAATAGAGTCGAGATAGAAGGACAGTCTTTCATCAAGGCGGTCAAAGATGACTCGAGGGAGAGGGGACAGAGAGAGAGAATGGAGCATTGATCTTGGTAACAGGGGTAATAGGCGTAAGAGCTCTAACGTTGGGCAGAGAAGAAGCGAACTTTGATGACACCCTAACTTTAAGCCTGTGGATGAAAGACATGTGAGAGAAAGTCAGTGTACCAGGTGGAGCAAATGACCTCTTGCGCCGTATCAAGGGAGAGCTTTCCTAGCGCAATGAAGGATATGGTAAAGACTGAAAGACATTGTTCCTAGATGTGTAGGGGGGGATTGCAGGCGATGGAGGAAAAGAAAAGAGTACAAAAGACGAAGAGATTGTCTGCGCTTTATTGTGCTGTGAGAGGAAAAGGCTGAAAGTTATTGTGGTTGAAATGCGTAGGACAAATTTTTTCTTGGCAGGGAAAAAAGAATTGTGTAGCCAAATTCGAATGACAGACACTCGAAGGAAAGCGGTTTATTAATTATTTTTTATTTTATTATTTTTCTGGATGGGACCTACTACTTTAGTCCTCGTCCTCGTCACTACTTGTGATCTCGCCTTCATCCTCAGGTGCAGGCCGTCCTCCCGCTACTGACTCTGTAAATGCATTCAACGAGATGGGCCCTCGTGGAATGATGGGCGCAGATGGCGATGGCGCATCCTCCTGGTATTTTCAAGTAGTAGAGAGAGAGAGAGAGAGAGAGAGAGAGAGAGAAAAGAGAAAAGAAGAAATTATAAAGGCACGAGCATTCAGTGATCCAGAACAGGGTCACCCAGAAAAGAAAAAAGGAAGGAAAAAGAAGAAAAGAAAGAAAAAGAAAAAAAGAAATGAAGGAGTCCAACGCATCTTTTTTTTTTTTTTATACCAAAGAACTTTCTTACCTTGAGAGAATCTTCCAAAAAGTCTACCAGAGCGTCATCGTCGTCACTCATATCTATAGAGGTGGTACTTGGGAGTGACACAGGCGGCGCCGCCTTTCGTTGTTGCTGATGCTGCTGTTGCTGCTCCTGTTGTTGCTTCAATTGCTGTTGTCGTTCATGAGGTGGAATGGGCATCGGTATAGAGGGGTGTTTCGTGGTACCCATCTTGGGCGTGCTCCCTAGCCTGGGTGTACCATTGCCTGCTGCCCCTTGTTTGACCATTCTTGACGCCGCCGCGGGTTTAGGTGTCGACTGCAATGAAGATGGACCTGCTTGAGCTCCGGGCACGCCTGCGCTCGTATACCCCAGGGAAGGTCCTCCTACAGGTGTCGACAAACCGAGACCAATCGGCGCCGCATGTTGTGCCAACGAGGATGATGCCGGCGATGGACGAGGTCGTTTCGCACGTCGATCACCGCCTGAATCAGACCTAGAATCAGACCCAGAGTCGGATCCAGATCCAGAATCGGATCCAGACCCCGAACTAGAACTACCGGACGAACTTCCACTTCCTGAGCTGGATTCGGATCCTGATCCTGAGGAGGATGAACCGGATCCAGTATCGGTTCCGGAAGAAGAAACCTTACGAGAACGAGGTCCCTTTCCGGGAAGGGCTCCTGCTCCAGTAGCTACTCCAACCCCTCCCATCGCCGCAACAGCCGCCTCGCGGGCTTCTGGTGGAGGCGGGAGTGGGATCTTTGGCCGCGCCTTTGAGCCCTTTGTAGGTCCAGTAGTAGGTGCCTTTGTGCCTGGCAATGAAGGCATCATAGGCGAGACAACTTTGTGGATAGGTTGTTGGGGTGGTGGGAGCATGGATGGGATCACTTCCTTCATATCCTCGTCATCATCATCGTCATTGTCGTCAATGTCCATGCCGCCCTTTTCTTCATCCTCATCGTCTGCCTCTGCCTCCAAGTCGTTGATTGCATTGAAAAGATCTTTTTCGAGATCATCTACACCATCACCCTCATCGAAAACCTCGGTGGCCTGGTTACCCCGCTGATGAGGCGAACCAGCACCTTTGCTTCTTGCCTTTTTCTTTTCAGTGGTAATGGGAGCACTTGAAGATGAAGGAGAGAGATTGGCGGCCAATTTCTTGGCCTTGCTGCTGCCATGTTCCAATTTGCCATTCGATTCTTTGCCGCTCTGTTTGGGTAGTGTTGGTGTGGTGATCGCGGAGCCCAGGGCCGGTGATAGTGCCGTGTTTGAGTCACTCTTGCTATTGGGCGGGAGGAACACCTGAGGTTTTTGTGAAGTCTTGTTTCTGCCGGACTGATTAAATACAAACGCATAATGCTGTCGCTCAAGAGTGAAGGTCTACAGAAAAAAGAAGAAACAAAAACAGAAAAACGCGATGTGAAATAAACAGTCAGCTCATGTCTGAATAGAAAGAGGATCCATTGATCCCTGGAACACCCAATGTGCTTTTCTTCGCAGCTATATCTTCCTCTATTCTCTCCCTCATTCCTGGTCGTTGGTAGTTCATGGGAGGGTATTAGAGTGACTGACCTGAGTCTCTTCATCAAAGATCAGCAGGCAGTCAACTGATCGGCTGCTTCGCTCACTAGCAGACCAAGAGAACGTGGCGCTACTGCTGGCGCCATTGGTAGTATAGTCCATGCCGCTTACAGAATTGTTGTTAGAAGGTCCAGTTGGTCCACTTCCAGAGAACTCCAATTCAAATGTATCGCCATTGCCGACCAGGCCTCCCGGTTTGGACTTGTCTATGGATTCCGGTTGAAAGTTATCTACAAAAATAAGGGCCAATATGTCCAGGAAGAGAGATAGAGATAGATATAGCGACAAAGCGATTTTTTTTTTTTTTTTTTTTTTTTGTTGACAGGTTAAATAAAAAGATAGAGAGAAGCATTCTTCAAACACGTATTTTCCTCGCAGGATTGATTCAGTCACGTCTGTGAAGAGGAAGGGTAGTGTCTTCTAATCCCTGCTTTCTCACACCCAAACACACACCCAAACACACACCATTTTCTTTTCTTCTCCTCTACCAAGAGACCTCGTATATGTTGGTTTTCTGGACCTTCTCCAGTTACTGAGTGGATGCACAACTAAGGGGCCAGATGAATGGGTACCTTACATTTGAATTGGTAGTATTCATAGGGCATTGATGCCGAACCTCGTCTAGCATGGACTCCATCATCTTTGGAGTCTGAAGAGCCCCCGATCAGCGTGGCCCCACGTTGGATGGGGTAGACGCCCTTAGCATCCCATGAAGCCATGAACAATCTTGTCCAAACAGAGAGCTTTCTGAGCCCCGGAATCGAGAGTATGTGAGTGAATGAGAAAGGGAAAGAACAAAATGTGACAATATAAAAATAAAAACAGGCAAAGAATCGAACGTTGAATGCTGTGGTGGATTATAGAAAGATGAGAAACAGGTCGGCAAAGAAGGAAAAAAAAAAAAAAAAAAAAGAAAGAAAGAAAAATGGTCCTGGTCCTGTCTTTTGGTCCTTTTTTTTTGGGTCCGTCTTCTGGTGCAATTCAATGGGATGAGCTTCCGTCCAGGCAACCCGACCATCATCATTGAAAGATGTGTGGGCATTCGTTACCACTAGACTTTTTAAGGGGTTCATAATGAGCACGTGAGCTTTATTGGGGTTGTTTGGATGGATTGGGAGTTGGGATGATAGATGAAGTCGGTGAGCTAGACGACGGCGACTGTCCACTCGCCGAAGAGGACGACGACTGCTGTGCATTCCGAGCCATCATCAACAATGCAGAGGTCGAGATAAACCCTGACTGTGATGATGCTATCGAAGAAGGCGACAGTAGCGGTTGCGTTAGCGGCGACGAAGAGAAGTTGGGGAGTTTTGGAGCTGGCAGTCCTCCTAAACTTGGGATTTTCAGTGGTCCAGGGGCCGGGGCCGTACTACCAAAGGATGAAGGAGGCGGAAGGGTGTGATTTGCGTGGTTGGATGGAGGGCGGTGTTGAGTATGGACTTGTTGGAGCGGTGGCTGATGATGGTGTTGAGTGGGTGGATTTGATGAGGATGGTTGGCCTTGCTTGTGGTGGTCGTGTGCTTGAGTTTGAGAGTGCATTGCATGGGACGAGGGCCCATTAAAGCTAGGTAGTCGTTGATGCGACCCGTAGGAGGTTGAAGAGTTGTATTGTTGAGAGTGGTGCTGTTGCTGTTGGTGCTGCTGTGATTGATGTTGTTGCTGTTGGTGCTGGTGCTGTGGCTGATGCTGGGATTGGTGCGGGGATTGGTGCTGAGACTGGTGCTGAGGTTGGTGCTGAGGTTGGTGCTGAGGTTGGTGCTGAGGTTGGTGCTGGGATTGTTGGTGTTGCGGTTGTTGGTGTTGCGGTTGTTGGTGTTGCGGTTGTTGATGTTGCTGATGCTGCTGTTGGTGTTGTTGTTGGTGTGGTGGACCAGGTCCCTGCGAGTAGCTATGGCTCAGCTGAGTACGAGGAGGGGGAGGGGGAGGTGCATGTCCCTGCTGTACCGGTGGCGGCCCTGAAGGAGATGCGGACGAAATTGGCCCAGAGTGACTCGAGGAGTAGGATGAGTTGGTCCGGTGGTGAGGAATGTGGCCTTGACCCGATGACTGCTGGCGATAATGCTGCTGATGCTGTGAGTGATGTGATGGTTGGTGCTGAGAGCCATGCGGATGAACAGGATTATGGTGCGAGTGGTGCTGAAGAGAATGAGATTGGTAACCAGGCACATTACTGGTGTGAATGCCAAGGCCTGTACCATGATCCATGTCGTACGAGGATTGATTGCCGCCCCGTCCACCTGGGGGCTGGCTTGAGTACCCTGAAGGTGGAGGGTGCTGTTGTTGGTGGGAGTGCACGCTACTCTGTTGAGGCGGACCCTGCTGTGACAAGCTCTGCTGATGCCGATGCTGAGAGATATGCGAGGTAGATTGTTTCTGTGATCCACTAGGGCTTATCGCAGGAAGCTTTTCCGGCTGCGATTGCTGTGAGTGCTGTGGCTGAGATGGTGAAAGTTGAGGCGAACGATACTCGGTATTCAGCTGTATGGATAATCAATCAATCGTTCGGGAAAGCGACAAAGAAATGAGTAAACACACCCTACGCAAAAGATTTGTTATAGACATAGACCTCTCAAAAAAAAAAAAAAAAAAAAAAAAAAAACACTTGCCTGCTTTGACCAAGATGACTCTTGTGTCTCCTGACGACTGTGAGAATATGTACTAGACTGCTGTCGTTGGTGGTGGAGCGGAGGCTTTTGAGAAGTAGACGCTTGCTCAGGTCCCTGGCTGCCCCTCTCAACTGGACTCACAGTGATGGATGATTGGTGTGAAGATGGGTATTGGTTACTCTGTGCGCTAACAGGACTTGGGCTCTGCTGGAAAGATTTGTCCGCGCTTGCTCCAGAGGGGTGGGTTGTTAACGGTGGAAGTCGCTTATCGTTAACAGGGGGTGGGGCATTTTGACTAGCAGGGATGTCCTTCTTTGGTACCGACGTGTCGCTGCCGTTGTTGTTACCGCCGACAATATCGCTGTTGCTGTTAGTACTAGTGATGTTACTTTGGCTACTGTTGTTAGTATTAGCCTGGGAGTTCTGTTGTGCTTTCTGGGCGTTTGAAGTGTTGTTGGCATTTGCAGCTGCACGACCAGCTCCACTACCCGCAGCTCCAGGTTGGCCTCCAGGCTGATTTCCAGCGGACATCATGATCTTGGTCTTCACACTCTTTGCACGAACACGGTTGTAACATTGATACCATGTCCTCGTTTCCACTACCTTGGCAATCTGCTGCCATGAGTTTCCAAAGGTGTGATAAGCGTCCACCAACTTTTCATCTTCATCTGGTGTCCATGGTAGTCGATTGATTTGTGGATCAAGATCTGTCTGCCACTTTTGCATACACTGCTTCGCATTTCGTCCAGGCACCTTCATGGCCACAGCGTGCCAGTTCTCGCTAGATAGGCTTCGGACAGCCTCAATCAAGATTTCTTCTTCAGCAGGTGTCCAGGTTCCCTTCTTCAACACCTCATCCTTGACTTCCTCTGTTCCTGTCGCGCCAGCACCGCCTTGGCCAGCAATCGCCGCAGCTTGAAGGTATTGCCTTGAACGCTTTGGACCTGGCTGCGATGGACCCGAGACACCAGCAGTGCTGGTCTTTTGATTGGCATTTTTAGCTCCAGATTCCTGTCCGGCCAGCGACACTCTTGAATCTGAAGGTCGAATGGTGCGATGAATACTTGGGGAAGAACTCGCTGAAGAGCCCTGAAGAGGTTGGGAAGAGGACTCTGCTTGATCCGTAGGAGGGACCCATCCATGCAAAGGCTTCGGCCTATCAAAGTTGGAAAGCTCATTTGCCGGCGACTGCCCTGCCGATGCAGTGGGCTTTCCAGATTGCACCAATGTCACCTTGAGAGGACGTCCACGAACTGATGATGCGGTTGTTCCATCTGACGAAGTCTCTTTTGGTTTTCTGCCGATAGATGAAGATCCCAAAGCAGAGTCCTCTCCCTTTTGACGAATTCGGAGTTTGTTTGCAAGCTTTAGTTTTTTCCTTGCTAGACGACGCTCCATGCGAGAGAGTGCTCGCTCCTCTTCCCGTTCCCTGCTTCTTAGACTCAGTGGCTCTTTGAGATGGTCTGTTTGACTAGAGGTAGGTTGTTCCGAGGCAGGGCCTGGTTCTGTGTTGGTTTGCCTTGGGGACATTGCATCCTGTCTTTGTCGTTTCAGCTCTCGTAACTCACTAGACTCCATCGAATTCCGATCGCGCTCCAGTGAAGGAGACCCACGGGAATGCCTACGCTTGCTTGACCTGCCATGGTGATGCCTTTTGCCTCTGCGGTCACGGTCCCGGTCGCGGTGTCGATGTGCCGAGTCATGATCAGCGGGAACAACCTCAGAATCTCCTTGCGCAGTTAACGCAGTTAGATCTTCAGAGGTGGAATAGACTTCCTTTGGAGGCAGGAAGCGTCCTCCAGGACCATAAGGGTATGGGAAAGGATAGCTGTGGTAATATGGGTGAATCCGATATCCTGGTGATGCCATTGTATAAGAATCGCTAGCACTCTTTCGATTCTGAGAAGATGGGAACAGACTATGACGGATGGGTAAGATCCTGAATCTGGGGTTGGCCAACTCACGTTCTTCGTCTTCACTCTCATCTGTTGGTGGCTCAAGGTCGACTGTGAACCATGTGTTATCCTGGTAGAATGAGAACGCCTTCTTGTTCATATCAAGGACAGATTTACGGATTTCGAGTTCCAGCATAAGATGGTCTGTTGCGGACGAGAACGCATAAAGAACCTGTGCTGTCTTGAGGGGAGAGAGTGATACCAGGAACTTCAGCTGCTCGTAAAACTGGAGAAGTTCGTCGTCCAAGACGATATCGTCCAACTGTGGACGAAATACAGCAGAGTATGGGTGACCAAATTGTGACTCTGGCAGTTCAGGGAGGCCAGCTACTCCGTTTGGTCCATGTCCCATTACTGATTCCAACTTTGTCAATGGCGGTTCAGGGTCTTTTCTGTTGTCATTTGATGAGCGGGTCTGGGCTGGCTTGCTGTTATCAGATGTAGAAATGTCCATGGCGCTACTTGCTTTCTCTGATGCTGTATCAATACTAGTTTGGAATGTGTTGCTCAGTTCAGATATCAAAGCTGACGATCCTTGGGGGCCATCCTGTGATAGTGTTGTGGAGGGATTGGATAGAGCTGTCTTGTTTGGTTCAGAGCCAGAATCGATGTTCTGATGACTAACTGTCATGGTCACGATACTGGCACTCGGAATCGATGAATTGTCAATCGATGGCCTACTTGAAAAAGAAGAGAAATGTGCGGTCTTGACCCCTACAAGCTGAAGTAATCGCAGCCCATGATGGCCGTTAGAATAGCCTTGCAATAAATGAGGGTCCGGATTGTCATCCATGCAGGTGACTGAGGCTCCTGTCGGCACTTGGGTTGTACCCAGAGGAACAGAGATGCTCTCAGAAAGATAATGATGCTAGTCCCTGAAGAGTTCAGCACCAGGAAGGAAGCATACTACCCACCTGTCGATGCAGGCCAACTAGGGATTTAAGAAGGATAGATGTAGTAGATGTCTTCACTTGACTTTCAATGGGGGAAAACCAGCATCGTTGTGCCACGTGCCACGCCACACAAAATTACGTCACCGAAGTGAAGAAATGTGCGCCCAACAGGACGGAGTCCTGCTCCCGAAGCCAAACGTAGACAATGTATTTGCTTGAACACACACGTCTACAAAAATGGAAATACTACTCTATTCTTGATCCACTGGGGCCTTTCGTTTGACACCCCTTGGTCCAGAACCTGAAGGGAGGCTGGAGATGGAAGGCTTGGATTTGGGTAATGGTCGTCGGCATCTTTGGGCTGAAGGTACAGGGGGCGTCCCCGTCCAAGAAGGTATCCCTGCACGATGTTGCAAATGTTGTGGCCTGCCATCACATCTCTGTGATGGTACGTCTTGCACTTTGAGCAGTACAAGCGACGGATGTCAACTTGGCCTACGAACTCTTCGCATGTAGGACACCTCTTGGAAGTGTAAAACTCGTTCACACCCACCACGATATACCCAAGGGACCGTGCCTATTGTAAACAAACGAGTTAGCGCTCGGTCAACCGGAGCTGTCAGAGAAGCAAAGAGATACCACGGCTTTCAGCTTACTTTTTGAACAAAGAATGATTGAAAAGAATCATGTAGAGAGGACAGTCTCATACTTGAGGAAAATTTTCCAAGACCAACCCCGATGACAACCTTGTTGTTTTCACTCCTCTTCGCTCCTATCGATCCTCCGATAAGTTCCAGTAAGCGATTGGCAATCATCCTGTATTCCTCTTTAGTAGCTCTCTTTGCATTCCACTGATGCTTCTTAAACGCGGCACTGCCATAGAAGGACTCAAGAACTTTCTCAACCTCTTGCACCTTCCTCACGTAATCCCCGACTAGCCTAGTTTGCCCTGCGTACCGCAGGGATCCCCCATTGCATCTCTAACAGATGTTGGAGGCATAGCAAGTTGAGCTATCTCCTGTGAATATGAACAGGTATGTTTGGTGGGACGGATTGTCCTTGTAAATGGCTCCAGTGTATGTCTCTCAGTGCACGGTCTTCAAACTGACACAATCATGAACTCTATGGAGAGAGAGAAAGAGAAGAGGAGAGAGAGAGAGCTTTTGAGCACACATTCCTCAGATTTAAGCTGTTCGTTACGTGGTAGCTCTATTTTGCATAGCTGTGGCACGCAGGACCAAGCACTTGTATTCAAACTCCTGCCCTTGCTGAATTGAACATTTCTCAAATTGACCTCTTTTCAAATAGTACTTTTTTTTTCTAAATAGTCCTTTTTTCTAAATAGTCCTTTTTTCAAATCCTACTTTTTTCGAAATAGTCCTTTTTTCAAATCCTACTTTTTCGAAATAGTCCTTTTTTCCGACCTCCTAAGATACAATTCTTAACTTTGGACGATAGCTTGAGGACCAAGAAAATCCCCAAACGTTGCCTCCATGCCTGCACATGTTGTACGATGACGTTCGAAAAACCGTGTATCGCCACCGGACGAATCAGTCTCGTAAGGCTAGCAACCCTGCACTTAGCATAAAACTATGGCTCGAGCAAATCAAGGATGAGGGAGGCATAAGAATGTTCAAGGATGAAGTCTGTCAGAATAAAGATCGGTACCTTTTTGCCTGGTCCACAAGATTTCAGCTGAAGGTGCAGGACTGGCCATTGTGCATACTATGGGCTACTTGTTTACCCTATCTAACTGACACAGCCTAAAAAGGTATCGATGCCCAAAGAAGGAAAATCCCTTAAGATGCCCCTTCTGAATCGAACCCATGTCCTCATCAAAGTGAATGAACAAATGCTCCTTTGAAAATGAGTGAGATCCATCCATTCAAATGTGCTTTTTCATTCATGGACCATCGAGAAAAACTCGAAATCGTAATCACTTTCTCACTCCATGTGGGGTAGACCTTTTTAAGATTTATACATCCCAAAAAGGTATCACAGACCCGAGAGGGGCTCCTTTCACCGAGTAGTCGGGTTCTCTCAGACATCTCTAATCGATTACTCAGAAGGATCAAGGAACCCATACCCGCGTTTCGCTTCTACTTCGCCTTGGATTTCTATCCATCGGCATGCTTTCTAATCCAATGCCTTAGCACCATCCACTTTAACTATCAGAAGGCCTGTGCAGGCCGGCCTTAAACACCTCCAGTGACTAGAAAAAAATTTTACTCTCTCCTCCCAGAAAGAGAAAATGGTTACCCAATTTCCAACCGACACCGCAAAATGGCTCCTTAGTGATCAAGCCATGAAAGTAGCCTTTGGCAGTAACTCTGAAAACGAGATCGATGTGACTGAAGACTCCTCGACCCCGGAACAAGCACAGGATCTCATTGTTTACGGCACCCCTATCGAAGATATTGACCACGGCATGGACACCGGAGCCAGAGCGATGATGATGCCGTGTTCCATATTTGACTTGTACTGCTCCTTGAATGCGTATCTTTTCGGATACTTGTGTGACATGGCATCGTTTGGCACATCAATGGTACTGAAATGCCGATACTTTTGGGCAGTCTGCTGTTTTGGTCCGCGCTCCTTACGCAACTTCCTATTATTGCGAATGAGCAGTACAGTTCAATAGACTAACTCTCACGCATAGGCAGAGAGACATGAGTCGAGTGACAAGCCTTACCTTCGAATATCTCGATCGGCTCTTTTCTGTTCCTGTAGTTTGTCCAGAAAGTTTAACAGACGTACACGCAGGGCTACAGGATTTTCATGGCAGTCGGACAATGTGCTAGTGGACTTGACAGGTGTCTGGGTGAGTTTTGCGAAAATCCGGACAGCATCTGCAAAGTCTTTCCCAGTAGTGTTCCTGAACTGTACGCGATCATCAGAAAGGTACGCAGTCACAGTCGACTCGATATCTTGTAAGGAAAATTGAATAGAAGAATGTTAACTAGTGTTTCCCATGAGTCGAGTTGAGTTGAGTTGGAGGTTCGACTCAACTCAACTCATGCACACATGAGTTGGGAAAAATATGAACTCAACTCAACTCATGAGTCGAAAAGTTTGAACTCAACTCAACTCAACTCAACTCATGAGTTGAAAAGTTGAACTCATCTCAACCCAGGGCATCTACGCCCTGTAAGCGAGTCGACTCACTCTAACTCAACTCAACTCAACTCAACTCATGAGTTCATGAGTCGAAAAAAGCTTCGACTCAACTCAACTCATGTTACACGAGTCGGGAGAAAGTTTGAACTCAACTCAACTCATGAGTTGAGTTGAGTTGAGTCCGTGAGTTGGTGAGTTGAGTTGAAGAACACTAATGTTAACATTGTGATGTAATCGCTCCACCGATGTACGAAAGGGTGAAACAAATCGCCATATTGGATACCTTTGTCTCCATCCATACTCTTGATTATCTTGTAGTTTTTTTCGATACCCAGTAATGGGACATTGGCGGAGTAATCATTCTTGCAAACGATTCCAAGATGAGAGACTTCATTGACACAATCAAGAGGCCATTACTCCCCGATAGCCCACTTCTCTACGGCAAAGATCTACCCTGTCCTGAGAAGTGGCGAAAAACCGTGGCGATGCTTCTGCCATCCAGCATTACCTACCGAGGCCCAAATGACCTGAAAAGTCTATCATCTTGATACAAAAATCTGTGCATGGAAGTAGTGCCGACGTCAACTCCATTTTTTTGCCCAGACGCCCTTTGCCCAGAGATTGCTGCAGAGAACCTACTCCTATACTAGTGTTTCCCATGAGTCGAGTTAAGTTGGAGATTCGACTCAACTCAACTCATGAGCCGAAAAGTTGAACTCATCTCAACTCAGGGCATCTACGCCCTGTAAGCGAGTCAACTCACTCCAACTCAACTCAACTCATGTTACACGAGTCGGGAGAAAGTTTGAACTCAACTCATGAGTTGAGTTGAGTTGAGTTGAGTTGAGTTGAGTCGAGTTGAAGAACACTAGTTCCGATGTCACCCTCAACAATCCAACTCTGGGATATTAAAAACAGCGTTCTTGAAATGGAGCTCGAAACAACCCCGAAATACAGTCGTCCATGATTCAAAGAGAACCGAGTATTTCGACCTGAGTCAGACCTTCATGACCTTTTCAAGGATGACCTTGGGTCCATCCATGTTCTACCTCCAAATGCAAAGACCGAGAGGCCCCTGCGACTCATGCGAGGCATATCTGATCTAGCATGCTATAGGCAGGCCACTAACCCTAACCATCAAAACTCGCCTCTATTCCCGATCGAGATCAAGAGACCAATCATCATGCAGTCTGACGATCTGGTAGGTCAATATCGTGCGGGAGAAAGGAGCGTCATCGGCCCAGTTAACCAATCACTTGGCTACATGCATTTGAACGGATTACGATACGGCGTTCTATCAACCTACGAGCAGACGTGGTTTTTGCAGCGGAGGGATGATGATAGTGCAGACAGTCTTAAAGTTTCACCCATGATCGCTTACAACTGCTCAGATCCTACGCTTCTGCAGTGCTACCTGTGGTTCATACGACAGGCAGCTAATGATGAGCGACCCCCGGATCCTCCATCGGATAAGGAAAAAGACCGGATGCTAAAGATCGAACGAAAAAAGGAAGAAAAGAGGCGAAACACCAAATCGCCAAAAAGGACTGAAAAGATGAAGCACTCATTTAACCCGTTCTCTGCGTAAGTGCCAGTGTTGACAGCATTGTTACTCCAAAGGCGGACTACTCAGGGCCAGTATAAATACAGGCCCTGTGCCCAGAAAAATAAAAAGACTGATCGCATCTCACCGATTTCCACTTCCCCTGAGTTTCCCTTTTTTCTCAGTCAGTTCTCACCGGGCTAAACAATAATGACTTTTGGGTGAACATCTAATCCAAATCTCTCTTGAAACCATAGGTTTGGTTCCCACGGAACACGATTGGCCTCATCCAAGACGACTACTCGAGTGAATCTTCCAAACTTTGAAAAAATGGAGCTAATATCGCACTATGAACGCGCACAGACCTACAGGGCGTTGTGGCAGGGTCATGATATCGTCATCAAGAAATGCGATGTGTGGAACCAAGGTTCAGTTGCAGAGGAACCCAAACATGAGGTGATGGTGTACCAGTGGCTAGAATCGCTGCAGGGTCAAGCCATTCCTGAGGTCTGGCTTGCAGGTGTGGCAGTGGTCTTGAAATGGCCGTGGCGACCACTTATGTAGGAAAACCAATTAATCAAGAACATTTAGACGGAGTTGCTCGTAGAAAGACCACCAATTGGGCGTGCTCTATGGTTATATTCGGCCCGAGAATATTACTGTTCATAATTTGCTCTCTCCCAGCGATCTTGAAAAATTCATATCTTTGAGAGCAAATAGAAAGAGGTTTTATTTACATGCCAGTGAGGCAAAGGCGATCGAGATATACAGTAGCCTGCTTGAGAAAATGCATTGTGGAGTGGTATTAATTGAATACCGCCAGTCCTCGAGAATGAATGTGGACTGACATTGAAGATATGATGCTTGAAAAGGCTGCGGGCCTATTCATTAAGTGCCATGGTAAGCGAGGAGAGATACGAGAGCTTATGGTGACCGCTGGAGAAGTGTTGGTCTTGAGGACTTTGGCTCTAGCAATGCCCCGGAAAAGATCTTGAATCTGTCCCGTTTCGTTTTAATGGCATGGCGTTTCATAGCCTCCTCGTGCCTTGAGATAAAATGAATCGTCAACGTCTAAGCGTATTTAAATGGTTGGCGGTGTTACAGCAATCAAACTGTTAGTACGTTGAAATCGGTGAGAAATCGTTGGTCAAAGTGGTGGGAAATTTTGGTCAAGTACCATGTTTGTTCTCAACTTACCCGGAAGCACAGCAGCTCATGAATTGCCTCGATAGAGTTCGGTAACTGTTTGACTTTTGCATGAAGTCTTGCCGGCTCAAACTTGATAATTCTTGTGACATTATCACCAGATGTACCCCAACAAAGGGCAATCCTCTGGATGCATGGCCCTAGAAACCATAGGAAAGACCGGTTAATATATGCTCTAACATCATCATCATCATCAACAACAAGAACAAACAAACAAAAAAAAAAAAAAAAAAAAAAAAAAAAAGTGCATTACCTCCTATAATCATTCCACAAGCAACAACGTCTCGCAGCTCTTTGGCCCCGCCAGCTTCCATAGTTCTGCCTATCAATACGTCATGAAGTTGACGAGGGAGCTTGAATTTGCTTTCGCAAATATATTTGTTGTTGTGTGGACACCAAACCTTCGCTGCTTCGGCAATAGCCCAATCTGTTTCTGGTGTCGTTAGTTTACGCCAAATTAGGTCGGCACGTACTCCCAATCTTTTTCTCTCAGTGATGACAGAAGATTCACGACTATCGTTTCGTCGCGCTGAGGAGTCAAGTCCTGTCAGTTCTCCTGGTATAACAAAGCATCCAGGTACATGCTTTGCCAGTCTAGTGGCCACACCCCACGCCGATTTTAACCACCAGTTCTCGGACAGTTTGTCAACAATGTCGAATGGAGAAGGATCATCAGTCTCGAACAAATCCAGCCTAAAAAAAATAAATAAATAAAGACAAGGGTAAGATTCTGGGAATGTGTGTTATTCAAAAGTGAACATTTCACCTGGGAGCATACCAGTCCGAAAGGCAGCCATGTATAAGTCGGGACTCAATGTCTTGTGGACGTTTATCAAGTAATTTTTCAAGGTCGCAAAGTGTCGACACGTTCTCGAACTGATCCAAATAATTTGACGCCTTTTCTGAATATGAGGGAACATCTGGGAGATCGCTACATATCTCGGTCCAATCCGGCAGTGAAAACAGCTCCCTTGTGTATTTGTCACTCAGGTCCAGCATGAAGGAGTGGATAGGACTGCATGGAGCAAATTAGCCACCTGAACAATTATTTAAAGAAAAACGATCAGCATAGATAAACAAATCTTACTGGAACTCTTTCAACTTCATTCCCGCGTTTAAAAGAACGTTCTCGACCACCGTGCCAGATTTCAACGTCCATTTGTCTCCGAGTTCTGAGTAGCGTCGCTGCAACGATTTTCTCCTATCATCGTCAAACTGTTATGGGTCATCAGTTTTCCAGATGAGGATAAAGTATTGGGCCAATTACAGAAAATCTCATAACCTTACATTTTTGCTCCCTTTTCTTTTTTTGGTTGGCAATTGGTCAGTCTTCTCTTGGTTATTTTGCTCACCGCCATGGCCCGCATCATAATCGTACACATCAGCAAGGCTATCTATTGGCTGAAACATGCATCCCATAGTAGCCTGAGAAGTTGCATCACGCAAGTCTCCTGGTTCGTTGGTAAGATTCTGGCAGGCGGATCTCGTGGGTGCAACCGAAAGGAGGTGATCCCTAGTGTCTGAGTCTTCCACCACACGTTCATCTCTCGCTGTTGTCGGTCGCTTTGGATCTTTGTCTAAAGATTCGAAAATTCACTATATTAGTAGGCAATAATAGTCAACTAAATGAGCTTGCCAACTAACGCAGATATGTTCAGATTTCTTACCATGCTCGTCCCGATCTCGATCTCGCTTTCTTAGAACTCCTTCAAGTCGTTGGAGTGGCTTATTCTCTTTGCTCACAACCTATATTCGAACAAACGTCGACCAAGATTAGCGGCACGCTGGTGGTGATGATTTGAGACGTAACAATCATTCGCTCTCCTGAATAGATGCAGGCTTTAATAGGACTGAGACCTAATCAATAGGTAGTCGTGCAGCCAGACCATCATCAGAAAGGACGGAGCTGGTCTCACTGCCTTGAGAGGAAGAGACATGAATAGATTCTGTTACAGATTAGGTACTCTCGATTAGCTTTCGAAATAGGTGTAAACGCTTTCAGTAAATATCTACTAATCCATCTGACTCACCTAGGAGGCGCCTCTCCATACGCGAAGTATGTAGTTGATCTACCACTCTAAGTTGGTTTCTGGAAGATTCTAGGGCATCGTATTCACGTTCAATAGTAATTCGGCCCTGATAATACTCGTCTATGTCGTCTTGCGTCAATGACAATGCAGTACTTGCAGCCCTTCTAACGGCCACATCCCCACTCGTTTTGAGTTCGGACATCCAGCGGCTCCACTCATCTACTAAAGATGAGGATTGTCCTCGTGGTAAAGCCCGGTATTTTACGTATTCGATGGGACTGAAGGAGATGCGCCCCCTCTTGGCCAGAAAGTAACCTGCTCCTTTCCGTTTTTCATTAATATTCGCTTGCCAATTTTCAGACATTTCTAAGTTTACAGTTAATAAATGACTCAGAATAGTTCCGAATGTAAACAGAAAGGATTAGATACATAGAATTACACATTGATACTAAATATGAAGTAAGTGCATGTTCTCCTGGCCAGTCGCTATCATTGGCGGCCAAGCAGGAGGCTCTGGTGAAGAGCGTGCCACAGGGCGGGCAATGATTGCAAAATACTAACCCAATCTCCACAGACCTGAGTTCCTTCCTTCGATTCGTAACCAAAGGAAGCCAAGAGGCAAAGATGGGCAGACAGAGAGGGAGGGGAGTAGAAATGAAAAGACCATTTACCTTTGCAGAGCCGATTAGAGTACTATGACGAGAGAGAGAGAGAGAGAGAGAGAGAGAGAGAGAGAGAGAGAGAGAGAGAGAGAGAGAGAGAGAGAGAGAGAGAGAGAGAGAGAGAGAGAGAGAGAGAGAGAGAGAGAGAGAGAGAGAGAGAGAGAGAGAGAGAGAGAGAGAGAGAGAGAGAGAGAGAGAGAGAGAGAGAGAGAGAGAGAGAGAGAGAGAGAGAGAGAGAGAATTACGTCACCGAAAATGTTATTAATGCAAGGACTATCTAGTTTGTTCGCGTTTGTTCGCGGAAAAAAAAAAAAAAAAAAAAAAACTGTAGGATGGCTCAATGGTAGGTGCGTTCTCGCGCCACCAGTCCCACTCGTGTCTCTCTTTTCTGATCAACCGTATCCTTCGGTAATTCGCTTTTGACTGCCGAAAGTTGTGCTGGCCTTAGCGGGCATCCGTGGGGCGTTGCTTAGTAGACTTGGCAGGGCCAAGAGTAGACTTCTTGTATCTCTCCTTCTCAGTTTTAACCTCAGTACTGGCAGGCGCGCGGCGTTTGTTCGTTGCCGATAATACTGTCGTGCCATTGCTCCCTGTTGATGCTGCATTGATGCTGCGACAACAGCCACTTCTACCATCCTCCTATGGATAGCTACAGTCACCTTGACAGTCCATCCCTATCGAGGTGGCTACGGACAATTTTGCACCGCGACCACTTGCAACTGTGCCAGTGCAGGTGGCAAAATATAATGTAGCTGATGAGATCATGACAATGTGGACACTTCTGTGAGATTAGACATTACTCACGCTGAGTACCACGTATCCTATCGATCGAGTCCTTCCAAGTGTGGCGAGAACTACTAAACCAATACTGTGGGTAGATGACTTACTGCCATAAGTCAACTCGCCACTTGTATGAACTACTTGCTAGAAGATCCATCCAGCGATGTCAAATAAGCCTTTGATTTGGAAATTTGAAAGTTCCACGACAATTAAAACGTGATTCTCATCTGCCCTCTTCGCTCTAACATCACCTCCGACCACTTTGTAGGGTATTAGCAATCTTTTATTCATCCAAAAAGGCGAGTTTAGGGAGGCACTCCGATCATAAATTGCCTGTTACAACACAAAATCCAAAGGGAAACATGCTTGTGGTTTTCGGTCCTATGATGAATGTGCTGTTAGTCTCGGAGCCAAACAGCAGGAGATTCTTACTACAGTTATTAGTTGGCGCAATCGCAGTCGAACGCTCGAATAGATCGCGTCTCTCGTTACACGACGCAACAATGTCAGTCGGTCCACAATCACACGCAATTTGCATATCTGCCTTGACAATGTGCCATTCGTGCGTCCGCATGAAGCTGACAAAAGACGCCTTGGTCTTCATGGTTCAATTAAATACTGTTTGAAGACATGCCCTCTATTCCTACAAGATCTAGCAGACTTTCCTGCGATGAATACGATTTTTAGCACCAACCAGAACCCTGAAAATTATCAGCAGCAGTAGCTTCCTATATATAAGGTGCAAAAAGTGAAGAGTTTACATAGAGTGTCTAAACATCACCATCAAACCCTGCGGCGTGTTTCAATGCCACAAAGCTTTTTTCCGTCTGTCAATCTTGGAACCTTCGAGTAGAAGCATCTGATTGACTATAGAATATTTCTTACAAGGGGAAGTACCATGGATAATACCAAGAGAGTCAGGGAAACATGAATTTACAATAGGAACATATTCACCCTATTTCAGTCCCTGCCTTTCTGAGACTTCCATGCTTTTGTTTACCTCAAATCATGATCAAGATGTTGGACCAAAAAAAAAAAAAAAAGACGCCCACCACTTTTTTTTCACTTTGTACAGCTCTAGTGTAGCCATTGGTTGAGACATGCATGCATCAAACCTACCTTGATCAACGGAGAGAAAACGGCCATCTCGGGTCAGGCGATCAGCAGACAGCAAGATTTTCCCTTGAAAGAAACAGTGGCCCCACCTTTTTCAAGAGGTAGAGAAAATTCTATCCCAGGATGAACCCTAGTTTCAGTAAATAGTGTTTGTACTAGCAATGCTAACACCAAGGGAGAGGAAAAGACGGGGAAAATCGGGCAAGGTCTCCAACAAATGGTTCACAATGTCCTAGGTTTCTGGAAGTGTGTGTGTATTTCTTAACGTTTAGGCTGGATTCTACTTTAATCTGTGGAGGACTAGAAGCTGATTAGAGAATTAAGCAGCGCTGTTGTTCAGGCGTTGAAGTCTCTTCTCCATTTTTTGGCGACTCTGGGGCTTCGACAGTCATTCCCTCGAGTGCCACGCCGGCTAATGCCTCCTGCGAACCCACCATCGGCAAGTCATAGAGACTCGTCTTGGTCGCCTCTGCTAGTCTCTGCTTCTCTTTCAACATTGCCTTCATTGGATGTGAGGGACAGTCGAATTGATCAATTGCTCGTTGGTGAGTACGGCAGCATCCTTTGCACATGTGGTAGATGCATGTGGCAGAGAAAGCGTTAGGGCACTTTTCATATTCGCAAATACTCGGAGCGACCTTGGCTTTCTTTGCCCTAGCCTTCGCCTTCTTCGACGATTCAGGAGCTGCAGTCGCCTTGTCATGGCTCTCATCATCCCGATGACCGGATTCAGAGGCTGATCGTTTGGATGGTCCCGTAGTAGAGCTTTCATCAGTGGCTGTTGAGGCAGAAGCTTCTTGGGCATTCTTCTTTTGGTCCTGTGGAGGCATAGGCTGACGGAAGTATGGCTGCGCCAACCAGTGAGGTAGTACAGGGAAACCCTTCTCGTCTACTCGACCTTCAAACGACTCTCCATTCTCTCGAGAATCGGCCTCGTCCTGGATAAGTCTCTCTTTCAGTTTTCGAGTTACCTCCCACATGGCCTCCCTCGAATTCGTCTGCTGAAGCTCCGTTCGCAAATCCGTATGGATCGTCAAACTAGGGCGAAAAATTTTAAAGAGATGTCCACGGATATAGGCTATCTTGGTGTCAAGTTCATCGCAAATCGTCAAATATTCTTCCGCAAGACGCCAAGATTCTGGATGACCTGGAGTAAAGATGGCAGGGTTGTAAAGGCTTCCCTCAGCAGACATCACGCCAACACATCCAGTGGCCTCAAGACATTTGTCAACGTCCTCATGGTAGAGGATATTTCCGTTCGCAAACACTGGTACACGATGTCCAACGGCCTCCCGAACTTTCTTGATCTTTTCCCAGTCAGCAACACCTGTCAGATGGCCTTTCATCTCCCTGAGTCGACCATGCACCACAAGCATCTGTGCTCCAGCATCGACGACCATTTTTGCGTACTCTACAGTTTTCTCTACTTCAGGGTAAACGCGGATCTTGGCTGTCACAGGAACAGGGAGATACTTGTGCAGGGTTGAAATCAATGAAGCAATTAATGGCCAATCTTCCATCAAAAAGGAGCCATAATGGCCTCTCCGAGCAATATGTTGGGGGCATCCGAGGTTGATATCAACGGCATCACAATATGGTGCGACTAGCATTGCAGCCTCGAGGAGATACTCTGGATCGTTGGCACAAAACTGAGATGACAAGAATGCTTTTTTTAGTAGAATTGTACGCATCTTTGACAACGCCTCCCTCTCTTTCCTTCAGGAAAAAAAAAAAAAAAAAAAATGGATCAAAAAATATTGAGCTTTCCCTTTCTGATAGATACCTGGACAATAAGAGGGCGATCATTGGGCCCACCGCCTCCAAGGCCCTGCTTTAATCCTGCCCAATGCTCCTCCCGGTACTTCTCTTCTTTTGCAAAGAGTTTAGCGTTGAACATTGGGGTGTAACACAGCTGCGCATTATATCGACGGCTCAGGATCCTCCATGCTAGTTCTGACTGGTCAACCTATTTTGATTGTTGGATGCAGGGTGGTAAGGCGTTTAGTCCATTTCATATTTAGGGGCGCTTAGAAAGGACCTTGGGCAATACGAGAAACAAAAAGGTCTCATACTACTAGTAATAAGTCTTACCATGGGAGCAACAACGTACTTTGGAGAGTCGATAGATTTGTAAAGCTCCCACCCTGTGAGTTTTGGCGGGAAGTTATGTTGCGCCCGACATTTGGCCTCTGCTGCAGCGTAACGCTCTTCTTTCGACTCCTTTGCCTTTACTGTCATTTTTGAGAGAAATGCTTAATATTCTGTCGCGAGCGGATCCAAATTTCAAAAGAAGGGAAAGGAGCTCGTTGTAATCTGACAGAAAGCCTGCAAGTTCTTGATTTCTGATGCTTTGATCATGAACGATGCACTGGGATGTTGCCAAAAAAAAAAGATGTGACTGCTTGTGCAGCAGGCTCCCTTTTTTTTCTCGCGTGGGCAAAAAAAAAAAAGCTCCTACGCAACACTATCATGGTACACCAGGGCAAACTAAAGTCGGTGGGCGCACTCTATAGATCCTCCTGCGGCGCGTTGGCTCGATAGAATAACTCATCCCGCACATGAATGGAGGATGCACAAACGAAGTGGTCCGTGAGTGATCACAAAGTTTAAACGAACACTCAAAAAAGGAATTTGACAAAGGAAAGAAGGTAGTTGGGTAGGCGGCTGGGGGTTGCATGAGGAGGACGCCCAAATCGTTCATAAAGGTGCAACGCGTGAAATCAAAGATCCTATCGCCTACCTTTTTTTAAAATGAGAGTGACCTTTGGATACAATTCCTTTCAGGCATCTGCCTGTGGACTGGGCTAGATTTATGCGACACTGAACCATAATTTGTGTGCCATGCCTAAAGGGGCTCTTGTGCAAGGTCAGGTCGATTCACATTGTACATGTGAAAGTTTACGTTCCCTACACAAGAACATTCGCAACGATACGCCTACGGTTTTCCTTTATTTTTTCTCGTTAAGCCAAAAGTCGACGTCCATACAATTGGCTGGCGATGACGATGGTGACATGTGTGGTCACGGTCACAGATTTGTGCGAAGCATCTCATTTTCTGTTATTGGTATGTAGGGTAGGGCGCTGGATACATGTGAATTACCATTTTTCTACTGTCCAGAGCCACTTCTACGAATTTCGAGCAATTCTTGAAAGCAATCCGACCAGGTGGTTCTAAGAGAGGAATTCAAAAGCTCCGCTCATTAATTTTTGTGTGGAAAAATTTGGCTCTCTTGGTAAGACGAAGAGAGGACAAGGAAAACTCTTTTTTTCGAAAGATTCTTTACTGTTTCGATCCCTCCTCAAGAAAGATCAAGAACGGACATCTAATTCACGCATACCAGCACTGGGTTCATTGGTAATGCACAGGAGCTAAACTAAGGTCACCATCGTAGAGTGTTACTAGAGGGAGTTGCCTCAGAGTAATGGACGAAAACTCTCTTCTTAGTCCTGGAGGAATCATGCGAGACCTTCTTGAAGCCTGCTCTCTTTCTCCAAACGACACCATTTGCTCGGCCAGATACCATTTTGACTCTGCATAAATATGGTATTCTATGGGTCGTCGATTATCTGTGCATGTTGTCAAAGCGCTCTACGGAGTCAAAAGGGGTAGGGCGGTAATAACCAATGAGGGTTGCTTGGGAAGATCCAGGGATTTCTTCAATTCACCCGAAGTCTCTGAATGGTCCATTGTTGGAAGGTGGTGAAGGGCCCTTGCTTTTGCAAGACGGTGTTGAATATTGCAAGAGTACATTAGTTGCATGTACCCGACTCAGTCTTTGGTGAAAAAAGGGCTCAAGGTGGTCACCTCTTTTGCAACCCTGTTTGAGTCGGTCAAAGCAGATAGAGATTTAACGCCAAGACGCCCATGGTGATGGCAAGACGAGCAGAATAACCAAAAATGAGCCTCGCGGTCTCTTACATTTGAACCCAAGGAGCACGCTATCATGCAATGCCGTGCAATCGGACCTATTGAGCTCGAGGGGAAGGAGAACGGGAATAAACGACGGCGCACAGTAATATTGGAGCTCTATACCCACCCCCTCTCTCTTCCTCCAAAACAGATCCAAATCATCCAAATCAACAAGACGACGTAGGTTATTCCTGTTCGTATCTTTCCAAGGTAGTGCACAGGGACAACAGATGGCCGCATTGTTTGGCCTCATGCCACGTATTGTGATTTTATTGCGGCGTTACCCAAAGTCCAGCTCAGCATCAGGGATTTGGATACCATTGCGCATGTACAGGTGCAGCTAGTTACCCCTACGTGCCCTCTTTCACATTCAGGAGTCTCTTCGTTTCTCTCTCTTACTCTCTCTCTATCTCTCGCTCACCCACTCACTCACTCTCTTAGTCAGTCATTGCTTGCTTCCATTGGTTCCAGCCTTGTTACACCGCCTCTTTTCCACCTCCTTCTTTCAAGGCAGCTCTTGCTTCTCCTCCCAGATCTCTCTGTGTAGCTTGTCCTCCCTTCCCTTGTTCCATGTAAAAACTGTATCGGATTTCGAGTGCACGGTAGCAAAGATGAGTCAGTCCCGACGGACAAGTGGAGTGCGGAACTAATTAGTCCGCGCAATCTAGACCATGACCTTGTCTGAAATGTTCTTTTCATCTAGTTTAGCCTTTTTCAGTATAGAAAGGCGGTACTAGGTATGTCGGACATTGGTCTAGTTTTCACAAGGTAGGGCTTTCTGTTCCCTTTTGAGCGGAAATGTTTACATCCTCTCTCTTTACACCATTTTTCGATGAGAAATTGAAAGTCGATTCGGCACAGGAGGCATTGGTGGAGTTTCCTCTGTCGAATATACCTCAAAAAAAAAAAAAAAAAAAAAAAAAAAAAAAAAAAAAAAAAAAAAAAAAAGAAAAAAAAGAAAAAGAAATAGGTTTGGAGAAGTAACAGAAAGGAGATCTATATGTCGCTTGTTTGTTGTAGTAGGAGAAGATGCCAGCTGTTCCAAGGAATAAGGAGTGAATAAAAGATATGAGATGAAGAAGAGAGATATAAAGCAATGCCATTGCCATACATCAATCCAGTGCTACTGGGCTTGTTTAAAAGTGCAAGAGTAACACTGAGTACATGTACACTCATCGCTAAACATGCTTTGTATGAAAATTAACATACAGATTCTACTGTTTTTGCGGTTGCATACCTGGAAATCATGCGTTCATTTAGAGAAAAATTTTTCTGCCATGTTTGTTGCAAGTGGCTGGCATGCTAATCACCTTACCCTCTTTTCACCATGTGTTGGTGATACGAACCCCAAGGATAGTGTAATAAAAGGACCTGGATCACGAGCTCATTGTGTGAGGAGCAGTGGCGGCAGATTGTGAATACAGACGAACAGGGCAGAAAAGTGATGAGAGAGATAGAGAGAGAGGAAGAGAGAGAGAGAGAGAGAGAGAGAGAGAGAGGGAGGGAGGGAGGGAGAAAGAGAGAGGGTTGCAAAGGCACAGTAGAGAAGCAATGGATGGCTGCGGCTCTCCCGTTCCCGACTCCCGACTCTCTCTTCCGGGAGGGACCTCATTGTTTGGACAGCTGATCTCTTGTCGCAGGCTGTACCAATCCCACCCACTATAGAGGCACCAGTGGATTACCCAAGCGCTCCTACCCTACGGTTCCAAAAGGACCCTTAATATAAACCAACGCACATACCAATGGCTGCCGAGGTGTGGGGTGAGGCGGTGTACCTCCGCGCTTGGTAGTATTGATCCTTATCTTCTATGTAAGGGTCCACTTTCCTGAGTAGCACACAACTGGACCAGCTCGGAAATTACAGTGTCCGGAGCATAGGTAAAGGATCGATTGATCGTACACCGTAATACCTAGCGAATCTTGAATAAGGGGGATACACCATTAGCTGCAATTTTTTTCCCCTCCATACAAGACTCCTCTCCCCAGATATGCTAACAGGGCCTAGAAGGATAGACCAAGAGCACATACGTTGACAAGTATACTATTGATAGGGTCTCGCGGTTTGGCTTTCGCTACTCGAGCCGTCTGTTAGTCACCTCACAGGGACCGAATATTTCCAATCGGTATGAGCTCAAGAGTACCACGCACCTCCTTCCTTATCAGAGTCGGCGCAAAAAAGCCAGCATCCGAGGCACTTGACCATTTCCTGCGGGTACATACATTTAGTCTACAGAGACCTGCTTCTGGTAGTCACCCCTCACCGCGATTCTTTTCATTGAAGTCATCCGAAAGAGCCCACCAAGTTGGAGGCTCCAAAGAGACCCCACTGTGTACTGCAGAGATGGGGCACCGATGCACGAACATATATTTCCAGCTTGTGGACCCATGGGTTGGTCGAGCCCACATAGAGGTGAAGACGGCCCTCATTTTCCTCTTGACGATGTGCAGCTCTGTCATTTGCTCCCTCCATCTTGTTTGTTTGCTCATAGCCTGGGAATATTAGCCTCACAAACTCCAGTTTTCACTGGGGTATATTTTAGGCCGATAACATAAACCCACAAGCAAAGCATCAACTCGGGTGGACGAAAATGATTTGCGCGAGGATCATGCTGAGAATAACAGAGATCGATGATGGCGCTGAGGATGTAGCAACCTTTAAGGCTGCTGCGCCTTTCCGTGTTTGCCATTCACCAGTATTGTGGCTCTTTCTCCTGGCCATCTCTCTCTCTCTCTCTCTCTCTCTCTCTCTCTCTCTCTCTCTTTTTTTTTTTTTTTTTTCCCTTTTTCTCCCTCTCTCTCTCTCTTCTCTGGCCTTACTCGTCCAAGCCCTTTGAGTCCTGCCTGGCTGACTTATATATGCTTGAGGGAGAGAGAGCAGCTTGGCATTTGTTGCTCTAGCAAGATGCTGTATTCTCTCCGCCCTTCTCCTCTCTTACCAGTGTACACCTGAATAGTCGGATATCACTTTTACACAGCGCCCAGGGCGCTCAGAGAGTCGTTCCCGTTTTGTGGCTTGACAGCTGGTTTGATGAGGTCCTCAGAGAGAGAGGCACTTAATTGCCCCTGTCTCCAACTACTTGGCCAGTCCTGATAACTAAACATGACCATTTCTCAGTATGGATGGCAGTCTTGCTATGATGACCTTTTTCATCCCAAGAAAAATAAATACAACAGTTGACATCGGTCTCTCTCTCTCTCCAAATCTCTTTCCCAGTTGTGTAAGTTTGTGTGGGCGGTACTCTCTTGTGGTAAAACTATAATGCGTTTCGTCCTCGGCTGTAAGGCCATCTACTGAATTGCAGTGACTCCATCCGACGAAAGAAGGGAGAGAGCGACGCCTGGGCGATCCGCTCTCCCTTCTCTTTTCTCTCCCCACTCCCTTTCCCCTTACCGCTCGATGCCACGGTCCCATGCGAGCTGGATTTCCTCGTGCAGAAGCTACCCTCTTCTCCCTGCATCTGGCCATGCCTGGTTTCTGTCCTGCCAGGTTCAATGCGAGGCGGGAGCGTCTCATCGTCTCAGGCCTGACACAAAGCCAGTCCCGCTACCTGGGCAATGCTTAGATGCAGGGGAAGACGGATGGATGCTTCTGCACGGAGCGTTCGAGTCCATGGCATCGACGACGGTAAGGGGGTATTGGCGGAGGATCGCCAGCGGCATTGTTAACTTGCTCATGTCCCCTGCTCTTGTTCCTCGTTCCTCATTCTTGGGATGTAGAGGGTGGAGGGGAGGGATGGGCCCGAGGCCAATCCTGCGAGAATAAAAAGTGCAGGAGAAGAGGGAAGGGGGATGGGAGTGAAAGAGAGGACAGAGGGGAGCTTTTGCGCTTCATACATTACGCATGAACAGTCGAGTCTTGATTTGGGTTTGACCGACTTTGGTGATTTGAGTTAAGGACTTGTGCAGAGCAACCGTTCAACGGCAACGGATATGGGCGAGGGCAAGTAAAGTGGCAAAAGAATGGGGGAAAGGGAAGTGAGGGAGTGAGGGGGAGAAGGGAGGACGGGGAGGGGGAGGACAGTTGGACGGGGGCCGCTCTGGAAGGCTGGGCACCAGTCTTTCCTTTCCTGACCTTTCCTGACCTTTCCTTACCTTTCCCTGTGTTGTCCTGTTCTGTTCTTTGTCCTTTTCTATGTCTGCCGGTGTGTAATAATCACAGCCAGACGAGCGGGAGCGGGATTCGTCCGCAGGGCCAGGATCGCCCTTTGGCAAACTCTCTTCGGACTCGCTGGGCGATTCAGCCCGTCTGTTAAAACAAGCTTTGCGCCAGAAGTATGAAGGCAGGACCCGTGCAATGAGCAAGAAGTCGCAGATCTGATCAGCGTAATCAGCATTCGCCATGAACCACCATTCCTGCATTACCGATTAGGCGCCGCCTGATTTTTCTTTCTTTCTTCTAGGTGGCCTCTTCCACCTCCTTCGCCCTATCCTCCTTCTACCTCCTTCTTCACCTTCTCCTCCCCATCCCCGCTGGTCGCCATGTGGACGACCAGCACAACCGCCTTGTCCTGTTCGCAGGCGATGAGGAATATGAGACCAGTATTCAGACTCAACTCGGTCTCTTGTTCCCAGCACACTCGCACGCCCTCTCTCTATTTCTCTTTCTCTATCTTTCTCTATCTTTCTCACTCTCCACCCTCGTGCCCTATTGACCACCGTCTAGACTGACCTCTTCGGCGTTTCCTTTTCGTCTAGATGCTTTTTGAGGTTGACCGGCGAACGTGCCTCGCTAGGAAACAGGGGAAATGAGGAATGAAGGAGGACCGGGAACTAATGAAGAGAAACGAAGAAGAAGGAGGTCGGTGAGAGGAGGAGGAGGAGGGAGGACGGCGTCTGGCATCAGAGCCCCTGTGCCTGAATCGGCAAGCGATGAGCTTCAGGCCAAGATTGGGTCATGTTCCTTATCTTGCATACTTCTGATCCCGTACTCTCGGCGGGGCAGGCGCTGGGCCAGGCCTTACTCTGTGGATGCCGCGGGCTGCACAGAAAAAAAAAGAGAGAGAGAGAGAGAGTGGCGAGAACGTGCTGGTGGAGTTCGAATGCGCCGCCCTTCCCTTCTCCAGCACCCTTGTCATCTCTTCTCCCTCACTCCCCCGCCTTCCCCCACGTCGACTTTTGCGTTTTCGTCCTCGTTATCTCTTTCTACCGCCCCGCGGCTGGCCAACACTCACTTGAGGTATAACTGTTCATGTATAGCTCCTTCCGTGAGCTGGTCAGGTTTCATAACCGTTCATTTCGCCCTTTTCCTTCACCTTGCTTGCGGCTCTCGCCATCCCACGGACGAAATCGAGCGGACATTGGGCGAGCAAGCGAAGGACGGACATTTCGTCCAACGGCCCGCTGCTGGCCAATGGCCTTGTCCTGGGGTGGGCCCACAACCTTCTGCTCCTTCTTGGTGAGGAGCGCTCCGCCAGGCACTCGTCCCCAGACGCTGGCTCCCTCCTCCCGCAGGTGCCTCTTAACTGTCATACGGGTGATCTCAAAGCCAAATGAGGACAACTGCAGTGAAAACTCAGCTCGTTTTGGCCGTGACCAAGTCCAGTCCTAGAGATGACATTCTATCCAAAACAAAAAAAAAAAAAAAAAAAAAAACAAAAAAAAAAAAGAAACAGGAAAAGAGCGGGAGTAACCTTGGCGAGAGCGCATAAGAGTGAGCCAGGATACTGGGGTAAGGCAGTGAGGCGAGCCAAACCAGGTCAGGCCCTGCGGTCGATGATGACCTGCCCCTTCTTCTCTTTCTCCCAATAAGGTCGTCGACCAGAGCAGCGGGTGATTGGGGAGCAGCGGTCAGGCAGAGTACAGAAGCATCGCAAAAGAGCGAGGGACACGAATTAAGTTGACTTTGTCAACATTGAAGAATAGTTATCGCTGCAGGTCGCCTGTCTTGCAGTACTGTACAGTACCGTTGGACCACTTTTTTTTTTTTTTTTTTTACCGTGCTGTGTCTCTTATTCTTTTCTCATTCTTTTTTTTTTTTTTTTTTTTTTTTTTTTACCCCGAGGGCCAACCGGGCAATGGCCCTGTTACTCTCCCTGTGCTGTTTGACTTTCAGTTTGCGGGTTAGTCATGGCTGGTTGTTGGCATTATCCCGTCTCCATGCACCGAATACCGTGCTTCCTTCAAGTATAGCAGGCATGAAGTAAGGAGAGGACAATCCTGCTACCATAACTCGCAGGGGCACAATAGGGACCAGTTGCGAACCAATTGCTTCGGTTCCCGGATCCAATGTGCCTGGACTCACCCCTGGAAGGTCCAGGTCCTTAGGACCGCAAGTGTTATGCTTCTGACCCTACGCCCATGGTCAGCGGCAGAGTAGCCTTTTGTCTGCGAGACACGATCGGAATGTGGGAGAGGTTGGGAGAAGAGGGGGAGAGAGAAAGGAAATGAGCGAACAGAGTAATAATAAAATAATAGCAATAAAAAGGCGAGAGAAAAGTTAGATTGAGTAAGAGTGAATGAGTGACAGACCGCAGGCGAACAGTAAGAGAGGCATTCACACGGAGAGAGATGGCCAGCGCCTGCTCGCCGCCAAGCCTGTCCTACAAGGCGACCAGGCATGGCCAGGCTTGCGTTGATGCTGACAGGAGTGCTCCTGCCCTGTGCAAGCAAGAGTACATCCTCCGAGGTATTTGTTTGACATAGCTCTCGCCCGTGATGAAAAAGGTGATTACACCGTCAGTCCGCAATGCTCAGAGTCCAGCCAGGGGACTGTCTCTTGCACCCATTCATGGGGCGGTACACCGTTGAAATGGCAAGGCGGAGCAAGACCATGCACCGCAAACTTGACCTGACTCGCCCCACGCACCGCCCGACTGAAAAAAAAAAAAAAAAAAAAAAAAAAAGAAGAGAAAGAGAGTGTGTGTATCTGTGGGTGCGTTTGTGTGTGCATGTGTGCGTGGGTGCGAGAGTGAGTGAGTGAGTGAGTTAGAGACAGACATACAAACAGAGAGAGAACTGTTTGTTCGGGTGCAGGAGAGTTTTTGGTTCTATTCCTACTTTCCTTGCCTTCTTTCAATTGCCCTACCTTGCTGACCACGCCTGTCGCTTGTCAGGCGTCGTTTACACCTCAGCCTACAACCTCTTCTGGTCTACGTTGTTGCTTTCCGTCCATTTGCCGAGAGTATCTCATAATGCCCGCCTCATCCGCTGTCCTTTTTTTTTTTTTTTTTTTTTCTTTTCTCTTTTCTCTCTCTTCTCTCTCTTCTCTTCTCTCCTCTCTCCCCTCTGCCCCGGCTCGCTCTTGGCTCTGACAACCCCCCTGCCTGCGCCTCGACCAGATCCCCTGCCGTCGTCCGTCCCTTCCCTCCTCTGCTGATCTCGACGTCTATTTCTCTCTCTTCTCTATATCTCTCTCTATATTTTTTTCTATATTATATGATATATATATATATATATATATATATTATATATATATATATATATATATATATTTTTTTCTGATCTCATCTCCGCCGCCCTTGATCTGAAAGCCCGCTAATCCTTTGCCATGCCTTTCCCCTGCCTTGCTTCGCTCCGCCAACCATCCATCCTCCCTGCCCGATCTACCTTGTCTCCAGCCTGGTTCTTTCTAGCCCAGCTTTCCTGCCAGCTTTCCTGCCAGTTTTCTTGCCTTCTTGACAACCACTATTTGAATACGCACGCAGTAACGCACACTCATACTCTCTCTCCTCTCCGACGCGACACCTGTCCGGCACCCTCGCCTCGGTCTCCCATTCTCGATCCCCACGCCATTCGTCCCCATTCCTCATTCCTCATTCCTCATTCCCCAGTCTCGCTCAACCCCTCTCACACCCATACTCACCACCACTGCCCACGCTGCTCTTCTATCCGGTCTATTCTCTATGACCTTGGCCTTGCTGGATTTTGATGCACTTTAATAGCTCGACTGGCTGTGGCATCCTATCCGGCTCCGGCTCCAGCACGCCTACTCCGTCCAGCGCCCCTGTTCTCACTTCTCTCGTCGGCTTCTCTGCGAATGCAGGCGTCGATCCCACTGACAGCGGCAGCAACGGCTTCTTTCGATTTGGCCCCCTCCCCGACAGCGACCGCCGCGGCTGCAGGATCTCCTCCAGTCGCTCCACCCGAGGCGACGATCTCGGCCTCCACTCCCCGCGAAACACCATGGACGGAAAGGACCAGCCGTCTCTGAATCCGTACCATCTCCAGAGCGTCAGTAACGGCAATGCCGCCATCAATGGACATCCCAGCAGCACCCACGCCCACCCCGCAGGCGGCGGCGGCCCCGGCCTGCAATATCCTCCCCCGCCTCATCACGGCGCCGTCGCCTATGCGCCTCCACCTCCTCCGCCCCACCCACATCATCTCCCCACTACGCCAACGGACTTGTTGTCGCCTGCGGCTGCCGCCGCGCAACCTTTCAGTGCCAGTCTCCCACCCTCACACGCCAATAACCATGGACACACTGATCTGCACAAGGTAATGCCACCTTCACCACTAGACGTGTACCAGCCTTCATCGTCGTCGTCGTCATCGCACCCGCAGGATCCGCTGAACCTGGCCGACCGTCACCTCGACAGCCACTCGCCCCACTTTCAACTGTCGCATCATCATGCTTACCACCACGCTCATGCACAGTATCAGCCTTCGCCACCGGCGACCTCGCCTTCTTATCACTATACGACGCAACAACAACAGCAACAACAACAACAGCAACAACAACAACAGCAGCAGCAACAACAACAACAACAACAACAACAACAACCACTGCCATCCCAGCACTATGGTGCTGCCGGTGGCAGCCCAGCGTTCAAGCAATACCATGGTCAACACGCCGATCCTGCGACATCAGGGCCAATGTGTGCACCTACTATCTCACCAGGGCCTCCAGCCTCGCCCGCGGCAATGTCATCCACGGCCAGCAATTTTGTATACCATCCAGGCAATTATTCCTACATTGGCGCACTCTCACCTGTCCACAGGCAGTCTTCGCCAACAGGAGCATTCCACGTCCCAGCCTCGCCAAGCACCCCCACAGGTGCTACCCACATAGCCTCACCGCCTTCGAATCATCCCATTGGCGTGCCACTTGCGATGCCGTCCTGGACTGCGAGTAACTGTAAGTAAACGCCCATTCTTTCTCAACTCACCCCTTTCCCCTGGCTCTCGGAGAGCGCCCCTGGCACCGCCGATCCAATCCCAACCCAATCTTGAATTTGATCCGTCGGAGCACAGGGCCAGGCACTAGTGGTAGGAGATGCTTCTGCTTCTGCTGCTGTGGTTCGTCTGGTGGCTCAATCTCTTTTTTCGTTCTTTTCGCCCGCCCCGCCCCCTGTTCCCCAATGCCATGCGTGCTTTATTTTTTTCTCCCGCATGCTTGCCTCTGCGCCATGGCGACTCAAGGCGCATCTATTCTTGAATGCTCCATTCCGCCTTAAAAATAATCGTCATACCGGGCCTTAATAACCCGCCTCTTCCTTGTTCTCTTTGCCCCGACCGCTTGAAGCATCGCCTGTGGATCAAAGCATGCAGCCTAGACAAGCTCAACAGCAGCAACAGCAACAGCAACCTCAACAGCAACCACAACAAGAGCAGAACCATGCGCTCTTCAGCCACGCCATGCCTCCACAGCACCCACAACAACAGAACCAGCAACCGACGCGAGATTCGGTGAGCCATGTCATGGACGCCGTGAAAGAGGACCGTCCCTCTGGATACCACACAGGGCCTCCACCATCGGCCCATTCTTATAGGTACAGCGTTTCTGCGATATCGATCTTTGGGGAGTGAAGAGAGGAAAACGGATGACCTTTGGTCCATCGGAAGTCAGCCTTGTTGTCCTTTTTTGTTTTCTTTTTCTTGCATATTATGCTCACCACCTTGTATTTATTATCGCATGCATATGCATGCCGTGGGACGAACGGACTTTTTAACCCCCCCTCCTTTTCTTCTTTTTCGTTGTCCTTTTGGGTCCTTTTTTGGCTGCTCCCTCAAGTAGCCCAGACCAGCAACAACAGTCATCGCAGATCTGGGTGCCTAGCATGTCTTCTGATTATGCTTCTCCTCAGAGCTTTTCTGGTAAGGTGTTGACTTGTAGTCTTTCCATCCTCTCTACCCTTCAACTTGCATGCGCTCTCCTCTCGGCTCAAGTGGCGGCTTCATCTTCTTACTGTTGGTTTGTTAAGACCTCAGAAAAAAAAAAAAAAAAAAACGAAAAAAAAAAAAACCGCTGGTCTGCTTGGAAATTCATGGTTGGATGAATGGTTCCACTTTTCATTTGTTTGTCGTCTGGCGCTGGTCGTACAGCATTAATACGTTTGCCTGTGCCGTCCACGAATGAGAAATCAGCGTTTGCAACCAAGCAAGGTCGAGCCATCTGACTTTTTTTTCTTTTCTTTCTTCTTTCTATTTGACGGGCTCCCCTGAGGAAGGGGAAATGGAGTGTGAGACAAAAAGAGGATGGCCGTGCGGAAGGAGAGAGAGAAAAAAAGAAAAAAAAATCGAGAGAGAGGAAAGAGACGGGGGACAGGACGATCAAGGATATGGGCCTGAGCTTGAACATATATTAGCAATAGCCCAAAGGGTAAGGAAGGGGAGAGAGAGAAGGGGAGGAGAGGGTTGCGGAGTGGTAGAGCTGACCAAGGATGGATACACTGCGCGCAGCCGAGTCTCGGGTCTGGATCTACTTTAAAACCATATTACCAACACGCTCTAGTATCAAAGGGGTGACGGTGGTTGACATATGATCCAAACCTTGGGGAGTCGAGTGTAAGAAAGCCGGCCTTTTTGTGAGAGCAATGCTACCCATGGACGTTACCAAGCGTTTATGATGACTCGCCGAGAACACTTCGTGAGCCGATGGCTTTATGCCGGGTCCAAACGTCGTACGGAGCCAAGTTCTCTGACGGGCGATAAAAAAGAAACGAAAAACGAAAAAGAGAGCTCAGCTGGGAGGAGGAGCACTTGATGTTTTAGTGACCAAATGCGGGCGGCATATGCGGAGAACTGAGTCTGTGTGCCCAAACACAGAGTGCATCGTGTTCCATTGTCAAAACCCTCTTTTCTCATCCTTTTGTTCTTGATGCAGTTTTGGGACAGACTCCTTCAGTAACTGGTCCAAAAAAAATTAAGAAAAATAACCTATTCTTCGCTAAGCATTGGCCAGCGGTCCATTGGTTGTTCTCAGACTCGGTCTCCTCCCAGTGTCTTGGTGAGGGAAATGCTCGCGCAGCAAGAGCCATGTGAGGGCTACTGCGTTATCAGGCGGAGGGTGGTATGTGTGTATAAATGTGTGGGGTTCAGGGTTTGGGATGCACTTTCACTATGGTGGAACAGGCTTGTGGGGAAGAGGAGCGAGATTCGACTCAGGGACTAAGTTGCATGCTCCTCTGTGCCCTGAGAACTTTTCCCATTGCAGCTCCACCGTGGGCGCTCTACATGCTATGATTTGCTGGAGCAAAACCGCTCACACTTCCTCTCCGCTCCCCCGATGGATTATCTAGAACATCCAGAACGACCACAACCAAGGCATACTCGATCGTTTGATACTGCTGGAAATCCTATGCAGGATCCTTCTTATGCTGTGAACAGTGGTAACATGGAACAGCATGGGGCAATTGCCAATGAGCGTTCGGTATGTATACACATTGCAAAGTAACAGACTGTTGATGAGAGATACCTGCCAATAGCCATCATGACCCGTCTAATGTCTTTTTCTCGTTTATCTTTTTTTTTCTTTTTTCTTTTTCTTTTTTTTTTTTTGAAGCGTATGCATCCTGCAAGGAATCCCACCTTTGTCAGGAATATGATGGATTATGATCAAAGCTATACTGGACACGGACAGGGTCCTCCCCTCACGAGTCCCTCAGCCGGGGTTGCAGTGATGGGTGGACTCCCACTTCTTTCGCCAACCGTAATGCAGCCTAATCCCCAGGGGCATTTTCCCTCGATGCAGCTGCTTCCGTCCAATAATGGGAACAAGGCCATCTCAGCCTCTTTGGACACAGTTCCAATGGGTCTCGGCCCTCCAACCATTATCTCACACCCAGAGTATGGTGCTGTCGCGTCGTATACACCAGCTCCAACACCATCGACGTCAAAATCTCGTCCAGGCATGACAAGGGTCCCTCCTCCCCAGCGCTCACAGTCGGTCAACGGGCCGTTTTCATCCATGCATAAGAATCATGTGAGAAACAATTCGGTTGCCTCTTCCTCATCGATCGCTTCGAGCGGTGCCATGTCCTCGATCACCACTAGCTTGAATGCCGCGAGCATCTCTTTTTCAGATTCTAGTCCCAAGCCCAGTTTCCCAGGGAACACCATCTCTGCCAACACAGCCGCCTCGACTCCGAATCTCGATGCCACTATGATCACCACCACAGTAGAGCATGATGGGGGGTCTCAGATATTAACAGATGAAGCCAAGTTGCGTTCTGGTGGTCATCCAAGAAAGGCGATTGCTGCCCGGATATTTGAATGCTCCGTCGCAGGATGCAACAAGGCCTATACTCAGCTCCACAACCTCAAATCGCACGAAAGGACAGGACATACACCTGTGACCAAGCATAGGCCGTTCCTCTGTGTGATCGCAGGATGTACCAAGGCATTTTCTCAACGAAAGAGTCTTGCTCTTCATATCAAAGCCACTCATCAGGACTTCAAGTTCAAGCCATTTAAATGCTCTCAACCGGGTTGTCAAAAGGCCTACACACAGCTGCACAATCTACGAACGCATGAAAAGACGGTCCATATGTTGGACTTGTCCAAGAAACGCATCCGGAACCCACTTCCTAGCTCAGGTCAGCTTGGCGACGGTAGTGGTAGTGGCGGTGTTGGGAGTGGCAGCAATCTCAGTCTTGGCGGAGCTGGAGTAGGCGACGAGATGGGAGCCCACGGACCAAATTCGCAGCCATCGATGCCACCCTCGATGTCAATTGGGCAGTCACCATCCTCCAAAGGCAATGAATACCGAAACTCGCTCGCCTCTCAGGTCGGGCTCAGCTATGAGAGTGTTGGCGACTTGCAGGATTATGGAATAGAGAAGGCTGGAGGTGAAGGTGACTATGGTGATGAGGACAAGGACTACGTGGGTGAGTAAGGAAAGAAAAGAAAAGAAAAAGAAACACAGACAATTGGTCGACACCCACAGCAAAAAAAAAAAAAAAAAAAAAAAAAAAAAAAAAAAAAAAAAAAAAAAAAAAAAAAAAAAAAAAAAAAAAAAAAAAGGAAACGCCAGATCCGCCGATATTTTGAATCTGGGAAGATTTTTTCTACTGTTCTAGCAGCTTGAGCGCGTGGGACAAAAAAAAAAAAAAAAAAAAAATGGGGGGATGGGTTACGGAGATCCCTCTTCTCCTCCGCTTGAGGAGGAGAACTCTTTTTTATACTTTACTGAACACTAAGCGGTTTGACAACCTATTTTAATGGCACCAAATATTTTCTCTATCCTCTTTTTTTTTTTTTTTATCGCAACCTTATCATTCGCTTTTTTAATTCATTGCACAGACTAGAGAAAGAACAGCTCATGTACCATAGTCTATCTCTCCTTCTTTTCACCTTTTTTTTCTTATCTCTCTCTCTCTCATACGTTCCTTCGCTTTCCATTCCAGCCAAAAAAAAAAAAAAACACTCCTTTCCAACTTGTCTGTTGAACAGAGCCCAGTTAGTTAAAAAGATAAAAAGAAAGTAAAAACGAACAAAATAATGCCCGTGCGCGACTGTTGAGAGTGATTGGAGGTACGAGATAGAAGGCGTCTGCTTTTTTTTTTTTTTTGCCCTCGGATCGTTCCGCAACCAATGTGATTGAGTGTATGCGTGTGTGAGTGAGGGAAAGATAGCCACCCTGCTATGTTGTTCGCGTTGTTGTGTTCACACGGAGCATATCCTTCTAGACTAAACTTAAGCGGGAACGTTGAGCAGGCATTTTGTGCTGTCCGTTTTTTTTTTTTTTTCTATTGACGGTGATCCAAGTCAAAACGGGATCGGACAGGGAAGCATGTCTCTCTGCCTCAGCTGTCTTCCTTTTTTTTTTTTTTTTTTTTTCTGGTGGCATGGGTGCGCCATTTCGAGAACGGAAGATGGAGAGGGACTCTGATGGGGATGCAGATTAACCTTGGCACCAGTGGAATACGGTATTGTCCAGAAAACGGGGGATGCTTGTCGCTTGTTCTGTTTCCGTGTACTTGTAAGACAGACTGGGATAGGATTGAGTCCTTTAGACTATTCTACCGTGTCTCGTAGCACATGCCTGTGCACCGCTGAGTCCGTGTTTGAGTTGGGGGCCATTGCAGCAGCGGGATGAAGAATGAGGAGGAAAGCTATGTTCTCTCTCTCTCTCTCTCTCTCTCTCTCTCTCTCTCTCTCTCTCTCTCTCTGCATGTCCCGTGCGATTGCCCTATTTCTGCATAGCGTCGGTAAGGATCACAATGCCTGCGTTCCCCCTAGTGGAGAGGTTCCGTCATGCAAAGAAGAGAATGCCTTTTTTTCTATGTCAATTGAGTCTCTTTTGTTATATCAAAAAAAAAAAAAAAAAAAACGGCTCCTATGGGTCGGTTCAGAAGCAGCAACAATATCTGTCTCCCTGCAGGGATCTGGCCATCCTTCGTACGGGAATCTCTTTGCTGGCAGCTACTTTTTCTGAGGGACAGGTCTTGTTGGCTGGGGAACTGGTCTTACAGTCAACACTTCGTTAATGGTCGTGACATCGCTGTTGGTTCAAAGAAGCATAAACACGTAAGAGTATCTTGCCATCTGAGATCGACCTGAGGGCGCAAGTATTCTTTGCAAAGTCGCAACAAACTAAATATATAGCCTGTCTGGACTCGAGCGTTCGTGAACTAATCTTGACTCGGTCTAGGGTTTACCATACGCTAGTCAGTATTGTGCTTTTGGCGCTTGGTATAGTTCGATGAGTAGATAGCATAATCCGAATATCAGTATCGTTAGTCGGTTGACTCGGTAGCTATTAACCATTAACCAAGCCAAGCCCGCATTCCTGGCATGGATAGTCGCGCTGTATGTTCAAAAAACAGCGATAAACTCTTATTTGAGGCTGGGGATGATAGGGGGAGTCGCCGCATTGGCTACTATTGACCAGATTACAGTGCCTGGTCGACTGAGAGGTATGTGCTTGCAAGTCACGTTTTTTTTTTTTTTTTTTTTTTTTCGAACCCTTCCATCATGCAACCTCCGCATCCAGTTGCACAAGGCCATTTTCACATCCGTCCAAAAGTATACCCAGAGCGCCAGAAAATCGTTGTGAACTATTGCTGTTACCAGCCAACAATTCTTCAAAGACTGGAGCATTACCCAACCTGGCACCTTAACCATGGAGTCATCTAGAGACGTTCAGGACATTGAGCGTAAGAACGGGGGTCATTGAGCCATTCACTGCCCGTTCATTTTTTTTTTTCTTCTTTTTTTTCTTTCTCTTTCGGTCTTTATCTGACTCATGAACAGAGTCTGTCACTTACAACTTATTGATAATCTCATGTACTTATCGGCGCGTCCTGAAATGCGACTACATTTCGCTCGTGGGATGGATATCTGACAGTTCTACGCCATTACCATCTGGACAAGATTAATCCCGACAAATGGGTCGATGAAGAAGACTTGCCATCTTGGGTCCACGACGATGAAATCAACAACGATCCCCATGGAGGCAGGACGACACCTCGCGACAGACGCGCGAATGCCTCAGTAGTCGATGACGAGACTTCGACTCTCTCGGAGCAAGTCGACTTACTAGGTCTTGTCAAGGGCAACATCTTCAAATCCAAGAACGTCCGTCAGGGTGATAGTATGTTTCTAGAAAGAAGAGGGGAAAAAGTGTTCGCCTTGATGGTGCAGAAGAGGAAGGGTCTTGGTTATCTGATTCATGAGTAAGCAGGGTCGAAAAGAGGATTTACGGATACCCTGTCATTGTTGACTCGAGCATCTTGTCCTCCTCACTCGTTGTTTGCTGAAACTACCAGGACAAACCCAACTATGCCCAGTCGCTAACAGCGTGCTTCATTTGTCCACCGAATAATACTCTTCGATGAAACTACCTAGTCCACCTCATCTCTTCGACCCAAAAGAGCTTCAATCCTCAGAGATATCTCTATGCAGTCCATGCAGAGACTTCATACGATGATCTGGTTGCAGGCGTAGATAACCTCAAGGTGTCTATGACGCGACGATCGGCAGCACTCAGGGTCCTCGTCCAAAACAACTTTGACCGCTTCGTAAGCGCCAAGAACGTAATTGATTGTAGGTTGTCCTGACTGTTTTTTTTGCCAAAAGAAAGAAACACCCACTTTACCTAAATCTTTTCCTTGAGTACATTCTAACCAGCATTACATTTGGAAATCTAGCGGTGTACGACGACATGAAAGAAAAGACACTGAATGAGAGTCAGGACTACGGCACACACAAGCTCAACTCTATACTTCGAGGTACAAGACTCGGGTTTTAGGCATCGATTCCTTTTGGATATTCCCAAGTCTTCAGTTTTCATAACACTACTCCTCTTTTTTTTATTTTTGTTAATAGAATCATATGGAAAAGCTCATGAAGTGATTAATCCGGTTCTGGAGCGACGCGAAAAGATTGAAAAGCTTCGATCGACACTAGGACTCTTGGAGCCCTACCGCCTATTCTTCAACCTTCCCAGTACCCTTCAGGAGAGTATCAAACAGGGGAAATACCAGCAAGTGGCACGCGATTATAATAAGGGCAAAGTCCTACATGCACAGGCCTTCCCTGCTAACACTCCAACGGGCACTGGTGCTGGAGGTCCCAATAGCGCCGATTCCTCCTCAAGCTCAACATTGTTAGAGACTAAGCGAAAGGTCTTTGACCGTGTTTGGTCCGAGGTCGAACGCATTACGGGTCGACTAAGAGCTGATTTGGAGAGCCAACTGGAAGAACCTTGGAGAGGCATGGAGGAACACGAGAGAAACATTAAGTAGGTGTAATGATCCTTCTCATTTATCAGTCATTCTAAGAGTTATCCAGACTGACGTAGATCTTTAGGCTGTTATATGAGTTAGATACTACGACGGACCCTGTATGGCACTGTCTATCAAGCCAATACCGCTGGATCAAAAAGATTATGACAGAATCGTATGAGGAACAGGCTCATTTACTTGAAGGTAAATATTGCGGATCAAATTATGTCGTTAGGGATATTTGTTGAAGTACAGCGTGAAATCTCACACCGTCTCTTACTCGATTGTCCTAACCGATTGGCATACTTCTCTATCGTGTGTATAGAGCTTCGAAAGAAAGAAGATTTGGTCAATACCCATATCATGTCTCTTTCTGGGCGGACAGATTTGTTTAAGCAAATTCTGGAGGCTCTTCGATCGACTGAATTTGAGACTACCTTCGGTATGTGCCCTAGACTGTCTCGAATGAGTTTCTGACGCCATCTGAAGAATACTTTGTTTCGTTTGTCAGGGGATTATTGATAATAACTGCTATGGCTCTGATGCCTAAAATGAACTATAGGCAAGAGGGCTGAAGTCAAGATATGGATAGCTGTTCATGCTAGTGTGAAGACATTATCTGAGCTTCTGCTTAGACTTCTGCCAGACTTCTGGAAGCTTGCTACGACCTACATGGACGGCAGGATTCAAAAGGTAGGAAACATTCTGTTTGGTCATTTTGTGGCCCTGTTATTTAAGCTATCATGTTTTGATTCACCCAAAGTCGGCCTACAAAGTACAAGTGTTGCGTTTGACCATTTTTGCTGCCACTTTTATATGCCTTGTTTTAGTTCCAAAAGAGGCGGACGGGAGCTGCTGTGGACGCACAAAAGATTACCCAATGTAATGCAATGGTCAAAGATGTCCTTGAGCTCTATTCATCCCAACTCAAGCACATTCTTATCGATACCCTCGTCCCCGAGTACCAGATTGTGAATGAGCCAGAGGAAGATGGGGGTGAGCGGACTGTGGACCACACCCCTCGAACGGTCAGTGCTGTCGTATCGGGCGTCTTTCTGGGCAAGATCATTACTGAAGTCAGCAACTGTGTGAACGATATCAACGGCCTAAGTCTGCGAGGCGGATCGTTCATGGTCTTGGTAGACCTGATGTCTGAGATCCGATGGAAGTTTTTGGATGTCCTTTGTTACAACTGGGCTAAAGGTAAAGGAGGGTTTTGCTGGGTTTAATTTTCTTCTTTAACGTGCTCATACTCTAAGGAAAAAAAAAAAAAAAAAAAAAAAAAAAGGCTGGGACTGACTCTTCTCTCTATCTCCCGCTCAATTTACTGTCAATTAATCTGGCTAGATGCCGAGGTGTTTTACAGACATGAGGACTGGACGTTGCATGCAGAGAACTCGCAGATTACAGTGTTTGTAGGGTTGTTTTGTGACTTTCACGAGCACTGCCTTCGTTCAGCATATAAGTTTGCTAGCATCTGGACAGCAACTACAGAGGACTCTGTTCCCAGTGACGACGTGATGTCCACAATCCCTGCAGAACACACAGACAAGATTCGAAAGACTTTCCTTGGCGCACTTTATTCTTTCTTGGATGGCCTTGTTCACCTAGCATTCGCGGATGCGGATCGACCTAGTAGCAACAACAGTAGTAAAGTGGGGACGAATAGCGGGACAGGAACAATTGAGAACATCATTGCCAAAAAGACTAAGGTCATTGACACTTCCGAGCTGGACTCTCGTATCCTGGTCACGGTCAGCAACCTGAATGAGCTCAAAGCAGCGACGATCCCTAGGTTACTCAAGGAGATTGAAAAGACATGTGGGCTTCAAATGGCTGAAGATGGTATTACGCTGGTTGATGCCGTGGATCAGCTGGACAACATTTTATTTGAAGACTACATCAAACGCAAGGCCGTAGTGACGAACCGACTAATTACAGATGGCATTCTGTACGGAGGCGTCGACTGGGGCTCGCTTCCAGTCCCGACAGGAGTACAGTCTTATATATATGAGGCCTTGCTCTCGTTGGTGGTGGTGCATGCACAGATCACCGAAATTGCCCCGCCACTGGTGCATAGGGCACTGTCGGCTCTGCTGGTCAATATGACGCAAGATTGTCTGCGGTGTTTCCAGGAAGTGAAGGAGTTTGGCAAGGGGGGTTTGCTGCAGGTGACATTGGAAATGGAGTTTATGAACCACACGATGGTTCAATACCAGTCACCAACGTCGAGCGAGCTGCTGCAACAGATCTATACCACGATTGACAATGCGTTCAAGCCTCAAGGAGGAAGCTTGGAGAACGATATGCTTGGATTGAGAAAGGTGCTCTCAGACTCGAGGCACGCTACTCAGACCCAGTTCAAGTGCTTCAAGAAGCCCAAGTAGACTAGCTGTTTTCATGCTCGGCATCGGAGAGGAAGATACCAGTGGTTAGAGAGACATGGGTCAATGGCTAATAAAACACAGACAAGTAGAGATCGAGACAAATGCGTGATTCGAAGGGAAAGGGGTGCCAGGTAGGATAGGGAGAAAAGTCCTCCATTGGCTTACGTGATTTTCGGTAACCCTTGCGGAGCAAGCCCAAGGACCAAGCCCGGCTGAGAGAGAGAGAGAGAGGTGCAAGACACAGGCCCGAATCAAGGCCTATTATTTGCGTGCTCTTGAACAGACCCGTTCGGACCCTGAGCGTAAACGTGGACGTGAGCATTGGCGAGCGAAGACAGAGGGGTGTGAGAAAGAGAGAGGAGGAGGAGGAGGAGGAGGAGGAGGAGGAGAGAGAAGAAGTAGGAGGAAGAAGAAGGAGAGGCAGGCCCCCCCTGAGGCTCTTCTTGACCCACATCCTTCGTCTTTGCCTGGTACGGTCGGGCTAGCGATTCCCAGCAGTCCCCAGCAGCGGGTGAAGATGGGCAGCATTGCCTGGACAAGAGGGGAAAGGAGGTGAGGCCAATCATAGTTCTCGAGTAATTTCGAGCAGTCGGGGCAAGCGAGAGCAGAGCTACCTTAATACGTAAATGGTCGTAGGTCTGATTCCCAATAAAAATAGAACGTCCGTTATCTCTCTCGCTCTCGCTCTCTCGCTCTTTGGCCCTGTCCCTGCAACCTGACCAGAGAACACCCAGGACATCACGTTGAGTCCCCGCGGGGAGGAGGAGGAGGAGGAGGAGGAGAGAGTTCATAAAAAAAAAAAAAAAAAAAAAAAAAAAAAAGGTCAACTAACCTGTGCTTATTGATGATTGTGTCTCTCGGTGGTGAATCGGAAACCCTGGGGATGATGGTTGTGTTGGTGGTTGATGAGAATGAGCAAGAGTAGGAGAGTAAGAGACTAAGAGGGTTAGAGAGCCCTGCGGATCGCAGACAGGAGGAGGAGGAGGAGGAGAGCAGCGAATGGATGGAGTCCTCTGAACGGTGGCGGGGATGGATGGACAATGGTTGTAAAATTAAACCCACGGTCGAGATCAGGAATTTCTCTTCTTCTTTCTCCCTCTCGTCAGATTGTCCATCTCTCTCATCTCATCTCATCTCATCTCTCTCTCTCTCTCTCTCTCTCTCTCTCTCTCTCTCTCTCTCTCTCTCTCTCTCTCTCTCTCTCTCTCTCTCTCTCTCTCTCTCTCTCTCTCTCCTTCTCTCTTTCTCTCTTTCTCTCTTTCTCTTTGCCATTGTCCATCTCCCATTCCAGATGCCCACTCCTCTTTTTTGCATCGGCGGCACAAACACTCCCTACTTCATCCCTCACTGCACTGTCCACTCCCTTCTCTCACCCTCTCTCGCCTTCTCTCCCTTCTCCATCTTCACTCTCATTGGTCCCACGAAACACACATGAACATCATATCGCCTTCTCTCCCTTCTCTTCGCAATGGCCGTGGCAGTATCAGGAAACCTGTGTACCTGCCTCTTCCGCTACTTCTTCCTTGGATTTCTGGTATTCTCTGTCATCTATGCAAATGTCGTCTTCTTTGCATCCGAAGACCTCCGCAAGAATGCTGCAGACATGATTCAGCGCGGTGCTGGCGCCGCTGGTGTCGGTGGTTCCTGGATCGACTCACGCTCGCCAACATTTGAGGTCTCCAGCATTCAGTACAGCAAGCAAAAAATGAACATCCAGCCGGCCACCACCACCAAAGGTACAGCAACCTCCCCTGACTCGTCAACAAGACCCTGCCTTTATCCCCCTTCCTTCCCGTCGATACTGATTCTAACTCCCATCTTCCTTTACAATTGCTGCAATTCTCTCCGACCGGCTATCCCGTACCTTGCTTTCATGGTCTAAAAACCAGCCATTCAGCAGAACAACAATCACATGGTCGATGAAGATTTTTATCTGTCCAAAGTCTACAGCACCGCCATGCAACCATCCAAGGTCATGCCTTACTACTTCCGAGCAGAGGGCAACTTTGACCGTGAGGAGGTGACGATTACGACTCTCATCACCGAGAACAGGTAATGGCTCCTCTCATAGCCGGGATCATCTCTTCGGCCGTTTCTCCAGAGACCTCCTAATGCAATCCAACGAATGGAGCAGTGAAAATAAGGAGATAAAAGCACAAAAGGAACCGCTAGGACCAGCGAGGGCACAGAACAGACAGAACAATACAGGACAGGACAGGATATCGCAGGACAGACAGGCAAGGAGAGAAAGAAAACCATTCAGAAGACAGTGAACTGTCAGGACCGACAAACTCGCCCACAGCGCCCCCTGCGGCCCATTTGGCGGACACCTCGTCGCGCAAAGAAAGAGAAGTGAAAAAGAAAGAGTGCAAAAAAAAGGGCACAGGGACAGAGACACAAGCACATCCTGGTCACCATCGCTCTGCCCCCTCCTTGAGTGTTAGAGACGAATGAAAGCGTCCTTTCTCTTCTCTCTCTCTCTCTCTCTCTCCCTTCTCTGAGTGTACACATCCACAGATACACAAGCCCATGGCGACGCTATGCTATTTATTCTGTTGAGCACTCTCGCCCGCTCTCCTCCCTCCCTCCCCATCCTTTTACTACCTGCAGTCATCCATGCCAGTCATCGCTCCTCTTCTCTCCTGTCCACACACACACAGGACTTTTCGTGCCCCAGAGTACCCCTGATCGGGTCTGAGGCGGAGTCAAACGTGTCTTCGGTCCATTGCGGCGATGTAATATCTGACACTGACACTGGCGCCTTCTGTTCGTCCGCTGTGATCATTTCCTTCCGTTAGATTCGGAGTCTTCAAGAAGTTGGTCCGCAACTACCGCGGCCCTATCTCGGTCAGCATCTGGATCCGTGACAACGAGGAGAAAGACATGCACTTCCAGGCACTTCACGACCTGTACGAGTCCGAGCCTCTGCTGAAGCAATACGTGGACGTACACGTTGTCGTTGACCGGTTCGACTTCCAGCTCAATATGTGGCGAAACGTGGCCCGTCTCTTTGCTAGAACCGATTACTTTATGTTGCTCGACGTTGACTTTCACATTTGCACGGATCTTCGCAAGACACTTCGTGAGAACCCAGAGGCCATGCGGTTATTGAGACAAGGAAGTGCCTTGGTTCTTCCCGCATTCGAGTTTACGCATGAGGAAGATGGTGTTGACTCGGCCACGTTCCCCAAGGAGAAGGGTGCTGTTGAGAAGCTCGTCAAGGACAAGAAGCTCATGGCCTTCCACTCGGCCAAGTTTGAGCCTGGTCACGGAGCATCCAACTATCCCAAGTGGTACATGACAGATGATATTTACAAGGTCGAGACATTCAATTACAAGTACGAGCCCTATGTTGTTCTCAAGAAGGAAGGCACCCCATGGTGTGACGAGCGCTTTGTCGGATATGGTGCCAACAAGGCTGTAAGTTGGGCTCTCCTCTGGAGAGACTAGAAGACAAACAAAATGTTGCAGCAATTGGGTTGCATTTAGCTTGTTTTGTTTTGTTTTATCCCAATGGGATTAACCAAAACTGCTAGTGTGAATACGAGGTGATTGACCCATGTTTCTCTTTATCCTCCTTAGGCATGCTTGTACGAGATCTACATCTCAGGAATTGACTACTATGTTCTTCCCAATGACTTTTTGATTCACCAATCGCACGCTTATCCTGAATCCAAGCGTTCAGGAGGGGTAAGTTTATCCGTTGGAGGAGGAACCCTGTCCCACCCAGTTCTTGTGGAAAAATTGAGCGGCTGTATTGACCCAGACCCTTTTTTTTTTTTTTTTTTTTTATATATCCTCATTGATGTGATTAGCGCAAATTGAACGCCGAGTTGTATGGAGCCTTCAGGGATGAGCTTTGCTTCCGCTATGCCAAAGCGATGTACTTTGCCAATGAGCTTGGATTGCCCAAGGCTAACAACATGAGGAGTCAGTGTTCGAAGCTGAAGGGTTTCTCTGAGGCATTGGAGTCATTCCCAGCTTGGTGGAAGACGACAGGACCAGCCATTCCCAGCCATTAATGACCCGTTCTGATAATGACAAAGGGAGAGCGAAGGTCACCACTCTACATTACAGGAGATTGGAAAGGGAGGAGGGGGATAGAGGGGAAGGAGAAAGCCATTTTATTTAAGTTACATAGGACCTAAGCACGAAACACACCATAATAGACATGGGCAAGGAAGGAGGGGCGAAAGAAGACGAAACAAGACCCAAAAAAAAAAAAAAAAAAAAAAAAAAAAAAACCAGAAAAAAAAAAGGAAAACAGCAGGGTCACAGAAGACCCACACCACTACTATATATAACAGAACCTTTTTCTTTTCTTCCCTTTAGAAAAAGAAATAAATAAAGTCGTGAACGATAATGACACCTTTTTGAAGCTGGCCAACCAACTTTTTCGACGAGAGCGTCTGGTAGCTAGGAAAATTCGATACAGTCATTGGTGAGGACCTTTCAAGGATGATTCATATTTTTTTTTATTGTTGGCTCCACCGATCGCGAACTGCGGACGACGAGGATAGAAAAAATAGAGAAGGAGCATTATAGCAGTACGGAGGTTATACAACGGCAAAGCAGAGGAAAAGAAACTAAATGCATGTGGCTATTTCCATTCATAGCTATGAATGGAAAAAGAAAGAATGAAAGAATGAAAGAATGAAAGAAAGAGAGAGAGAGAGAGAGAGAGAGAGAGAGAGAGAGAGAATGTCTAGAAAGTGAAAGTTCACCAGCTGAGGCGGCCATTGAGACAGTTGGGCAGACGGCCACGATAAGCATCTGGATGTTCTCGCTGTTCCCACTTGAGCATCATGTTCTTGAACCTAAGAAATCCATTCATCGGTCCCATACCCAAACATTGTCAGAAAGATGCAGCATTCTTCGTCTCAATGATATTCAAGCGCAAAAAAAAAAAAAAAAAAAAAAAAAAAAAAACGAGGGCAGGGCACCAAAATACTTGGGCCCTCTATTCAAAAAAAAAAAAGGTGAAGGAAATGAAGGGATCCATGACTTACGGGCCTTCCCAAGAACGGCAGTTGCGAGGACAGTAATCCTCAACATTTTGGACAAGCGCCCTTCGGATATTGGAATTCGAGCCTCGGAACGTGCTCTTCAAAGTATCGACGACAGCTTCATGGACCAACTCAAAGACACTTTTAGTGTGACCCCAAGGAGAATAACAAGCAATACTCTTGGCAGATCCACAAATCTCGTCTGGTGAACGTTGAGGTGGGCTATCTCGACAACCTGATCGGAATGTGGAGAAGATGGCATCATCAATCACACCATTGCCTCGGTACTGGCCCAAGCGACGAATCACTTTGTTGAGTGGATCCTCAGCGCGTTTACGATCCTGACTCGAAAGAGTGCTGAGTTGCTTCTTGAGCAAGGCGGCGTATTTTGGAGCCAGGAAATCGACGGGTGCCTTACGACATTCGCCTTCTACACTCGGATTCAGAGGCAAAATTATGGAATGTGAGCTTTCAGGGTCGATAGAGCACGGGCCGATGTTGCTAAAAAACACTGAGAGCAGGTCGGGAGAAGGGGATAAAAGGCCAGAGGCTGTGAAGGTAACGGGAGAGAGTGTGTGTATGTTGTAATAGGCAAAAAAAAAAAATTACCGCATGCCATGGCTGAGAATGTAAGGAAGGGCATAGCGACAAGGCCCCAAGCGACGAATGTAGCCAACTTCATTATGCTGCTTTTGTTTCCGGTTGGTGTTCTGGAGGTGGTTTAGGTACGGCGGCTTTCTCTCTTTTTCAATTTCTCGACGAGACTTTTTCCCTGCTTTTTACACTTTTCACTTGGCTTGAGGTTAAAGGCGTTGGGTTGGCGTGTGCAAATAGAAGTGGAGAATGGAGTGAAGAATCAAGATCAGGCTGGAGAGGAAGGAAAGAAAAAAAGGGGGAGGAAAGGTGCGCCCTCTTATAGCGAGCAGCTCCTGACATGTACCCCAAAGGCTTTGCTTGCCAGATCTTCGGCGATGCCGTTCCTGCAAAGCAGAGTTCAAACACCCTTGAATGCGCAACAGGTGGATGGGTCAGGGTCCAGGACATATCGAGATGGCGCAAAGCCGATTGATGTCGCCTAAGACATGCGGCCGATCCGGCAGAATGACAGAATGGGGTGTTTCCCTCTTCTGCTCGCGACAGAAAAGAGAAGGGCTGAAATCAAATGTGGAGTGGGCAGGGTGGATGAGAAGGTCTTGACTGACCAAACCCAGGGAAACTGCGCCCTTCTCTCACACCCTTTTTTGGGATGTTGTGCCAGAGATTCTATTTATGGGTGAGGAAAGCAGAGATGGACACGCACTTGCTCCTCAGGGAAGCAAGAGGGAGAAGGGTGCCAAAAATAACACTTCAAGATGTTACGCCAGTGTTGTATGTCCTCCCAACGCCACCTCTATGCCCAGATATGGGGGGGGGCATGTTGTTTATTCTACAACCATTGTACAAAAGTATCCTACGGGGGAGGTCAATGGTAAAGGCTGGTGTTGTCGAGCTGCTCCATGTGATGCAGCATAAAAGGAGTCCTTTGGTCGTGTGGCAGGGCTGAGGACGCATTAAGGAACGACTCATGGCGAGGGCGTGGGCAGAAGGTTTGAAGAGAGTTCTTGCAGATGATGACGCTGACCTGCCTGATTGAGAGGTTGGGTTGTGGGACTCGACTGAAAAAGAAGAGTGAGTTGAACACACTTCCGTGTTGACTGCTCGCATGGGGTTGCGTTAGTCCTGTGGAAAAAAAATGGCCATGGTGGAGTGTGAAGTGAGAGGCATGATGTCCTTGAGAGATGTTTCTTGTGAGTCAACGCAGTAGAGACGCGAAAAGAACAAAGGATGTTGGAGAAGCTTGACTCTTGATAGATGGAGACGGAGCAGGTTCGCTTTTGAGGCTCTTCTGGTTTAGAAGAGAGTGGAGTGAATGAAGATCAGGGGTAAGTTGTAGCCATGGTTTTCTTTACACTGCCTTTTTTTTTTTTTTTTTCTCATTTCAACTCTTCTTGATTTATTGTCTGTTCTGACAAATCCCTTTGAGCCTAATCTGTATGACAGTGTCGTCGCTCGTAATGGGGACAAGTGCCATCTGTTCTTACACACAACTCTTTGTTCAGGCCAAGATTATTTCACAATGGCAATTGCACCTGTCGCGCTCCTCGCGCCTGGATTTGAGACCACTACCAACAGTCTTTGCCTGGAGACAGTCGCGTGAGCTGAGGACCAAACCTGTAGTAGTTCTCCAGAACAACTCTTCCTCATCCGTAGACTCAGGAGCCTCTCCAAATGATCTAAATCCACAAACACACACCCCCTCCCCTTTTCAGGGCAACGACTAAATTCTACTAATAGGGCTACCAAAGCAACAAACTTGCTCGCACACAAATCGATATCCACACAAGTAGGCACCCGATATACAAGAGATATGAAAAAAGTAGAGGATCGATGATGCAGTTTTATTGGTATTGATCGGATGGTATATAGTTTACAATGAAAGGAGGGGAAAAGGCTGACTCGATGCAAGCGGCTCTATGAGCGGCTGACAGCATACGCAAGCGCTGAGGTCTTGAACAATGACGAGGTCTTTGCTGATTCAGATGTAAAGCCAGATGCAGAAGTAGCTGAGGATCCAGACTTGAACGCGTCCAAAGAGAGAGAGGATCGTGGGGTCTGTGGAGCAGAAGCAGTCTTGGGGGTAGCAGAAGAAGACTTGAAGATAGAGAAACCGGCCATTTTCTTGAGATTAAAAAGTTGCGAGAGTGACTAGTTGGAGAAGAGTGATGGGTTGTTTGGTTGCGAAAGAGTTCCTTTGATGGAGTTGGCTGTCTTTGTTGGTTGGTTGAGTAAGTGAAGAAAAATCTGGAGAGGGGAAAGAGCGTCATTTTATAATTTTTGGAGGGGGGCACACAGAATGAAGCATGTACACAACACACCAAGTCGCGGAGAGAAAGTCTAGTGATCAAGTGTGTGTGTGTCTTCTAGGGTTCTCAGCGCACTGGTCAACCCTGACAAAGTAATTCCTGAGCAACAGGGTGGAGTATGATGCCATGGTCTGTGTCCCACTGCGCAGAGCACCCTCTCTTCTCGGTCAATTTAGGAAATGATCCAACCCAAACTGTCATAGAGTTTTTTTTAGCTGCGCCAGACTTACAAATCACCCGCCGCCTTCCTCTCTCCCTTCCTCTCTCCCTTCAGAAAGAGGAGGACATGCTCGTTTGACCGCTTAATTGACACCTTTGAAGCCAAAGTAGAAAATATCTGTAACCTTGAGTCAATGAGTATAGAGAATGATGCCAAGTCTCCATCCCTCAGCTGGTTCGGTTGACACCGTAGCACCGTAGGCAAGGGGTATGATTAGAAATCAATGGCGCCTTCTCCTGAAAGTGGAGCCAAACTTAATTACGCTTTCGCTCTTTACTCCTCAAGCTTCTCGCCACAGAACTGCCCTCAGGACACTTTCGAGTCTTTTGACTCTAACTGTTCATCTCATCTCCAAGAACCTCCTCCCCCCCCCCTCTCTGTGGACATTGTCTCTAGTCAACATCATGGCCACCTTCTCTTTCAAGTCTTCACTCGATGGCAAAACACCTCTTCTAACAAGAATTCTCAATCATCTCAATCCTCAGTCCAGAGTACAAAGTCGCTCTTCTCATTCTGGAACACTAAAGCAGATACTAACATTACTCTTCAAGCTGTCGAACTAACTAGCCTCAAGGTATCGTCACTTGCCTATGTCGCCAGTCGGTCTTAAGAGACCACGATCCTCTCTGTTATTCAGCACACTGCTATTCCTCTCAAGAGTACGAGTTGAATAAGGGCTCTTGAGGCTGTACAACATAATACTCTTCATATCATTCATACCTCTACTTCAATAAAGAACCCTCATTCTGTATTCTATATTTTTGGCCATTGTAAAGACTGTGACTTTTAGAAGGACCTTTTATGATTTCTCATTTCACCCTGGTCTACGGATTTCTTGTCACTCATCAGAGTCAAGCACTCTATTGAACCCTGTATGTCTTTTTTTTTTTTTTCGAGTTTGGATGACGAGAAGGCTTTTTCTACCGCATTCTGAATCACAACTGTTGTATTTGGGAAATGGTTCTACTCGTTCAGAGTGTGATAGCCTCCACTCAATGTTTCTAGGTCTCCAACTTCTTTTTCTCCGTTTCAAGCAATCAAAAGCGGCAGAGTCTTCTAGTTTTAGTAGGATTGTGGTTGATCTTCATTGTGGAGCGGGGTTCGAATAAAGAGCAAGCCGGAGAAGTGGGCGCCAGTCCACCAGTAATCTGTACGCCGAGTCAGCCTAACCCTCAGGTGCTGAATTTACTCTACTCTTCAGTGTGCCTTACCAGGTAGTCTTTGAGAGTGTTGTTTTATGTGGAAGAGAGCCGCAGTATGATCCCTTGAACCCTATTCGCCACCCCCTCTCCCTTCTTGTCCAGAGACAAAAGGCAAGGGATCTTTTGTTGCGTGAAGACAAACAAACGCCCTTGCTTGACTCACGCAGCTCACTGCAGCCCTTTCACAATCCTCTGTCCCTTTTTTGCTGTTGTTGTAAATTGGGAGGATTAGAAATCAAGACCTTGAAAGTGACGGGTGTCGAGACCGTGACGGGTATAGGAAAAATCCGATAAAATAATTGAAACCACACGCATTCTTCTTACTCAACAAGCTTCCGAGTCTCCTCATCTCGCTCCTGATCCTGACATACACACACACGCGCATCCCTCTCCTTTGCTCTTCACTGTCCCACCTATCCTCACTCCCAGTATCAGATATCACATTTCCAAAGACCAGTCTTTCCCTCAATGGCTATCCTTCAATTTTCCAAGCTGTCTTCCAACAAGAACAAGATCGGTTCTACAGCCTCTACCCAAGATGGTTCTCTTCCAGGACCTACCAAGACCCTTGACGAAAGTCGGACTGCTTAAGCAAGACCATGGCAAGCGAAAAGGACAAGCGAGCTGGGTTCTCAGCTACCTCAAGTGCGTCCAAGAAGTCAGAATTCAAGGTCTCAGCATTTGCCTATGCCGTCAGTCGTTCTTGAACATCCCTCTCCCTTCTCTACTTCGGTTCCGTATACCATGGTGGCCGCTCCACGGATGAAAAAAATCACATTTGGCTATAGACCAGGTGTCTCCACTCGACCACCTCCCATTACCTCCGCACTCTCTTTTGTTTATACCATCGCCTTGTCAAGCTAGACAAGCCAATTGCTAACTCTTCTACCAAGTTATTTGTGGAATAAATACTTCTATGGAAGGTGAAGTGGAGGAATAACCACTCCCTTTGAATAGACCAACATACCCCAGTACTTCCTAACAACAGAGCATATGAATGATGGTTTGCTTGAGGTTAGGATACATAGAGTTGTGTCAACAACATGTCGTATATTTACACCAGTCCTCACCTCTACCTCGATGGCATTTTTGCGTTTGAGGGTATTCTGTTTGTTCACCATGACATGTCACGGTACTTTTAATCTGGTACCATTAGTTTAGGCTCAAGAAGACTGACTTTTGATTGTCAACCACTTACCATAGGCAAATGTAGACCAATAATGGGGTTTCTTTTTTCGTAGCTAGATCGTAAGATGTGTGGTCCATTTTATTATCTACTAGCATTATCATAGTCCATTTTGTGCATCTATCTGTCAGGCTCCAAAGAATGAAGGAAAAGAAAAGAAAGAAACCAAGGTTTACAAAAAGGACTATTTGGCACTAAGATACCCATGCGACTGTATCAGCCCTCTCATAAGGGAGCAGCTCTTTCGTATCTTTCCTACCCGCGCTATTTGGTAAACGGATAGCACAGGCCCAATGAAGAGCCGGCTCGTGTACTAAGAGAGTCATAATCTGTGCCAACTCTTCGCTAATGTTGACCTGTGCTCTTCGCGTGTGTGTAAGAGAGAGGGTTTAATAAAATCTAGTTTGCTCTAGAATACTACTCTCTTCCCCACTTGATTTCTCTTCATGCTCAACTCTATCCATCTTCGCCAAAGTGCAAGTGCGGGCTTTAAATGAATCCTGAGCGTATTATACGAGAATAGGATATGGAGTTGGCGAGCAGATAGGATGCGACTAGAGTATAATAGAGTGGAGACAAATTTGGACTAATGTGATATGCAGATAAAGATATGCAGCCCGAAAACAACATACAGGTAGGTCGGGTGACAAAAACATATCGGCAATAACAACTGGTCAACAGTTCAGTGTTTCTTATAGAGCTGAGCGAGCTCCGATCTCATTCGATAAGCCGTACTAGACCCCTGTAAGCGGTCTTAACGAAACGAGTTATCGAACGAAAATTCAGTTCGTTGGGAAACACTGGTCAACATCTCTCTGCCAATAGCACCTCAATGCGTTCGATCACAGCATCTTTCACAATTAAGTGGTTGAGTGTAGTGATAACCTTTGTCGTCAGCTCTGCCAGCACACGCAATTGGACACTCACAAGCTCGTTTATTGTCGTAGTCGTATCGGTGTTGTTGTTCGTGTTTGAGATAATTAGTAGCAGCTTTTGTGCATCCTGTATGAGTTCCTCGACTGGCAGACGCCTGTCGTTGAATAGCAGAGAAAACACCAGGACCACCGACTTTATCCTGCTTGGCCCTTTTCCTGCGTAGTGGTCATTCAATGATTGTAGGGTTACTGGCAGTCACGATGGACGACGGAAGTGAAGAAACACTAATGCATACTCCAGAAACGTTGCTTCAAGATGGAATTTTGACCTCAGGTGCCGTTCCAGTGCATTACTCTCTATGTCCATAGTGTTGATCCAGACGATCGATAACTTGTGCGGAACAAATTGCCTATTATGTGGACCAATCATGACATCACCGGAGTAGAGCAATATGCAGGAGGTTACCAATGTAAGCCAGGTGTCCGTGCCAATGAGCAACTACTGTGTCCTATTATGTTGAACCAACACGACGATGTAATTCCTTAATACAAAGAAAAAATCAGTGATTGCTCATGTATATCCTCCGTTTGGCTTCTACAATATAGTTTTTGCCTTTAGGACAAGCACCACGTTCGCTCCGGATTGGATCAGCCATCCTGCTAGTATCGAGCCAGAAATACCGCATCTGGGAATCGTCTCTGACATGCTTTGGCGCTTAGCTGTCCGAAAAGACTCCAGCTGATTCTGGACTAGACTTCTGAAGCAGTGTGCTATCAATACCTGCAATGGCTCAAATTCGATCCTACCAGTTTCGCCAGTCAACTTCAACTCACCTGAATGGACAATCCTTTTCCTTGCTAGACATCCCGCCACCTGGGGTACGCCAAGCACGGCAATCTTTTCTACGCCCCCCATGGGTAATATGATGGGACAAGCCGTTTTCATGAGATAGTCTGCGATGTGGATGCTACCAGTGTGAGTGATCAAGCTGGACAGGGGGTAAAATCATGCACAAACGTAGTACGGGATGCAGGACGTAGAGCATGTTACAATTCTCATCGCTTCTTCACCCCTGTGTGGTTTGCTCCCAGGGAACATGGTGAGAGTGCTAGTTAGATTGGCTCCGATGAGCATGACTGACTTTTATTATTTGCTCTAAATGAGTACACTAATAGGTGGTGATAGGTGGTAACCATAGGAACGAGGGAAGAAACCACTACGTATAATTTAAACTTCCCGTAACATCAATCAACCTCAAATCTCACATATCATCCGCATCTGATGGGAGTTCGTCAAGGTCAGAGAGGTCATCTGGGCCAATGGGCGATGAAGAGACCACTTGGTTAGGGTTGAAACGCGGCTCTGGCTCGCCATAGTACCAATTCAAGCTCTCATCGGATTCTGGTGACTCTGCAATTGTAGAGGCATCAGAGCTAATGAGCGAGTTGTACAGCCCAACAGTGTTCCTCATTGACGTCTAGCACACAAAAATGGACAGTTAGAGTTGTGGAGTTCCGTAAAGCCTTGAAACCTTTTAGCTTTCATGATGGGGGCACATACCCTAATCTGAAGAAGACGCACAAGCCCCTGGAACTGCTCCTTCAGTTCACCATTCATTGGACAAAGCGTGTATTGTCCGATGGGCTGCATGAGCAAGACATACGAGTGTCCTGGCCCTGGTTTCATCTGAAAAGCATCTACGCCACGGCCTATGAGGGTGAGGAGAGAATTAGATGAAAGCGCTCCTCCCGCAAACCAGTTCGCATTCATAATACCATCAGTATTTCCACTTACTGCCAGTGTAGGCACCCACAAAGGTGCATTCCTTCCGGAAGCTTGCGGGGACGTCAAAGAGCCGGTTGTGAGCGATAGTAACAGTCTCCCTGACAACATCATGGCTATACTCGCGCAAGAACTTGGTGGATTGCGGATCCCAGCCTCGCATTCGTTCGACTATCAGCCAATCATGCCTCAGGACCTCGTCACGGCAGATTAAGTCGAGCTTCCGGCCACACTTCTTATGCTTGGGCTCTTCTGGGATGTAGGCTCGTCCCATGTTGCGGCGCTTGGATGAGTCGAGACCACGTTTTTCTCCGTCGACCATGAAGATATTAGGAATATCGTCAAGCAGATTAAAGAGTAACGCCCATGCCGTGCGCGCCCACCAGGACTCGGAAAGGTCACCGACAACGAACGGCGAGGGTTCTTTGGTGTACAACATATGCCTAATATGCAAAGCGTTATTATTGTTAGAACGTGTCGATTATGAACTGGGAATGTTTAAAGAGATGGAAACATCACGGCACAATGTTTACCATTCGACTACCGTCTTAACCGCAAGGTTACAGTCGAATCGGTCGGCCTCGCTCATGGCTGTGGCGTCGGGCAGAGGTACGGTATATGGGTGCTTGTTTTCACAAAGGCTACGCCGCAGCTTCTCGATAAAGTTCAAGGTCATTTTGTGTAGTGCTGGAAGCAGGAACGAAACACTTGAGACAATCTCGTCCCACTCCTGCGATGTGAACAATGCCTTTGTTTTTGGACACGACGTGTCAATTGTATATGATCGCACGCTATTGTAAACGAATTGCGTTAGAACAAGGTAATAATATATCCAATGTTGGCTACGTACACTAGAACATGCCTCTTGAAGATTTTACCTAGTAGACGCACCGTACTCGAGACTCGCACGGTACAGAGTTTCCTCGACAACCTTGCCATTAGAAAGCCTCCAAAAGCGAGACTGGTCTAGGCTGTGGAAGCGTTCAGACCTTCTATCAATAGCCAAGTCTTGTTTGCTCTTCCTTGGCTTTTTGGTGGGAATGTCCTGTGCAGCTCGGTTTGAGCTGGCTGAGCTACGCTTTGATCCTATTTGAACACAAACGTGGAGTTGATGTGAATATTCGCAAGAATGAAGAGAGCATTAATGGAAGGAACACTGGAGATATCAAGCATACCTCGATGCGGATGCTCGGTGGCGTTGTCTTCGTTCCCTTCAATGGAAGTCGAGGTGGTACTGAAAGCTGTGGTAGTGCGAGCTGTTTGCGCCTCTAGAGCAATTGACTCTGCAAAGGGTTCGGCTGTGCGAACATGTGTCATGGTAAGGTCATTCCTCTCGGTGGAAGATGAAATGGTGTGGGCTGCTTGCACCTCCAGAGCATTCGACTCCATGAGGTTGACTGCGAAGGGCTCTGATGTATGAATAAGTGTCGTGGCAGCCCGGATCTGGGCACTCTTGACGCTCTTGAGAGCAACTCGCTCCTCCCAGTATGCATTGGCCTCCTCCAAGCTCCAGCTTTCGTATTCTTCCATTAAGGACTTGCGGTAGGCTTCACTTGCATCACAGTCTCGGAGAACACGAGCGTAGCGGAGCTGCGCCTTCTTTTGGTCAGTTGTCTTGAGGTGGTTGAAGAATGCCTCGGGTGTCTGATTTTTGCTGGAATTGAACCACTCGACATCTTTCTCTGTAGTCGTGGGTTTACGGTTGGTCTTGGGATTGGCCATAGCCTGTCAATGGTAATCCCTGAGGAAGAAGCAGTGCAGCTCAGAAGTACGCACAGAGGCATGCGATTCCAAATAACGTCCGAGTAAAAGAAAAACAGAAAAAATATGTCAGTAGAGTGCCATTGCTTCCATCATACACGTCAACATTTCCAAGGGGGCAATTGAGGCTCACAGAGCTGGGTGTATAACAAAGCTACAGACTACAAGAAAACTCCAATGTCTTTGCCGTGTTTCCAGGTCGCGAACCTGGAATGCCAAGGACGAGAGCTTTGCAAGTAGGGATTGTGTTTTTGCGGACATTTCACAGCAGAACGCTAAAAAAATGGGATCGCGTTATACACCACAGCTATGCAGACAGTGGCAAGCATACAGATCACATCTCAGTGCTTCAGGCTTTGGACGTTTCCCCGGTAGTCAGCGCGGGGGTCAAGGCAAGAGCACATAAGAGCTGTGAGGATTGTAGTTTTCGCAGGCATCACATGCAGAACACATGGAGATGAAGTTGCGCCATGTCCTTATTACAACAATGCTCCCCGTCAAAAAGAACCAGGTCATCAAGAAACACCAGACACACGACTGCCGCAGCGGAAGGCCAAACGCGAGATGTTGCTCAAGGTCAGAATTCCAAGATCACCCAATCTCCTCGGCACAATGCAAGCTAATCGTGACACCAATGCCCGGATTCTCTGGTCCCTCAATCCGCTCTAGATCTCCATGTCCTGAGCATTGCGATGAAGAAGTAGTGCTCTTACCTTGTGGATTGTGGATTGTTGCTTGTAGGAAAGGATGGTGCCCAGAAAATATAATCCATCCCAGCGAGTCTACGTCACCTTTTTTTTTTTTAGCATGAACCTTGCTAACCTTACCACTCAATGAATCTCTCTCCCCAGCACGCCGCTGTCAGGTATGAATCTGTCTGTCTGTCTGTCTTTTTTTTTTTTTTTTTTTTTCAAAATATATTGACTCCGCTTCCTGGGTACCATCTTCTTGTCTCTATCTTTTTTTTTTTTCTGTAATTCTAACATTGCACCCCCTTTCTTATGCAACTAGGCGACATCCATGCACCGGGTCCAGCTGTCAACTTCCTTGACGCATTTGTGAGGGGCGATGGGGTGCTACCTATTACTTCAGGACCCATTCGTGGTTTACCAAGAGCATGGCATTGTGGATCCGGTATACCTCGTGAAAATTGCACCAGTTTGTTGTTCGTTAATCTCCCTGATCCATCCACCCCCGATGTAGCCTCAAGGGACCTTACATCAGAGTCCATTCTGGATATGGTAAAAGAAAACAATCATCCACTTATCCCAGGTAGGCCTCTTCCGTTTTTGATCGTCTTCGGATTTGATACTCGGTAGTCTGTCTCTGTTTGTCGCCCTCTCTTTGCTTATTGTTCGGCGTAAGTGGATGCGTAAAGACGTGTGCAGTCATTGAGCTTCTGTCCCAGCACTTGAGTTTTTACTTCAATGCCTCAGGCGACAACTGGGGATCAGCAGACAGGATGGCTCCTCACTCTTACTATCGACAAACATTTACAGGAGATCCGAAAAATCCCTTATAGAGAACGGCTGGTCAATGTAACAAACTTGCACACAAATCGATTTCCACACAAGTAGGCACCCGATATACAAGAGATATGAAAAAAGTAGAGGATCGATGATGCAGTTTTATTGGTATTGATCGGATGGTATATAGTTTACAATGAAAGGAGGGGAAAAGGCTGACTCGATGCAAGCGGCTCTATGAGCGGCTGACAGCATACGCAAGCGCTGAGGTCTTGAACAATGACGAGGTCTTTGCTGATTCAGATGTAAAGCCAGATGCAGAAGTAGCTGAGGATCCAGACTTGAACGCGTCCAAAGAGAGAGAGGATCGTGGGGTCTGTGGAGCAGAAGCAGTCTTGGGGGTAGCAGAAGAAGACTTGAAGATAGAGAAACCGGCCATTTTCTTGAGATTAAAAAGTTGCGAGAGTGACTAGTTGGAGAAGAGTGATGGGTTGTTTGGTTGCGAAAGAGTTCCTTTGATGGAGTTGGCTGTCTTTTTGTGGTTGGTTGAGTAAGTGAAGAAAAATCTGGAGAGGGGAAAGAGCGTCATTTTATAATTTTTGGAGGGGGGGGCACACAGAATGAAGCATGTACACAACACACCAAGTCGCGGAGAGAAAAGTCTAGTGATCAAGTGTGTGTGTGTGTGTCTTCTAGGGTTCTCAGCGCACTGGTCAACCCCTGACAAAGTAATTCCTGAGCAACAGGGTGGAGTATGATGCCATGGTCTGTGTCCCACTGCGCAGAGCACCCTCTCTTCTCGGTCAATTTAGGAAATGATCCAACCCAAACTGTCATAGAGTTTTTTTTTTTTAGCTGCGCCAGACTTACAAATCACCCGCCGCCTTCCTCTCTCCCTTCCTCTCTCCCTTCAGAAAGAGGAGGACATGCTCGTTTGACCGCTTAATTGACACCTTTGAAGCCAAAGTAGAAAATATCTGTAACCTTGAGTCAATGAGTATAGAGAATGATGCCAAGTCTCCATCCCTCAGCTGGTTCGGTTGACACCGTAGCACCGTAGGCAAGGGGTATGATTAGAAATCAATGGCGCCTTCTCCTGAAAGTGGAGCCAAACTTAATTACGCTTTCGCTCTTTACTCCTCAAGCTTCTCGCCACAGAACTGCCCTCAGGACACTTTCGAGTCTTTTGACTCTAACTGTTCATCTCATCTCCAAGAACCTCCTCCCCCCCCCCTCTCTGTGGACATTGTCTCTAGTCAACATCATGGCCACCTTCTCTTTCAAGTCTTCACTCGATGGCAAAAACACCTCTTCTAACAAGAATTCTCAATCATCTCAATCCTCAGTCCAGAGTACAAAGTCGCTCTTCTCATTCTGGAACACTAAAGCAGATACTAACATTACTCTTCAAGCTGTCGAACTAACTAGCCTCAAGGTATCGTCACTTGCCTATGTCGCCAGTCGGTCTTAAGAGACCACGATCCTCTCTGTTATTCAGCACACTGCTATTCCTCTCAAGAGTACGAGTTGAATAAGGGCTCTTGAGGCTGTACAACATAATACTCTTCATATCATTCATACCTCTACTTCAATAAAGAACCCTCATTCTGTATTCTATATTTTGGCCATTGTAAAGACTGTGACTTTTAGAAGGACCTTTTATGATTTCTCATTTCACCCTGGTCTACGGATTTCTTGTCACTCATCAGAGTCAAGCACTCTATTGAACCCTGTATGTCTTTCTTTTTTCGAGTTTGGATGACGAGAAGGCTTTTCTACCGCATTCTGAATCACAACTGTTGTATTTGGGAAATGGTTCTACTCGTTCAGAGTGTGATAGCCTCCACTCAATGTTTCTAGGTCTCCAACTTCTTTTTCTCCGTTTCAAGCAATCAAAAGCGGCAGAGTCTTCTAGTTTTAGTAGGATTGTGGTTGATCTTCATTGTGGAGCGGGGTTCGAATAAAGAGCAAGCCGGAGAAGTGGGCGCCAGTCCACCAGTAATCTGTACGCCGAGTCAGCCTAACCCTCAGGTGCTGAATTTACTCTACTCTTCAGTGTGCCTTACCAGGTAGTCTTTGAGAGTGTTGTTTTATGTGGAAGAGAGCCGCAGTATGATCCCTTGAACCCTATTCGCCACCCCCTCTCCCTTCTTGTCCAGAGACAAAAGGCAAGGGATCTTTTGTTGCGTGAAGACAAACAAACGCCCTTGCTTGACTCACGCACGCAGCTCACTGCAGCCCTTTTCACAATCCTCTGTCCCTTTTTGCTGTTGTTGTAAATTGGGAGGATTAGAAATCAAGACCTTGAAAGTGACGGGTGTCGAGACCGTGACGGGTATAGGAAAAATCCGATAAAATAATTGAAACCACACGCATTCTTCTTACTCAACAAGCTTCCGAGTCTCCTCATCTCGCTCCTGATCCTGACATACACACACACGCGCATCCCTCTCCTTTGCTCTTCACTGTCCCACCTATCCTCACTCCCAGTATCAGATATCACATTTCCAAAGACCAGTCTTTCCCTCAATGGCTATCCTTCAATTTTCCAAGCTGTCTTCCAACAAGAACAAGATCGGTTCTACAGCCTCTACCCAAGATGGTTCTCTTCCAGGACCTACCAAGACCCTTGACGAAAAGTCGGACTGCTTAAGCAAGACCATGGCAAGCGAAAAGGACAAGCGAGCTGGGTTCTCAGCTACCTCAAGTGCGTCCAAGAAGTCAGAATTCAAGGTCTCAGCATTTGCCTATGCCGTCAGTCGTTCTTGAACATCCCTCTCCCTTCTCTACTTCGGTTCCGTATACCATGGTGGCCGCTCCACGGATGAAAAAAAAAATCACATTTGGCTATAGACCAGGTGTCTCCACTCGACCACCTCCCCCATTACCTCCGCACTCTCTTTTGTTTATACCATCGCCTTGTCAAGCTAGACAAGCCAATTGCTAACTCTTCTACCAAGTTATTTGTGGAATAAATACTTCTATGGAAGGTGAAGTGGAGGAATAACCACTCCCTTTGAATAGACCAACATACCCCAGTACTTCCTAACAACAGAGCATATGAATGATGGTTTGCTTGAGGTTAGGATACATAGAGTTGTGTCAACAACATGTCGTATATTTACACCAGTCCTCACCTCTACCTCGATGGCATTTTTGCGTTTGAGGGTATTCTGTTTGTTCACCATGACATGTCACGGTACTTTAATCTGGTACCATTAGTTTAGGCTCAAGAAGACTGACTTTTGATTGTCAACCACTTACCATAGGCAAATGTAGACCAATAATGGGGTTTCTTTTTCGTAGCTAGATCGTAAGATGTGTGGTCCATTTTATTATCTACTAGCATTATCATAGTCCATTTTTGTGCATCTATCTGTCAGGCTCCAAAGAATGAAGGAAAGAAAGAAAGAAACCAAGGTTTACAAAGGACTATTTGGCACTAAGATACCCATGCGACTGTATCAGCCCTCTCATAAGGGAGCAGCTCTTTCGTATCTTTCCTACCCGCGCTATTTGGTAAACGGATAGCACAGGCCCAATGAAGAGCCGGCTCGTGTACTAAGAGAGTCATAATCTGTGCCAACTCTTCGCTAATGTTGACCTGTGCTCTTCGCGTGTGTGTAAGAGAGAGGGTTTAATAAAATCTAGTTTGCTCTAGAATACTACTCTCTTCCCCACTTGATTTCTCTTCATGCTCAACTCTATCCATCTTCGCCAAAGTGCAAGTGCGGGCTTTAAATGAATCCTGAGCGTATTATACGAGAATAGGATATGGAGTTGGCGAGCAGATAGGATGCGACTAGAGTATAATAGAGTGGAGACAAATTTGGACTAATGTGATATGCAGATAAAGATATGCAGCCCGAAAACAACATACAGGTAGGTCGGGTGACAAAACATATCGGCAATAACAACTGGTCAACAGTTCAGTGTTTCTTATAGAGCTGAGCGAGCTCCGATCTCATTCGATAAGCCGTACTAGACCCCTGTAAGCGGTCTTAACGAAACGAGTTATCGAACGAAAATTCAGTTCGTTGGGAAACACTGGTCAACATCTCTCTGCCAATAGCACCTCAATGCGTTCGATCACAGCATCTTTCACAATTAAGTGGTTGAGTGTAGTGATAACCTTTGTCGTCAGCTCTGCCAGCACACGCAATTGGACACTCACAAGCTCGTTTATTGTCGTAGTCGTATCGGTGTTGTTGTTCGTGTTTGAGATAATTAGTAGCAGCTTTTGTGCATCCTGTATGAGTTCCTCGACTGGCAGACGCCTGTCGTTGAATAGCAGAGAAAACACCAGGACCACCGACTTTATCCTGCTTGGCCCTTTTCCTGCGTAGTGGTCATTCAATGATTGTAGGGTTACTGGCAGTCACGATGGACGACGGAAGTGAAGAAACACTAATGCATACTCCAGAAACGTTGCTTCAAGATGGAATTTTGACCTCAGGTGCCGTTCCAGTGCATTACTCTCTATGTCCATAGTGTTGATCCAGACGATCGATAACTTGTGCGGAACAAATTGCCTATTATGTGGACCAATCATGACATCACCGGAGTAGAGCAATATGCAGGAGGTTACCAATGTAAGCCAGGTGTCCGTGCCAATGAGCAACTACTGTGTCCTATTATGTTGAACCAACACGACGATGTAATTCCTTAATACAAAGAAAATCAGTGATTGCTCATGTATATCCTCCGTTTGGCTTCTACAATATAGTTTTGCCTTTAGGACAAGCACCACGTTCGCTCCGGATTGGATCAGCCATCCTGCTAGTATCGAGCCAGAAATACCGCATCTGGGAATCGTCTCTGACATGCTTTGGCGCTTAGCTGTCCGAAAGACTCCAGCTGATTCTGGACTAGACTTCTGAAGCAGTGTGCTATCAATACCTGCAATGGCTCAAATTCGATCCTACCAGTTTCGCCAGTCAACTTCAACTCACCTGAATGGACAATCCTTTTCCTTGCTAGACATCCCGCCACCTGGGGTACGCCAAGCACGGCAATCTTTTCTACGCCCCCCATGGGTAATATGATGGGACAAGCCGTTTTCATGAGATAGTCTGCGATGTGGATGCTACCAGTGTGAGTGATCAAGCTGGACAGGGGGTAAAATCATGCACAAACGTAGTACGGGATGCAGGACGTAGAGCATGTTACAATTCTCATCGCTTCTTCACCCCTGTGTGGTTTGCTCCCAGGGAACATGGTGAGAGTGCTAGTTAGATTGGCTCCGATGAGCATGACTGACTTTATTATTTGCTCTAAATGAGTACACTAATAGGTGGTGATAGGTGGTAACCATAGGAACGAGGGAAGAAACCACTACGTATAATTTAAACTTCCCGTAACATCAATCAACCTCAAATCTCACATATCATCCGCATCTGATGGGAGTTCGTCAAGGTCAGAGAGGTCATCTGGGCCAATGGGCGATGAAGAGACCACTTGGTTAGGGTTGAAACGCGGCTCTGGCTCGCCATAGTACCAATTCAAGCTCTCATCGGATTCTGGTGACTCTGCAATTGTAGAGGCATCAGAGCTAATGAGCGAGTTGTACAGCCCAACAGTGTTCCTCATTGACGTCTAGCACACAAAAATGGACAGTTAGAGTTGTGGAGTTCCGTAAAGCCTTGAAACCTTTTTAGCTTTCATGATGGGGGCACATACCCCTAATCTGAAGAAGACGCACAAGCCCCTGGAACTGCTCCTTCAGTTCACCATTCATTGGACAAAGCGTGTATTGTCCGATGGGCTGCATGAGCAAGACATACGAGTGTCCTGGCCCTGGTTTCATCTGAAAAGCATCTACGCCACGGCCTATGAGGGTGAGGAGAGAATTAGATGAAAGCGCTCCTCCCGCAAACCAGTTCGCATTCATAATACCATCAGTATTTCCACTTACTGCCAGTGTAGGCACCCACAAAGGTGCATTCCTTCCGGAAGCTTGCGGGGACGTCAAAGAGCCGGTTGTGAGCGATAGTAACAGTCTCCCTGACAACATCATGGCTATACTCGCGCAAGAACTTGGTGGATTGCGGATCCCAGCCTCGCATTCGTTCGACTATCAGCCAATCATGCCTCAGGACCTCGTCACGGCAGATTAAGTCGAGCTTCCGGCCACACTTCTTATGCTTGGGCTCTTCTGGGATGTAGGCTCGTCCCATGTTGCGGCGCTTGGATGAGTCGAGACCACGTTTTTCTCCGTCGACCATGAAGATATTAGGAATATCGTCAAGCAGATTAAAGAGTAACGCCCATGCCGTGCGCGCCCACCAGGACTCGGAAAGGTCACCGACAACGAACGGCGAGGGTTCTTTGGTGTACAACATATGCCTAATATGCAAAGCGTTATTATTGTTAGAACGTGTCGATTATGAACTGGGAATGTTTAAAGAGATGGAAACATCACGGCACAATGTTTACCATTCGACTACCGTCTTAACCGCAAGGTTACAGTCGAATCGGTCGGCCTCGCTCATGGCTGTGGCGTCGGGCAGAGGTACGGTATATGGGTGCTTGTTTTCACAAAGGCTACGCCGCAGCTTCTCGATAAAGTTCAAGGTCATTTTGTGTAGTGCTGGAAGCAGGAACGAAACACTTGAGACAATCTCGTCCCACTCCTGCGATGTGAACAATGCCTTTGTTTTTGGACACGACGTGTCAATTGTATATGATCGCACGCTATTGTAAACGAATTGCGTTAGAACAAGGTAATAATATATCCAATGTTGGCTACGTACACTAGAACATGCCTCTTGAAGATTTTACCTAGTAGACGCACCGTACTCGAGACTCGCACGGTACAGAGTTTCCTCGACAACCTTGCCATTAGAAAGCCTCCAAAAGCGAGACTGGTCTAGGCTGTGGAAGCGTTCAGACCTTCTATCAATAGCCAAGTCTTGTTTGCTCTTCCTTGGCTTTTTGGTGGGAATGTCCTGTGCAGCTCGGTTTGAGCTGGCTGAGCTACGCTTTGATCCTATTTGAACACAAACGTGGAGTTGATGTGAATATTCGCAAGAATGAAGAGAGCATTAATGGAAGGAACACTGGAGATATCAAGCATACCTCGATGCGGATGCTCGGTGGCGTTGTCTTCGTTCCCTTCAATGGAAGTCGAGGTGGTACTGAAAGCTGTGGTAGTGCGAGCTGTTTGCGCCTCTAGAGCAATTGACTCTGCAAAGGGTTCGGCTGTGCGAACATGTGTGTCATGGTGGTAAGGTCATTCCTCTCTCGGTGGAAAGATGAAAATGGTGTGGGCTGCTTGCACCTCCAGAGCATTCGACTCCATGAGGTTGACTGCGAAGGGCTCTGATGTATGAATAAGTGTCGTGGCAGCCCGGATCTGGGCACTCTTGACGCTCTTGAGAGCAACTCGCTCCTCCCAGTATGCATTGGCCTCCTCCAAGCTCCAGCTTTCGTATTCTTCCATTAAGGACTTGCGGTAGGCTTCACTTGCATCACAGTCTCGGAGAACACGAGCGTAGCGGAGCTGCGCCTTCTTTTGGTCAGTTGTCTTGAGGTGGTTGAAAGAATGCCTCGGGTGTCTGATTTTTGCTGGAATTGAACCACTCGACATCTTTCTCTGTAGTCGTGGGTTTACGGTTGGTCTTGGGATTGGCCATAGCCTGTCAATGGTAATCCCTGAGGAAGAAGCAGTGCAGCTCAGAAGTACGCACAGAGGCATGCGATTCCAAATAACGTCCGAGTAAAAGAAAAACAGAAAAAATATGTCAGTAGAGTGCCATTGCTTCCATCATACACGTCAACATTTTTCCAAGGGGGGACAATTGAGGCTCACAGAGCTGGGTGTATAACAAAAGCTACAGACTACAAGAAAACTCCATTGTTTTTGCCGTGTTTCCAGGTCGCGAACCTGGGAATGCCAAGGACGACGAGAGCTTTGCAAGTAGGGATTGTGTTTTGCGGACATTTTCACAGCAGAACGCTAAAAAAAATGGGATCGCGTTATACACCACAGCTATGCAGACAGTGGCAAGCATACAGATCACATCTCAGTGCTTCAGGCTTTGGACGTTTCCCCGGTAGTCAGCGCGGGGGTCAAGGCAAGAGCACATAAGAGCTGTGAGGATTGTAGTTTTCGCAGGCATCACATGCAGAACACATGGAGATGAAGTTGCGCCATGTCCTTATTACAACAATGCTCCCCGTCAAAAAGAACCAGGTCATCAAGAAACACCAGACACACGACTGCCGCAGCGGAAGGCCAAACGCGAGATGTTGCTCAAGGTCAGAATTCCAAGATCACCCAATCTCCTCGGCACAATCTGAAGCTAATCGTGACACCAATGCCCGGATTCTCTGGTCCCTCAATCCGCTCTGAATCTCCATGTCCTGAGCATTGCGATGAAGAAGTAGTGCTCTTACCTTGTGGATTGTGGATTGTTGCTTGTAGGAAAGGATGGTGCCCAGAAAATATAATCCATCCCAGCGAGTCTACGTCACCTTTTTTTTTTTTAGCATGAACCTTGCTAACCTTACCACTCGAATGACTCTCCCAGCACGCCGCTGTCAGGTATGAATCTGTCTGTCTGTCTGTCTGTTTTTTTTTTTTTTTTTTCAAAATATATTGACTCCGCTTCCTGGGTACCATTCTTCTTGTCTCTATCTTTTTTTTTCTGTAATTCTAACATTGCACCCTTTCTTATGCAACTAGGCGACATCCATGCACCGGGACCAGCTGTCAACTTCCTTGACGCATTTGTGAGGGGCGATGGGGTGCTACCTATTACTTCAGGACCCATTCGTGGTTTACCAAGAGCATGGCATTGTGGATCCGGTATACCTCGTGAAAATTGCACCAGTTTGTTGTTCGTTAATCTCCCTGATCCATCCACCCCCGATGTAGCCTCAAGGGACCTTACATCAGAGTCCATTCTGGATATGGTAAAAGAAAACAATCATCCACTTATCCCAGGTAGGCCTCTTCCGTTTTTGATCGTCTTCGGATTTGATACTCGGTAGTCTGTCTCTGTTTGTCGCCCTCTCTTTGCTTATTGTTCGGCGTAAGTGGATGCGTAAAGACGTGTGCAGTCATTGAGCTTCTGTCCCAGCACTTGAGTTTTTACTTCAATGCCTCAGGCGACAACTGGGGATCAGCAGACAGGATGGCTCCTCACTCTTACTATCGACAAACATTTACAGGAGATCCGAAAAATCCCTTATAGAGAACGGCTGGTCAATGTAACAAACTTGCACACAAATCGATTTCCACACAAGTAGGCACCCGATATACAAGAGATATGAAAAAAGTAGAGGATCGATGATGCAGTTTTATTGGTATTGATCGGATGGTATATAGTTTACAATGAAAGGAGGGGAAAAGGCTGACTCGATGCAAGCGGCTCTATGAGCGGCTGACAGCATACGCAAGCGCTGAGGTCTTGAACAATGACGAGGTCTTTGCTGATTCAGATGTAAAAGCCAGATGCAGAAGTAGCTGAGGATCCAGACTTGAACGCGTCCAAAGAGAGAGAGAGGATCGTGGGGTCTGTGGAGCAGAAGCAGTCTTGGGGGTAGCAGAAGAAGACTTGAAGATAGAGAAACCGGCCATTTTCTTGAGATTAAAAAGTTGCGAGAGTGACTAGTTGGAGAAGAGTGATGGGTTGTTTGGTTGCGAAAGAGTTCCTTTGATGGAGTTGGCTGTCTTTGTTGGTTGGTTGAGTAAGTGAAGAAAAATCTGGAGAGGGGAAAGAGCGTCATTTTATAATTTTTGGAGGGGGGCACACAGAATGAAGCATGTACACAACACACCAAGTCGCGGAGAGAAAGTCTAGTGATCAAGTGTGTGTGTGTCTTCTAGGGTTCTCAGCGCACTGGTCAACCCTGACAAAGTAATTCCTGAGCAACAGGGTGGAGTATGATGCCATGGTCTGTGTCCCACTGCGCAGAGCACCCTCTCTTCTCGGTCAATTTAGGAAATGATCCAACCCAAACTGTCATAGAGTTTTTTTTAGCTGCGCCAGACTTACAAATCACCCGCCGCCTTCCTCTCTCCCTTCCTCTCTCCCTTCAGAAAGAGGAGGACATGCTCGTTTGACCGCTTAATTGACACCTTTGAAGCCAAAGTAGAAAATATCTGTAACCTTGAGTCAATGAGTATAGAGAATGATGCCAAGTCTCCATCCCTCAGCTGGTTCGGTTGACACCGTAGCACCGTAGGCAAGGGGTATGATTAGAAATCAATGGCGCCTTCTCCTGAAAGTGGAGCCAAACTTAATTACGCTTTCGCTCTTTACTCCTCAAGCTTCTCGCCACAGAACTGCCCTCAGGACACTTTCGAGTCTTTTTGACTCTAACTGTTCATCTCATCTCCAAGAACCTCCTCCCCCCTCTGTGGACATTGTCTCTAGTCAACATCATGGCCACCTTCTCTTTTCAAGTCTTCACTCGATGGCAAAAACACCTCTTCTAACAAGAATTCTCAATCATCTCAATCCTCAGTCCAGAGTACAAAGTCGCTCTTCTCATTCTGGAACACTAAAGCAGATACTAACATTACTCTTCAAGCTGTCGAACTAACTAGCCTCAAGGTATCGTCACTTGCCTATGTCGCCAGTCGGTCTTAAGAGACCACGATCCTCTCTGTTATTCAGCACACTGCTATTCCTCTCAAGAGTACGAGTTGAATAAGGGCTCTTGAGGCTGTACAACATAATACTCTTCATATCATTCATACCTCTACTTCAATAAAAGAACCCTCATTCTGTATTCTATATTTTGGCCATTGTAAAGACTGTGACTTTTAGAAGGACCTTTTATGATTTCTCATTTCACCCTGGTCTACGGATTTCTTGTCACTCATCAGAGTCAAGCACTCTATTGAACCCTGTATGTCTTTCTTTTTTCGAGTTTGGATGACGAGAAGGCTTTTCTACCGCATTCTGAATCACAACTGTTGTATTTGGGAAATGGTTCTACTCGTTCAGAGTGTGATAGCCTCCACTCAATGTTTCTAGGTCTCCAACTTCTTTTTCTCCGTTTCAAGCAATCAAAAGCGGCAGAGTCTTCTAGTTTTAGTAGGATTGTGGTTGATCTTCATTGTGGAGCGGGGTTCGAATAAAGAGCAAGCCGGAGAAGTGGGCGCCAGTCCACCAGTAATCTGTACGCCGAGTCAGCCTAACCCTCAGGTGCTGAATTTACTCTACTCTTCAGTGTGCCTTACCAGGTAGTCTTTGAGAGTGTTGTTTTATGTGGAAGAGAGCCGCAGTATGATCCCTTGAACCCCTATTCGCCACCCCTCTCCCTTCTTGTCCAGAGACAAAAAAGCAAGGGATCTTTTGTTGCGTGAAGACAAACAAACGCCCTTGCTTGACTCACGCAGCTCACTGCAGCCCTTTCACAATCCTCTGTCCCTTTTTTGCTGTTGTTGTAAATTGGGAGGATTAGAAATCAAGACCTTGAAAGTGACGGGTGTCGAGACCGTGACGGGTATAGGAAAAATCCGATAAAATAATTGAAACCACACGCATTCTTCTTACTCAACAAGCTTCCGAGTCTCCTCATCTCGCTCCTGATCCTGACATACACACACACGCGCATCCCTCTCCTTTGCTCTTCACTGTCCCACCTATCCTCACTCCCAGTATCAGATATCACATTTCCAAAGACCAGTCTTTCCCTCAATGGCTATCCTTCAATTTTCCAAGCTGTCTTCCAACAAGAACAAGATCGGTTCTACAGCCTCTACCCAAGATGGTTCTCTTCCAGGACCTACCAAGACCCTTGACGAAAAGTCGGACTGCTTAAGCAAGACCATGGCAAGCGAAAAGGACAAGCGAGCTGGGTTCTCAGCTACCTCAAGTGCGTCCAAGAAGTCAGAATTCAAGGTCTCAGCATTTGCCTATGCCGTCAGTCGTTCTTGAACATCCCTCTCCCTTCTCTACTTCGGTTCCGTATACCATGGTGGCCGCTCCACGGATGAAAAAAATCACATTTGGCTATAGACCAGGTGTCTCCACTCGACCACCTCCCATTACCTCCGCACTCTCTTTTGTTTATACCATCGCCTTGTCAAGCTAGACAAGCCAATTGCTAACTCTTCTACCAAGTTATTTGTGGAATAAATACTTCTATGGAAGGTGAAGTGGAGGAATAACCACTCCCTTTGAATAGACCAACATACCCCAGTACTTCCTAACAACAGAGCATATGAATGATGGTTTGCTTGAGGTTAGGATACATAGAGTTGTGTCAACAACATGTCGTATATTTACACCAGTCCTCACCTCTACCTCGATGGCATTTTTGCGTTTGAGGGTATTCTGTTTGTTCACCATGACATGTCACGGTACTTTAATCTGGTACCATTAGTTTAGGCTCAAGAAGACTGACTTTTGATTGTCAACCACTTACCATAGGCAAATGTAGATCAATAATGGGGTTTCTTTTTCGTAGCTAGATCGTAAGATGTGTGGTCCATTTTATTATCTACTAGCAATATCATAGTCCATTTTTGTGCATCTATCTGTCAGGCTCCAAAGAATGAAGGAAAGAAAGAAAGAAACCAAGGTTTACAAAGGACTTTTTGGCACTAAGGTGCCCATGCGACTGTATCAGTCCTCTCATAAGGAAACAGCTCTTTCGTATCTTTCCTACCCGTGCTATCCCGTTACCCCATTTTTTGAATGCATGAATTGACACTACACGATATACTACTATTCTCCTCCAAAAGTCCTCGCCTTATCGCTGGAGCTTATGTAGCATTTGAGGTCTCTTTCGGGTTATCACTTCATTCCCTTTGCCTTTACTCTCAGTCTCGCTCTTAATGAAGCTACCGCTGAAATACTTTAGTGTAGCAACGACTTTAGCCAAAGACCATTGTCTTCTATCAGATTTTCCAAATCATTGCCACCAATACCTATCGAACTAAAAATCGCTTTTTTGTGCAATTAGCCCCATTTGGAAACGAGTACCACACACCCAAGGAAGACTGGCTCGCGTACTAGGAGAGTTCATAATCTGTGCCAGCTTATTACTGACGTTGGCCTGTGCACTTTACGTGAGAGAAAGAATGAGAGAGTGAGTGTGAGTGAGAGAGTTCAGTAAAACCTGATTTGCTCTATTGAGAGTTTCATCGACACTGAAACTCTAGGCAAGTAGAATTCTTGCAATTGGACGAATGCTAATACTGTGGAATGATCAAATCAAGAGAATGTCATCTCCATGTCATCAAGGGCATGTTCCTTTCAAGACATTCTTTTGTCGGACTAACGCTTCATTTCTCCATAATGGCCTTGGCGCTGTCGGACACCACTCAAGGGTCCTGCTCACGAATGTTGGACCGATCCATTTGAGGCTGACATGATGAGAAAAGCCCGTCTTCAGGTGGAATGAGCCCCATACTTCATTTTGCCTACATGAACAAGAACATGCTAGCCCTGCTTTTCTCTCGCTGTGTCTCGAACACCCTATCCTAGGGGCACAACGGCCTCGTCCTACCAGTTTGCATCGAAAGTGCTGAGACAATACCCCACATACCAATCGCATGCCTCTGAGGACCGTGTGAGTCTAAGATCGCGCGATTCGAGCATATGAGGAACGTTGGGGAAGGAGGGGGTACTACCCAACCAAAGGTATTGTGTCAAAAGGGGAGAGTGACTCTTCGTCATCTTAGGCCAATGCCCGTTGACTCTTTCCTCCTCCAAGACGGGATCTCCAGCGGTCCATGAATCGGCCCTGCATCTCTTCCAGGACCAAGCGGACAAAAAAAAACGCCTCTTTTTGCTCCCCACGGATACCCGGCTCGCGCTAGACTCTCCCCAAATGGTATGGCGAGGAGTCTGTACCCCCAGTGTCATCACTTTTTAGGACGAGATACACCCAGAAATAGAGGCTCATACTGGTATTGGACGTCCAACAGGTCATGAACCTACCAAGATTACTCAATGCTCTCGTCCTCCCCAACGACCCTACTTATCTTACTGCCTGTGGGTATGCTTGAACGACCAGTCTACTTCTGCAGCAAAGGTACATGGGCCGGGAACCAAAGAGATAAAGGGGCAAAAGGGCGGACGACCTTCGTGTTAACATCCTCCTGGAGCAGCAGAGGGCCAACGTTTAGAGTGAGGAGAAGCCACTGCGTCTGTGCTTTCCTTTCCTTTTTTTTTTTTTTTTTTTTTTTCAGACCGCAATGTCTCGCATACGTCTCTTCCTTCTCCACATCCTTTCCCGCACTCAGGAAAGAAAAGGCTGGAGAGGAGTATATAAAGAGTCGCAGATCAAGCCCACTTACTAACTTGAATGTCTTGACCTCGTCCACATCATATCCATGTTCAAAGGTCATATCTCTCTCCTCTTTGCCGGCTTATGCTGGCTTGCCACCGAGGTGCCCAAGGCCGCCTCGGTACCAATGCCAGCCCACAGTACCTCTGACCCAAGTCAAGGCTGGATGCTCCACACGACCGAGTTCAACAATACGGCCTTTCAGGTTGAGCCATATGTATCGAACGGATACATTGGCGCCCGCCTCCCCGTTGAAGGCATGGGCCTAAGAGTCTACCCAGCGGTCGATTTCGAAAAAGAAAACGGCACCCAGGGTTGGCCGTTATTCACATTGAGACAAACGGCCTCGATCTTGGCTGGGTTTTATGACGAACAGCCGGAAACACGGGGCACCAACTTTGTATGAGAACCCTCCCCTTTTCTTTTTGGTATGTAAAAACCTCTCCTCTCGCTTTCTTAACACAAATTCTCCTCCTTTCCTTTTTTAACTCATTAGGCACAAACAGGAGGCGAACAAGTCATCTCTCTTCTTCCGACATGGACATCCTTGTTTTTAACTGTCGTTCCTTCCAACACCTCCTCCTGGGATGCCTCGGTCACGTATCGGGTCGGCATCAGTCCTGATCGGATCAATGCCTACTCTCAATCCCTTTCGTTGCGCGATGGAATTGTTCATACGAACATCACCTGGTGCCCCTTCAGTCCTACGGATCCCTCCAACAACTCAAGCCAGAATTGCAATATCCAGCTTAACTACACCGTCCTGGCCCATCGCTCGCGCCCCAACCTTGGACTCATCCGTCTAGACATCTCTGGGCTGTCTGAAGGTCAGCAAGTCATCATTACCGACGTCCTGGATGGCGCCGGTGCGCAACGGGTCGAAGACGAACATGCTGGAAAGATTGAGCCAAATGAAATAGAGCATGCGATCTATTCTTCTGTGAAGCCACTTGGTGTCAACAATGTCACTGCCTGGGAGATCTCGACATTGCAGCTCATGGGTCGAGAGGACAATTACACTTCTGTTGATGTTCCTGCCAGTGTAGGTCTCAGTACAGATCAATCGACGGCTGCACAATCCTATTCCTTTATGGTTGGAACCGATGGCAAGCTCTCTGTTCTTAAGATGGTTGGTATCTCGTCCTCGGATGCCTTTCCAGGTGTAGAAAGAGAGACCGCCCTCAAGGCAATCAAGAAAGCCCGTGATGATGGCTGGGATCAACTCTTATCAGAACATCAGGAAGCATGGGAGGACATTTGGGAAGAAGGAGGCGAAGTGATTGTACATGGCGCGGGCAAGTCCAAGGACAACACGTGGACCATTCATGACGAATTGCAGTTGACATCTCGATCAAGTTTGTTTCAACTCCTTTCCAATGTCCGGAATGGACATGAAGGTCCTGGTCTAGGGGACAATAGCATCGCACCCGCGGGTTTGACCTCGGACTCCTATGCAGGAGGTATTTTTTGGGACGCTGACACATGGATGTATCCAAGCCTTTTGTCGCTCTTCCCAGATTATGCAATGAGCATCAACAATTACCGAAGCAAGAACCTTGGCGCCGCCATTGAGAATGCTAAGCAGTTCAACCGATCGGGTTTGCTCTATCCTTGGGTCGCCTTTCGATATGGCAACTGCACAGGTATCGTATATCAAGAGAAGGTGTTGAGGGAAAAGGAGGTCGTTCGACAGATTGTTATTTTGAATGCGAGCAATTTCCTGACACATTATGCCTAACCCCCAGTATCATTTCATTCAACATAGGCATTGGGCCGTGCTACGACTATGAGTACCATTTGAACAATGATATCGCATTGGCCCATTGGCAGTATTTTGTCTCAACTAATGACACGGCTTGGTTAGCCGAGAAGGGCTACCCGATAATGAAGGGAGTGTCCGAGTTTTGGGCTAGCCACGTCATTAAGAACAGCGATGGGTAAGGAGGATGAATCTGCGATACTGCTATGGTACTGTGGCCAAAGAGCTAATTGAAGTGAAGACTGACCATCTTGTTCCACCTCTACTCGCTCTAAACAAATCACATGGTAGCACTTATACAACCAAAAATGAGGTACTGACTCTGTAACCGTGCAGGAATCTAACTGACACTAGTCCTATCTTTGGACATATACACTAACCTTTACCTGGATGGTGTCTGTTTTGCATAGACTGACCCTGACGAGTATGCCAACTTTGTGGACAATGCTGCTTTCACCAATGCCGGTCTTTCCGTCATCTTACGCCACAGCATCCAGGCAGCATCTATTTTGGGACGGTCAGATGAGGTCCCTGCCAACTGGAGTGATATTGCCGACAAGATTACGATCCTTTACGAGCCGTCCAGCGATGTGGTTCTCGAGTATGACGGATTTAATGCAACCATTCCCGTCAAGCAGGCCGATGTCGTTCTGTTAATCTACCCACTTGAATATGAAGTACGGGACCCATTCGAGGACATGGCATTTTATGCAGGTGCCAACAGTCCCAACGGACCTGGCATGACCTATTCAATCTATAGTATCACAGCGGCGCAGTTGTCGACCCAGGGATGTGAATCTTTTTCGTATATGCTCCAGAGTAGTGAACCCTATGTCCGAGCACCCTTTTCTCAGTTTTCAGAGCAGATGGTCGACATTTATGCCGACAACGGAGGAACCAACACTGCTTATACGTTCTTGACTGGACATGGTGGGTTTTTACAGATCTGGACCCATGGATACACAGGATACCGCCCACGTCTTGATTGTTTCTATTTGGACCCGTCTTTGCCTCCACAGTTGGCTCCAGATGGTTTTACGGTCAAAGGAATGAAATGGCAAGGAAGCGTCTTTGATGTAACTGTCACAGGGTCACGAACGACAATTGTTCATCGATCTGGCAAGACCCGAACAGCATGTGTCCAAATCGGTGCCCGAAACTCAAGGGGTGGAAAAATTGTAAGTCTTTTTTTTTTCTCTCTTTCTCTCCTGTGCTTTCCTTTGTCGAAAAAGAAAAAGAAAAAAACAGTAACAAGAACAAAGATGAGAAAGCAAATAACTCACTCACAATCGATGATTCGACGTACCTAGCCAACTCTCGGTCGGAGGAACGCTCCGAGTAGGAACCTATCGAAGCGATCTGAATGGGACGCTTGTGGCAGGCAACAAAGCCCAATGCCCACCAAAGGCAACTACCAACAACCCAATCTTCCCAGGACAATATGGACTTGCCGCCCTAGACGGATCCAATGCGACCTATTGGCGACCCAACACCAAGGCAGCTTCGTCACTTCATGTCGACCTGGGCAAGGTTCAGACCATTCGGGGGTTCCATCTCAACTTTAACAACAACCCTCCCAAGAACTTTACAATTCTAGCGGGTACGACTGATGGTCCAACCGGATTGAAGCAAGTTGCTCAAGTAGAAAAGGTCGAGATTACGGCCCCTTATGATCCGGCGACGGCGCATATTGTGATGGTCCGGACGGGTAACACGAGTGATATTGCACTTCCCCAACCTATCCAAGCTCGATTTTTGCAATTAGTAATCGAGGGTGCTCAGAAAGAAGATGGATCCGAGGCCGGAGCCACTGTAGCCGAATTTGCGGCCTTATAAAAAAGAAGAGAGATAATTTAGAATATTGTAAGTTTTAGTAGAGTAGACCAGTAAAAAAAAAAAAAAAAAAAAAAAAATCATTCGATTTCACAAGGAATCCAGTCTATATTAGGTTTGCGAAAAGATGAAGGAATTTGGAGGGATAGTTTTGGTATGCGATTCGAGCTGTTGAAGAAGAAAAGGTAGAAAAGCGAAAGGGGCATGACGACCAGATCTTACACTCTAATTCAGCAAAAACGATCTCTGGGATAAAAGTACAGGAGTACAAGATGTATAATGAGGATTCTGATTTTTTTTATTTATTAATGTGTTTTACAAAGAAAAAAAAAGAAAAGTTGATGGAGAATGGGATGGTTGTGCTCTAATATGAGATGTCATAGAGGCATAGGGGTTCGAAGACTATACAAATAAGTGGTGATGGGATCCTGGAACAAAAGTGAGGGTCAAGGGTATTTGGAGGAAAAAAAAATCTGAAAGTTTTTCTCAACGATGAGCGTTGAAGGGGGGGGGATAAGGAGAAAGATAGAGAACCAGTCGAAAATGGCCAGCCATTTCCTCTATTCATATCCCTATTTTTTTTTGTTCTTTTCTTTTACTTGCCATAAAAGTTTGCTCCGCCAAGTGGGCAGTGGTCATAAACACCATCTTCAGGATTACCCCACCAGTAGGGCATGGAGCCCTCCCAGGATTGAATACAGAAGAAGATGACTAGACCACACACGGCCACACCACTGTCGAGAGCAGCCGAGGTCAAGTAATTGTAGCGAGCCCACCAATCGTAACGGTAACGTCTCAAAAGGAAGGCAAAGATAAATCCGATAAAGAGACCGTTCGTGTAGAAGTAAGGCAGAGCTGGAGGCATGTTGGAGGTGGCGGCCAAGAGCACAGGCCAGTGGACATACTTGAGCCAGGTCACATTGGGGAATCGCTTGGCAGCAAGCCAGAAGGGAATTGGCAAGAGAGCACCAACAAGGAATCCCCACTGGACAGGTGAGTAAAGAGCATTATCTTTGTTACCAAAGACGCGTGCAGGACCGATGGCTCCCCAAATGATAGAGGCTGAGTAGAATGTGTTGGTAGAGCGGCAGGTGAAAGGGTAACCCTCCTTGGTACAGATGTGAGGGCGAGAGTTAACCAACCACATGGCCGTTGCCAAATTGATGAGACCACTGATAAAGGTCGAGACCAACTGGGCCATGAACATGACACGAGGAGGAATCTTCATGTAGTGACCAAGCTTGAGATCCGAGGTGAATGTCAGGGCCTGCACATTGACAATGTAACCGTATGTCTTGAAAGTAACATTGGCAATGGCGTGACCAGGGAGCATGTAACCGATCACATACTCTGTGACAATGTTCAGACCAGGCTGCTGGTTGGTCACGGCCTGGACAATACCGACTGGGAGCACAAAGATGATAGCAATGGCCAAGGCCAAGAGAACGGCCCACCAAGGCATGAATCCCCAGACAGTACAAGTGACCAAACTGAGGGCGACAGTGATGACGAACAAGATGCCATACCACCAGTCGGGGACCTCAGGATAAGCACGCATCAAACGAGAGTGAATATCTTCATTCTCAGCACGAGCCGACTTCCAGCGGGCGACCATCTCCTTTCCGTGGTAGAGGATCACATGGACGACGGTGGCCATCAAACCAGCAAAGCCGACACCGTAGGTCAAAGCGAAGAAAGAATCCATACGGAGAGCGCCGTACTCCAAGTACTTTGTCTGGTCCAAGACGTTGTCAGTCAAGATCATGGAGATGTTATAGGGAGTACCATCCTCGAGGAAAAGTGCAGGCGACAGGATTGGGTAGTTCTTGGAGTTCCACAAGTTAGTGTAGTATGCCCAGGGAACCATGATGTAGGCAACCATGATGAAACCAACCAAGATGTTGACTTGAGCAAACCAAGGAGTAACCAAAGGCTGGACATAGTACGAAGCAGCGGACCAGTCCAAGGCAATTGTACCGATACCGAGACCATTCGAGCCAGTGAGCTGGGAAAGGATAATGTTGTCGGGGTTGATCCAGCAGATCCAGGAGAGCATACCGATGGTGGGGAAGATAATGCCGGGGAACCAGTACCAGATAAAGGAGCCTGCAGTCACGATCATGAAGTACTTCATCCTCGACATACGACCTTCATCTTCTTCCGTCTCAGCCGAGGCATGGAGTGAGCGGAAGAGCGAGGAAGTGACCAAGGTTGAGGGCCAGACCATGTGTGCGGGGCGGACCAAGAATCGACGGATGGCACCCGCCAGGGCGAAACCTGTGATCTGGGTCGTGAGAACGAGGAGCAAACCAGCAATGAAGGGCTTCTCATCATGGTAAAAGACATTCTGAAGAATAACAATATCGACAGCATAAGCAGTGCTGGTGTTGGCGGCGGTCATGGTACCGATAAGGATATGCTCCTTGAGTGAGAAGGGGCCAGGGTTGAGACTGAATTGAAAGCCCATAATGGTGAATTCACGTGTGGGTAGGATTCGGGCCATCAAGTGGCCGAGGGGCAGTGAGAGCAGGGCAACGACCGAGTAACCGATCGAGATCTGGGTCTGACGAAGGTAAAAGAACTGGTTGACGAACGAGACAACAGCTGTGAACATCAAACCAAGGAACCACATGCGGAAGGTATTGCATGGAACCGTTGGGTCATCCTTGTCTAAAGGATTGATTCAAAGCAGGAGTTGCAAAAAGGGTCAGGTATTGCGATAAAGTGCGTGAGAGAGAGAGAGAGAGAGAGAGAGAGAGAGAGAGAGAGGTTCGAAGCCATTGTCGCTAAAGTGGGAGACTAGGATGCAAAGAGAGCAGGGCTCATGTAGACATACTTGATACAGTGACACGGACTTCTTCAATGGGCGAGTTGTCGTCCTCATCAAGGTGAACATTGTCGATGCCGTCGACCATGTCGGCGACATCGTACTTTTCGTTGACCTCAATCTTCTCCATGGCGGCTAGAGCAGGAGTCGAGTGGGCTGGAGAGTATGTTGTGTGAAGGAACCAGGTAAGGGAGATGGAACAAGCACTTTCAGAAATGAGAGTAGGATGTCCTCAAGTAGAAGAAGAGGTGAGTGAAAAAAAGATGAGAGCGACGACGCAAGCACTTTGCGAGCGGTCAAGAGGAGGAAAGAGGAAAAGAAGGGTGAGGGGTATGTGGGCTTCGAGGATATGGAGACGACCAACCAGCCAGGCAGGGCAGTGGGAGTGGGGGCAGTTTATATAGTCTTCTGTCAGAGGCTATGTTCCCAGGAACTCCATGTGTGCTCTGCAACGAGTCTGCAGGGTACCTTTGGGTAAAGCTTTTGTTGGTATCCGATCTCTAAGGCGTTTCTGGTCCATGCTATGCCTTCATGTTTCCCTTTGGCTCGGAGGGGGTTCCGTTCGGCCAGTAAGGATTGAAGCAGGCCAAGCGACAGACCTCAGTCCTCCTCGGGCCATGGCTGGACGAATGAGAGCCCTCGGAGGGGTCTTTTTGTCGAGTTGTGTACGAGAGGTTAGGAGGGCGGAGAAGGATGTCATCATCCAGATGCATGCACTTCTGACTTGAATGTACATACATGGCCAACCCCCAACGGCCAGCTTGACCCATTTTAGCCGGTCGCAAGGCCGCAGACAAGAGAGACGACAGAGAAAGGAAAGACGAAAGGAGGAGTGGGTCAGCAGGGACAACAAATGGGATAGCGGAACAGCAGGCGACAGGTCAGTGAGGAGTCTGAAATCGAGGGGAGGGAGAGAGAGAGACATTTCTGGTCGTGCCCAATCGCATGGCCCTGTCCATCTGCTCTTTCTCTCACTCTCGCCTTTGTTGGCCTGAGTCTGCTCTCCAAAGACCTCTCACTTCCCTCTCACTTCTCTCTCCCTTTCGCCTGCTCGCACTCCCAAAATGCCGAGCGGCCTTTTTTCTATACTTCCCCTTTTTTGTTCCAAGATCACATTCTCGCTCAGAGAAATCGTTGAGTCGTCTGACAATGCTCGGGAGCGGAGGGTCAATTAAGCATCAGTAGGAGCAGAGGAGCAGGCCAAGATGGGATAAGGACATCGAGAGATAAAGTCGATCCGCGTGCAAATAGTAGCGGAGGACTTTGGGCGGAGAGTGGGTGAATGGCGAGAGAGAAAGTAGCCGCTACTACTGCGAGGTTTGAATGAACCCTCTCTCCCCTGCTAGTTAGAGATGCCATCATCTATGAGTCTACCCCACAGCAGGTTGCTATTTTCCTAGACAGGAGTTACATAACTGTTTGCGCGTCTCTCGATCGAAGGAAAAAAAAAACAAGAGGGATCCTATCCCTCAGATAGAGAGAGAAGAGGGTGCGTCGTCCAAAAAGAGGAGGTCGAGGGTCTGGTGGTGTTACACACGAGGCGGTTTGCGCGACAGCGAGAAGGGTGGGAATCTTACAAAATGGTCAGAGTTTTAGTCTGCCGGACACTCTCAAAGGGGTGCAGCCTCAAGGAGCACTAACTGGTTGGTTTGGACTCGGCCTTCCTGGGAAAAAATAAAGACAAATCGGAAGCGAGCGAAGGCAACAAAGGCATTCCTCTTCCCCTGGTCTCCCTTCTGCATGACAAGACCTAGCTTTTCCAGTTCGTCATTCATACTTTGTCGATCGAGAAAACCACATGGAGCACTCTTGCGTTATAATGCTCTTCTCAAATGACTGAGCGCCAAGCATATTAGATCGATCAAAGAAAGAGAGAGAGGGAGAGAGAAAGATAGAGAGAGAGAGAGAAACAGGGTTAGTCCCAGAAGAAACAACATTGCGACCACGGAAATACGGCCCGGCTGTAATAGGTCACTGATTTTCTGGCCTACCTGGTTACCTTCCTTCTCTCTCTCTCTCTCTTCTGACTCTTCTCTATTTTCAGTCCTACTCCCTACATGAATCAACTCTATTAAGTTTTCAAGTACACTATTGTATACAGCAAGCCCTGATCGGATACTTTCATGCCATTCTCTCTGTCACTATTATTTTTTCTGTGCCTGCGCCAATCCTCAAAGTCTTTCCACTGGCTGTTGCCCAAGGGCAGTGGTGGACCTTTGGATTCCTTGCGCAGTTGGAGCAAAGATGACAAAATGGACTTTTTCTTATCTTCTCGTGTTACTCATTTTTACACACTTTCTAGGCGGAGGCGAAATTAAAGAAGAGGGAGAGAGACAGCAGAGACAGCATCAGTCCGTGGATGGATACGGATTCGAATGCGGTTTGGTGGTTTTCATGAGAAAAAATAAGTGGCGGGGAGGGACGGAAGGGGTCCCGGTGCTTCTTGCTTTCACACGAACACAAGCTCGCCCAATCGGATGCCAATCCAAAGCTCTGGTGCCTGAGGCCACGCCATTCTCATATTCACATCAACTCTTTGGTCTTGGCTCAATCACAGCCCTCCCTCCCTCCCCTCCTCCCTCTCTCTCTCTCTTTCTCTCTCTCTCTCTCCTCTGCATCACCTTTGATATTGCTCAGCTTGATTGCTCTCTCGACCTGCTTCCCTTCCCTCTTCCTTCGATAAACCTCTTACAGCCCCCCCGATCTCGTACCGACCTGTTTAGCCGATGACCGAATCCCGAGTCCAGGCCATAAATGTTCATTTATCCATGCACACCCTTGCTTCTTTTCTTCTTTCTCTCGTCCTCTCTTCTTATCATCCTCCATTCTAGGTAAATGACCTTTTGCTCACTTCTACCATGAGCTCACATTCGAATCTTCTGTTTTCTTTGGATATATATTTGTTACAAGGGTAAAAGGGGTGCGTACAGGTGTAAGGATGGGACCACGGGCCATGGGCCAAATACTTTGGTCAATGTGGCAAGGGCGCAAGGTGACGAAGGAGGAATCTATCTACTAAGGGTGAGCGGGTGGGGTCTATGGTAATTAAGCATGTGGTATCTATACAAAACTGAGGTAGATAGCTTCCTCCAAATGTTATATCTAAAAAATTCTCGGCTCCTTTAATTGGTACTGCCATCGTACTTGTAGTAGTTTGAGGCGCCCAAGGGGCAGTGATCCAAAGCACCTTCAGGGTTGCCCCACCAGGTAGGCATACTGATCTCCTGGGTCTGGATACAGAAAAAGATGAACAAACCACAGATCGCAACACCACTGTCCAATGCTGCTGAGGTCAAGTAATTGTAGCGAGACCACCAATTATAACGGTAACGTCTCAAAAGGAAGGCAAAGATGAATCCGATAAAGAGACCGTTCGTGTAGAAGTAAGGCAGAGCTGGAGGCATGTTGGAGGTGGCGGCCAAGAGCACAGGCCAGTGGACATACTTGAGCCAGGTCACATTGGGGAACTTTTGGGCCGCGTACCAAAAGGGAATTGGCAAGAGAGCACCAACAAGGAATCCCCACTGGACAGGTGAGTAAAGAGCATTATCTTGATTACCAAAAACACGCGCAGGACCAATGGCTCCCCAAATGATAGAGGCTGAGTAGAAGGTGTTGGTAGAACGGCAGGTGAAAGGGTAACCCTCCTTGGTGCACACCTTGTCACGCGTGTTAATGAGCCAGCTTGCTGTACCCAAGTTGATAACGCCGCTGATAATGGTCGAGACCAACTGGGCCATGAACATGACACGAGGAGGAATCTTCATGTAATGGCCAAGCTTGAGATCCGAGGTGAATGTCAGGGCCTGCACATTGACAATGTAACCGTATGTCTTGAAAGTAACATTGGCAATGGCGTGACCAGGGAGCATGTAACCGATCACATACTCTGTGACAATGTTCAGACCAGGCTGCTGGTTGGTCACGGCCTGGACAATACCGACTGGGAGCACAAAGATGATAGCAATGGCCAAGGCCAAGAGAACGGCCCACCAAGGCATGAATCCCCAGACAATACAAGTGACCAAACTGAGGGCGAGAGTAACGGCGAACAGAAGACCGTACCACCAGTCGGGGACCTCAGGATAAGCACGCATCAAACGAGAGTGAATATCCTCATTCTCAGCACGAGCATTCCTCCAGCGCGTCATCATCTCCTTTCCGTGGTAGAGGATCACATGGACGACGGTGGCCATCAAACCAGCAAAGCCGACACCGTAGGTCAAAGCGAAGAAAGAGTCCATACGTACGGGACCATACTCTCGATACTTGTTGGGCTCGAGAATGTTGTTCTCCAAGATATTATCAATGTTATAGAAGGTACCGTTCTCGAGGAAGAGCTCGGCTGATAAAATTGGATAGTTCTTGGAGTTCCACAAGTTAGTGTAGTATGCCCAGGGAACCATGATGTAAACGACCATGATGAAGCCAATCAAAATGTTGACTTGAGCGAACCAAGGAGTAACCAAAGGCTGGACATAGTACGAAGCAGCGGACCAGTCCAAGGCAATGGTACCGATACCGAGACCATTCGAGCCAGTGAGTTGGGCGAGGATGATATTATCAGGGTTGATCCAGCAGATCCAAGAGAGCACACCGACCGTAGGGAAGATGAATCCTGGGAACCAGTACCAGATAAAGGAGACCAGGGTGACAATGAGGAAATACTTCATTCTCGACATACGACCTGAGTCATCCTCAGCATCGTTCGACGCATGGAGCGAACGGAAGAGTGAGGCCGTGACCAGAGTCGAAGGCCAGATCATGTGGGCGGGACGGATCAGGAACTTGCGAAGAGCACCCGCCAGGGCAAAACCTGTGATTTGGGTGGTGAAGACAAGGAGCAAGCCAGCAATAAACGGCTGCTTGTCATGGTAAAAGATGTGCTGGAGAATGACAATATCGACGGCATAAGCAGTGCTGGTGTTGACGGCTGTCATGGTACCAATGAGGATGTGCTCCTTGATGGAGAAAGGACCAGGGTTGAGACTGAACTTCATTCCCAATAGGTTCACCTCCTTCGCTGGGAGGACCCTGGCCATAAAATGGCCAAGAGGGAGAGAGAGCAGGGCAACGACCGAGTAGCCGATCGAGATTTGAGTCTGACGAAGGTAGAAGAACTGATTGATGAAGGAGACGAGACCTGTGAACAGCAGGCCGAGGAACCACATGCGGAAAGTATTGCATGGCATCGATGGGTCGTCCGAGTCTGTAGAGAGCGAGAACAATCATTGAATGAGAGGATCGAAGAGTAGTTAGCTTGGGATCTATAGAATGTTGTCGTTGAGAGGCGAAGGTAAGAAGGAAATGGACGGTGATAGGGGCAGGAAGAGGGGCAGGGCAGGACAGGGCGAGGTATCGTTGAGGGGATATGTCTCAAAGATACTCGATGCAGGAATCGCTAAAGAGTTGTAAGATCTACTGCATCTCGTAGAGGAATGAAAAGATAAACGTACTAGAGATCGTCACGCGAACTTCCTCAATAGGCGAGTCATCGTCTTCTTTCAGATCATAGTCATCCAGAATGTCTTCAAACTTGTCGTCTGCGTCGTCACGTCTCTCAAAGACGTAATCTTCCTTCTCCATGGTGTAGAAAGTGTCGAGTGATTGTTATATCGAAAGTGTGGAGGATAAGACTGTTGTTATTGTCGTTGTTGCAAAGGACAAAGGGGAGAGCTGAGTGAACGCCACTCAGAGAAGGTTGTGTGCCAGGCAAAGGCTTTGCAGTGGTCGTTGGGATGAGGCGAAGGTTGATGTGTTAGGAGGCGAATCGAGAGGAGAATGAGGGAAAGTAAGGGATAAAGAAGCGAGGGGAAAGAGGAGGTCAGGGAGATTGAGGGTGTGAGAAGAGGTGACGAGGAGGATCGTTGAACCAAGACCCTAAGAGAACAAGGGATGGCCGAGGAGAGTGGAAGGAGGACAGGACGGAACAGTCGGCGGGCAGGATGAAAAGAGAGTCGTAAAAAAGAGAAAGGCCGATGCGGAGAAGGTGCAGTGCCTTTATAAGACTGTTCTCATCTTAATTCGGGGAGCGGGGGAGGCGATGAGGGTCACAGCACTCTATTGCTCGCACGGCGATAGCACCCGCACCTGCACCACCAAACACACCTGCAGCATTACAGTTCAACTGCAGACAGGCCTCGTCAGCCAAACAGAAAGAGAGAGGCTGAAGGGCACAAGCGCACTGTGAAATGCATGTTGAGCTCTCTTTCTGCTCACTGTTTGGTCGATTCCCGTGCACTTCCCCTCGTTCCGGGTAGGTTCAGCAATACTTACCATATCCACCGACCGAGGCCTTCCCCTCTGATCTGCCTCGCTTAGTCTGCAGCCCGTGGAAAGCCTGCTCGTCTCTCCTGTCTCTTCTCAGACCCAACCTTCGTCTATTTGGCTCGATTCTTGCGTTGACATGGCCCTGTCCACGCATAAGCTTTCTACCCAATCCCCAAAAGGATGAGTTTGAATGCAATTGATATTCTTAGTTCAAAGGTTTATAGCCTCTCACTGCGCTTCTCCACCAAAGCGTCTCCAGTTCTTCCAGGGTAGGGTAGAGGCAAGGGGCAGGTTGCAAAAAGCTCCTCCTGTTAGCACTTGTACCTCATGCGCCGTACTTTTCCATTCTCCAAAGGCAAAGGATGCTAAAGTTTTCTTCTTCATATTAGGATATGCATCAAATAACATGGATTGACATCGCCGTTTCTCCAGAAGAATGTTGACTTCCTATCTTGACCACCTTTTGGGTATCCACGCCGACGATCACAAACCTCCCCTTTCGCTGCTCATCCTACAAGAGAGTCAGGCGTGGGAGTGTTTTTCACCATACAGCCCTCCCTATCTCCCATTCCTTTTTTCTCTCTCTCTCTTGTCCTGCGAGCCTGCTCTCTCATTCACATATACACGCACCCAATCTGCAAGGATAAGCCAATGCGCAATTCAGAGAATTGAGAGTCCGGCCCGAGGCCTTGAGAGGGTCAACAACGCCCCCAAAGAGCTGTTCGTACCAACATTGCTCATTCCTGTAGACCATGAAGCAAATATGCAAAAGGAATCAGTCCACTTCCTCTCCTCGTACCCAGCCCTAACCCACACCCACCAGAAATACAGGTGTTTCTCAGTCGAACCACACTTTTCAATCCCATGTCGATAACCCAACTTTTGGATTAGATTTTTTCCAAAGGACCTCTATTCGAATACCACTTCCTTCTCTCCTCCAGTCTACCGTCCGTCCCTCCACGTCTGTCGGATTTCCATCTCAGCCGGTCTTTGGTCAGTTTGCACCATTGGTCTTGTAAAAAAGGGCAGATTTTCCAATCACCGACCGTGGAGGGATTGGGGCGCGTGTCGCTGTTCGTTTCTTCTTTTTCTGCAGTGCATTGACGGCGATCTCCACTTTCTCTGTTTCATCGATGAGAAAAAGGAACGGCGATTCATTTGACCCATGCTAGTGAACGCCGAAAAGAAGCTAACCAAGATGGATAAGATTGGATAGAAGAAGGAGTAACGTCAACACCGCTTTCATTCTCACTTTCTTTCGTCCCCTCCATCCTCTTGACCTTATCCAACCCTCGGCCCCAAAGAGGTACCTCAACAAACATTATCAGAGGAGAGAGTGAGAGACTGTCTCGATTCCCCTCTATCCCCCCCTCCTCAAACATATTGGTCGCACGCACCGACACATCAAGGCAGGAGAAGAAGAGTGAGCAAGCAGCCGAAATGAAAGGAACTCGTGTTGTTTGTCGCACAGCCAAGGCAGAGAGACGAAAATAGCAGGCGTGGCATTTCTTCCCACAATCTGTACCTCATGCTCTGGTATCCTAATTACTCTCACTTTCTACCGCTCTCTGCCAAAAAAGTGCAAGAAAAAACCAGCTCGGGTCTATCTTTGGCCAAAGGCCAACAGTCCTCGGTTAGCTTTTATTACTCAATGTCCTAGACAGATCTGTCTCTTGTTTTCTTCGGCCCTCACTCCGTTCGCCCCTTCTTTCCCAGCAACGCCCACAAGTCGTCTATCGTTTTGATTTGTCCAATCAAGGTTCCCGTCATCACAGATCTGGCAAAGCATGGACCTAGTTGAGTGATGAAGGCGATCGTTCCAGATTTTTTGGTGTTCCAGAGTCCTCTACCGAAACGACAGTCCCATCTCTCTCTCTCTCTCTCTCTCTCTCTCTCTCCTCTCTCTTCGCACAAGCATGTCGCTATCCTAGTCTACCCACCCTTTTCCTGACCTCTCTCAACCCCGCTCCTTACACAGTCATTATCACATCTCCATCTTTTACCCTCCTTCAAACCAGCTCTCCACGTTTATAGGAGAGCTGAAAAATGAACGTATCGAACGGCATTTAAAAAAAATGTCTCTGCACCTTTGGGGAAGAGGGCACTAACAGTGGGAGAGAGAGAGAAATAGACAAAGAGCAAGAGCAAGTCTCTCTCTCTCTCTCTCTCTCTCTTTTTTTTTTTCTTCTTCTTTTTTTCTTTTCTTCTTTCTTTTTATGCGGGCGGGGATTCGATTAAGCTCATCGAGACCAATCGGGCCAACTCCAGACCAGATTTGAAAGAAAGGACCTTCTTCTTTCCTCTTCATTTATGACCCCGTTTGGCCGAGTCTGGCTCGGTGTGCGGACGAAAAGAGACCGAGCCTTGTCCATTCCCCCAGAAAGGGCTCTTTGATTGATTGATTGAATTTTTTTTTTCTTATTTATTTCGCCGATAAATACAGGTGGAGAAAGGACCGAAGAATCAAAGGGGAAGAAAAAGGAATGCCTATCGGATATGGTGATAGAGGACATTTCCAAGGTCGGCTATACAGGATGAGCAGGCATGGCTGACTCGAATAAAGGAATATAAACAGTGAAAAACAATAAAACGAGAGAAAGAGAGAAAGGTCGTTGGTATACAAAATAATAGGAATAGTAATTACAAAACTCGATCGCCTACTGGAGCAGCGCCAGGGGCTGGATCCATATCGGGAGGAGGCGGTGCTGGGATAAGAGATGTGATAAATGTCAGCAACGCATGCTCCAAGCTGCGCCACGTGGATTGCCGGCGAGGCCGTTGGTCCGGGTCTTGCTCTTGGTCCTGTCCCTGATTCTGAGTCTGTTCTGGCAGTGCCTCTGGCCCTGACGTAGATGAACTCGGTGATAAGGATGACGAAGACGATGTCTGGTCACAATACTCCTGGTTAACCGGAGGATGGTCACAATTGGTAACAGCATTAGCACTTAATGCCTCCTTAGTCGCCGTTGCAGACAAGTCTGAATCCTGCTTGGTACTCAAAGAGTCTTTTTCCTTCACGGCCTGTTTCTCAGAGCTGTTCGAATGCTCTGTGGTAGGAATCGATCCTGAATGCTTACTATCGTTCAGAGCGTTAGTCAGAGGAACAGTGGTGTTAAAATCACTACCACTGGGATCGACTATGCTGGCTAGGGTAGATGACACGGTCGAAGGGGTTCGACTCATTTCAGGCGCCAAGGAAGGGTTTCCTGAGTCCTGGGAGGAAGTTGGTGCAACTACAGATTCTTGCTGTTGCTGTTGTTGCTGTTGTTGCTGAGGTGGGTTTGCGATGCGTCGGACAATCCGGAGACGTCCTGTCTGATGCCTAAACAAACAGGTCCAAAGGAGATTGAAATACCATTCAACAGCTCAGTTTACATTCACACCGGTCCCAACGAAGGGCCCTTTGGAAATAAAAAGGCACATTCACTTACAAAAAGATAATAAGCGCAGCCAAATGCAACAAAATAATCCGCTCAATGCTTCCATTCTGACTAAACAAGTATACGCCAAAGGCCAACTTCAACAAGAGCCAAAGTGCTGCAGCACGGCGTTGGTCCCGTGCTGCGATCTCCTGAGGATCTCTTACAGGAGCGGCTGCTGCAATGGGCACTGTCCCTGCTCCCGTGGCCTCATCCGACCCTAGGTGTGCTTCTGCGCTTGAGCCTACTGCAGGCCCAAAAGGCATTTGGGTCATGCCTGTCGCAGAATGGTAATACAATGAAGCGTCGGTATTCCATACCATTGGCGGCTGTAACCCTGTCGCATGCTGCTGTTGTTGCTGGTACTGCAGCAGATGAAAGGTGGACGTTGGAATCAAATACGGCATCCCGCTGAGGAAATTATGAAGCAAGAGACAGGAGATACTTCATTATTAGCGTCCAGTATAGTCTCTCTTTTGCCTAACACTAAACGAACGCTCTATGCAAGAGAGCGTCTCGATGACTTACTTGATGATTGCATGCTTGTATGGCACTAAGGCAAGGGGTATTGTGTAAGGAGTAGGCAAAAACGAGGCTATATGCGGGGATGAGGCCACGCTAGTCGAAGGGAACGAATCCCGCTTGGTACTTGTCTCTGTCCCGGCCATTGCCACTCTCGATGCTGATATGTGAGATAGTTTGGATGCTGGCGCAACTGATTTGGATACGGACACGAAAATTTCAACAGCCGAGTCGTCGCCAGCTCGCTATTTTAGATAGAACAGCGGACGCGTGGAGAAAGGGTGTTCAAGAAGGCAATGAGGATGGGTAAGGAAAGGTCGATCCCTTCCTTCCTCCACTCCACTGAACGCAACAAGCACAGTCCACCGCAGACAGAGACTCTATGCTTTACCGTCTTCAAGGCGCTCTCAATAGACTCTTGGTCATTGTCCAGAGCATGACCCTGGTATAAAAGTGACAAGTGGTCTACCGTCGTCATCGAGATGCTAAGAGCAAGGTTGGCGGATGACGTCGATGTGGATGCTGATGTAAGAGTGCTCTCAGAACTGGTGAGATGCGTCAGGATGAGCTCTTTTAAGCATTGGATAGTCGAGCGACGGTCAACAGTGATGGTGAAACGTTGCTTGTTGGGAGGCAAGATGGCAGTTGTAGCCGAATTGACGACTAAAGTCAGACTATTCATGGCTTGTTGATTGGGTGATGAAGATGTTAATGTGGTTGTTGATGGTGATGACGGTGATGATGATGAGAGAAGGACTGAAAAGAAGCGGCCTCGGGCCGCATTGACATGAACGCGCAGCTCTCTTTTTTTTTTTTTTTTTTTTTTTTCTAGGAATATGCTTCGCCTTGGGTTGCTGCTGTTCCCTGTTGCTCCGACCAAACAGTTTGAGTCCTTCGAAGGGATCTTTCTCTAAAAAGTCTTTTTCGCTCAGGTGAGAGAATGAAAGAGGAGTTGCGGAGGAGGAGAAAGTGTATGTAGGGTGAGTGAGAGAAAGCCCTTAGGGGGGCGCATGCCAGAGATTGAATAACGTGTGAAAATCGACTGTACGTAATCTCTTTGATATCTGCCCCCATAGAGACGCAATGTTTTTTTTCCTGCGTAATTTCATCTTTTCTTTTCTTTTCCTCCTGCACCACGGACATGTACTGACACTCCAGGATCCGACTCTGTTCAAGATCAAAGAAATCTCGCGCGTCCAAAGTGCAAGGAGCATGCATGAAATGAGTTTCGCGGCATGTTGGATGCAGATTAAAAGTTTTGCATAGGAGATAGATTTCAGCGGGGAAATATATAAATATTTATATATTTGTCCAAGGTGCAGAGTCTCGAAGCCGGCCTCGCAGGAGACGTTTCTCTTTGTGCTCTGCTTTTGAGCATCTAACAGGGTGCTCTTGCTCGTATCGGGCTATATCCACAAGTTAGGAGTGACTATCGTTTCGAGAACCTAGCTCCAGTAACGCGTGGTGTAGCCTTTTGGACAAAGATGGTTCCAAAGCTTGTTCATTTGACTATCCAGAATACTGCTGAATGAACTCTCGTCCTGAACCTTGGCTGCACTATGCTATAGAGACTGTTTGAGGTCACCCGGTCAATCTCATCAAGACAAAAGTCTAGGCATGAGCTAAACATAAAGGATATCAAGGTAAGCAATGAATCTCCTATCACTCCTGGACAAACCCAGCGACTGGTCACTATGCAAAAAGGTAGCGGGCAAGAGATGGTCTTCTTGAGGTAACGCCAGACTATGATGAGAGAATGAAAAGCTAGTCTTTCATCCAACCACAGGCCGTCCATGAGCCTCTGCATGAGTTGGAAATGAAGTATCTGTTACACTTGACCTGAGGCGACCGAAGTGGACTCTTCTCTCTCCCACACCCTTCTTTTGTCCACGACATCCGACTGGACAGCAGCGTACTGGACCTGTACATTCATGCAGGCACCGATTTTTTTTGGTTTGTTTTGTTTTTTCTTACCCCTGAATGCGCCCGCTCTAATGCCTCCAACTCATTCTCCTCCAACTGAATAGACTGATTTACAACAAAACGGTTGTAGGCCGCCCTCTTATTTTCTCGGAGAGGAAAAAAAAAAAAAAAGGCGAGGGCTCCCGCCCATATCTGAGAGCAAAAGCAAGAAGTTTTACGGAACAGGGTCCTAAATACTAGTTTGCCGCCTTTTTTCTTTTTTCTTTTCTTTTTCTTTTTTCCTGCTCTTGTCCTACTAGATACTGCTATAGTAACGTGTGGATTCGTGGGCAAATATGCAGTAAAAAAAAAGTTGTCCACATGTGCAGGAGCATATCGGACAAAAAACCATCGTTGACAAAAGGGTCATCCGAAGAGTCACCGCTGCCTTTGCGAACAAGGCGGAGGAAGGGGGAGAGGGCGCCAGGCAGGAAGAACATCTGTGGGACGTAAAGCCGATGATGCCCGCCATGATGGCGATGACAAACAGAGAGGGTTGGGCCTGGCCAACGAGCGCGTCTGGCCAGAGAGGGTGCGAGGGACGGCTGATGCGTCATAGGCCCTGTTTCGCGCCTCCCTTCTCTCTCACACTCCTGGCGGAGACGAGAACCGATTCCTCGCTCGTCTTTTCTTCTTCTGCCCCTTCTCTCTCGGCCGCTTCGGCCATTCACACGTTGACTCGCCGGGTCTTATCGTTGAGTTGGTCCACAATGCAGACAGCCGAATTGAATGGACGAAAAAAAAAAAAAAAAAAAAAAAAAGGCAGACAAGCTGGGCCATCAGGACAAGAAAGACGTGGGAGAAGTAGTGCAAAGAGCGAGATAGGCCAGATCATCGTGGAGAAAGCGGGCCGAGTCGAGTCGAGATAGAATGCGTAGAATGATGTGCCCTGTCTCGCAGGCACACACGAAGACAGACAGCCCACAGGGCCATCTCGTGTGCGGTGCCAAAGGCAAAGCACCACACAGGGAGTCCGCTCCCCTTTACTCCCTCCCTGGCCAAAGCCAAAGGCCAAAGGCCGAGCTGGCCAACAGACCAACTGGTGGGCAGGCGCAGTAACGAGAACAGGGGCAGTAAGCAGCAGCAGCACAAGCTGGAGGAGCTTGGGGCTTGGGGCATGGGGCATGGAGCACGGGACATTGGGTCGTGGGGGAGAGAGGGAGAGAGGGAGGGAATGAGTGTGTGAGAGAGTATGGGGTGCGGATGGCGGAAAAAAAGGAGGAGACCTCAGCTCAGGCAGGGACGACGGACAGGTCGACCAGACTCGGTCCTCTGCGAGTCGCGGCCGAGTCGGCGAAGGTGCATGAACGGCCACGGGCGAATGCGATATCGATGCCGATGCTGGCAATCTCGCTCTTTTTTTTTTTTTTTTTTTGGTTCTGTCTCTTGTGCTCGTTCTCTCACTCTTTCCTTTGGTTCCTCTCTTTCTCTCTCTTTCTCTCTCTCTCTCTCTTCCGTTCTCTCTTCTCTCCTATTTCTTTCGTTGGCCCTGCTCTGGTCATTTTTTTTCCTCCCTCAACACCACCGTGCCTGGCTCCGAGTCTGCTTCTTTCGTTCCGTTACATCCGCACACAGACGTGGACATCTCCTTCTTTCTTTGCTGCCCCTTTCTCGGATCCATCTGCACTCCTCTCCTCTGGAGACCGTTACTGTTCGCCTCTTTCCTCCCGCCTTGCATCTTGACAGCAAAAACACCTACGCCATAGACAACAAAGAGGTAAGGGTTCTTTTCTCTCTTTCTTTCCTTCTCTCTTTCTGTCTTCTCATCTCCATCTCCTCCATGCCAGTGCCACGCTATCCTGCTTCCTGCGTATCGAAGGGTACTTGAAAGGAGCTGTTGTTCATCCTCTGCCCTTGCCCTTCCCTTTGATTGTCCTGTTGACCACTTTTGTTGCGTAATCGCCGATTCTGCGTCCAACGACGGGCGTGTTCTTGCCATCCTTTCTTCCTTTCTCCACCACCCCCTTGTCCCTTGCGACCTCTAGTCTGGAGGAGAAATAGAAGTGGATGCTCATGCATTTTCTTTCTTTCTTTCCCTTTCTTGCTCTTCGTCGCTCGCATCCAATCTCTTTTCCTTGCCCGGCCCTCTCCCAACCTCTCCTTCCTTAACACACAAAAACAATCACATACACAATACACACACACACATACACATACACATACACACAACACACACAAACCGATCCTGCAATTCACAACGACTATGATGCAGCTTATAGCCTGTAAGTGCCCAGAAACCCAGGAGAGGTTGTCTACGAGCAAGGGACCCAATCTCGTGTCACCAGCCTGACCTTGATGGCAAGCGGTTGAAGGTTGTTTCTGAAGGCTTCCACAAATTACAGACGACTGCACTTTTTACCCTTCCGCCCCCTCCCCCCTACTCCACTCTTCCCAACGACACTGTCTTCTTTTCCTCAAGATGCACAGGCAGGAGAACAACGATGAAGGGGTGTAAGGAAGGAAAAGTAAGAGGAAGCCGATCCGCAGCACGGCACGACCCAGCTCTTGAATAAATTCTTGGTGCAAGGTGTGTTGCCCAGACCAGAGTTTCCTGTCCTGCGTGGTACTCGTCGGATGGCCGTGCGCCCTTCCTGTGGTTCATTTCTATGGCCAGAGTCCCTTCCTGCTCTCTTTTCTCTTGCTCACTTTTACTCGATTGCATTGTGTTCAGTGGCCGTTGAAGAGGAGAGCAAGTGACCGAGTAGGCAAGAGAGGGACAGGGGAGAGGGGCGATCGTTGCATAAATTCCGAGTTCGTCTGTGAAAGGAGTACCAAGCAATAGAAAGAGTACCCGGACACGGGGGAGCAATGAAAAAAGTGAAAGTCGTGTGTTTTGTGTGTGTTTATGTGTGTGTATGTGTGTGTGAGAGAAATAGAACCCGCCCCAAGCCCATCCTTCAGACCCACATTGAGCGTTCATGCGCCAGGTCGGGCAACAGCCAAACGGTGAGACGTGCCTGTGCAGTGTGCGCCTGTGTCTGTCCCTGTGCGTCTTGTTCAAGGACAGCGACAGAGATATAAATGCCCCCTCGTCCCTGTTACTCTGCCCAACCTTCTGTTCCTCCGCCCGTCTCTCCCTCCCTCTCTTTCTCTCTTTCTATATATATATATATCTCTCTCTCTCTCTATCTCTCTCTCTCTCTCTTTTTTTCCTCTTTTCTTTCTTTTTGCTCTCTGCCCCTGGGCCTCTCTTGTGGTTCTTTGTTTCTTGATGACGGACCTCCCCTCCTCCTCTTCTTCTTCCCAAATAGGTCGCTTTCCACAGCCATCCTCGCTTCCACCACTGCCTCCTCCGCTACTTCCACAGCACCGCCTACTGTCACGACAATCTCACCTACTGCCCCGACTCCCGATCCACCCATCACAAGCAATGGCCCACCCTCATCCATACGACCAGGCGCCGCCTCCACCGCCGCCGCCGCAGCATCCACACTCGCACTCGTACCATTCATCCTCACCCCTCCCACCCCTCTTTCCTCACCAGCATCCGTTCCAGCCGTTGCAACCTCTGCAACCGTTGCCGCCACAGGCTATGCCGCAACAAGCCATATCTCCTCATGTTCAGCAACCACACACATACCAGCGTGACCTGGATCATCATCAGCAGCCATATCATGACCATGCCGAGCCTGCTAGTCATGACGGCTACCTGAGCAGTAACAGTAACTCGAGCTCGTTCAACAGCTATCAATCGTTCCACTCGTATGACCCATACCACTCCTACAACAGTTACAATCCTTACAAACCTGCTGAGCCTGACCAAAGCGACTCGAACGATCTCGGCATGGACACCAACCATCTTCAAAACGAAGAGAATGATGGTGATGACGATGACGATGATGACAACGAGACGGTTCACACGAATAACGAAACGGACGAGATCCGTAGCCTGGATGGTACTAAACAGACCAGCCCAGCCCCTGCAAACGGAGGTTCATCAAAGGGTGCCAAGGCCAAGAGCAAGGCTAAGAATCAGCCACAGTCGAATGCATCTTCTGCACAAGGACGTCGAGGGTCGACTAAGACGACGCCATCCAAAGGCAAGATCTTTCAGTGCACTGGTTTTGGAGACTGCCGCATGGTCTTTACCCGTAGCGAGCACCTTGCACGGCATGCCAGGTACGAACACTCTTACTTTCTTTGAAATGCGAGAGAGAGATGCTTATTGAGTGTTTGTGAATATCTCGCTTTGTGAAAAAGTGTGTGTGGTGCGTGTAGGTGTGTGAATTTGAATGTTGCGAGGGTTTTTTCTATCTTTCGGTTGTGTGTGCGTGTTTCTCTCTTTCTTTCTTTCTCTTTCTTTTCTTTCTTTCTCAGTGTGTGTGTGTGTATGTGTGTGTGCGCACCTGGCTCCATGGCTCCAAATAAGCCTAGTGGAGAGCGAGGATCCCTTTTGGTCCCCTTGGGGAGGGATATGGCGGCAATGACCTACTTGGTGCCTGTCTGAAGACGAGTCGAAGCAATGATTATGTCATTCCTCGGCGGGCCTGCATGGGGCAGGGCGTGTTTCGAGCGTCCTATGCTCAGGTAGAAGGGAGAAGGACGAGGGTCCCCTCTCTCTGCGCTCTCTGCGCTCTCTGCGCTCTCACTCTCTTGTTCTCTTTTTTCCCTGCTTGCCATCCCGTTGGTCCGCTCCGCCCGTCCGGTCCACTCACCCTCGTTCGCATGTCTCGCCCGTTGGTCCCTCTTTGCCCTGTGTCTGCCCTGTTGGCTACGTCCCTGGGCCCTTTCACACACACACAGACAGACAGACAGACAGACACACACACAAACATTCACACACGCCAACACAACACACACACTCTCTCTCATTCTTTCCCGCCTGTTTGCCTTGACTATCATTCTCTCTCTCTCTCTCTCTCTCACACACACACACACACACCACCTTCCAACTCTTGGACCCAGGTTCTCTTGGCTATGGTTTCTCTTCCTCTCTTTGTTCCTGATCCTGATTGTGATCTAGATCCAGAAAGCTCAGCACTGTCCCTGATCCTATGTTCCCTTGCACACGCACATTATCTCTCTCTCTCTCTCTCTCTCTCTCTCTCTCTCTCTCTCTCTCTCTCTCTCTCTCTCTCTCTCTCTACTCATGACTGTTCCTGCGCCATTATATTTTTATATTTGTGGGTGCCCGTGCCTGTGTGCCTGTGAACCTGTGTACCTGTGCCCTCCCAGCACCGACCAATGCTCCTTTGTTCTCTCTCTCTCTCTCGATGCCTGTGCCTCTGTTCCTGTTCCTGTGCCTGTGCCTGTACCGTGCCTGGACCCTTTACCAATGGAGCCCTCTGCCCCCTCTCCCTCTCTTCCCTTCCCTTCCTTTCCCTTCCCTTCCCTTTCGTTTTATCAATCAATGCAACCATTCGTCCATTGATCTATCAGGCAGGTCCCTGGCTGATGGATCAGAGGCACGTGGCCACCCTCTCCCGCCCCGGCGGTTCACCCTTTTCAACTTTCCTTCTTGGCCGCAGCCAAGTCGGCTTGGTGCTATGCTAAGCGGGAACAAATCCCCGACGTTCTTGCCCTGACTGACAATGAGAGAGAGAGAAAGTGAAGGGTCGTTGGATCGTGGGTCTCACCTTGTGTATCCTCGAGGCGGACTTTGTTCCTTCGTTCGGTTCATATTTCAGTCATTTGCTCACTCGTTCGCCTTTCCTTACACTCCTCTAGGAAACACACCGGCGAAAAGCCATTCCAGTGTGTCGTTGACGGCTGTACTAGGATGTTTTCCCGTTTTGACAACATGGTCCAACACACCCAAACTCACACAAAGGGCCCTAATGCAGAGTCATCTGAGGGTATTGCATCCAAGATCGCTATCGAGAGCCAACGCAAGAGTGAAGCGGGCCTCTTCAGTCGCTCTGGCCGCCGACTAAGCGTCAAGGGAGGTGGAGTCACAAAGCGAGGATCCGTCTCCTCAGCCTCTGGATCAGAGGCCCCAAGAGTCAACCGCCGGGACCGCCTTCAGTCTCTCCCTGGTCTAGCCATGACCCCAACAGAATGCTCGCTCCCCTCGCCAACATCGATCCCGCCCTCGCCGGTCAAGATCACCAAGCGACGACAGCAATCGCGCGCCCGCCAGGGTGAGCGCCGAAAGAGCCTCAGCTTGAACTTGACAGCAGCTCGAGAGATGCGAAGGGAGTCGATCAGTCACCCTCCGACGGCAACGGCCGAATCATGGTATGCCTCAAAGCTGCATCACCGTCCCAGTATCGACTTTGGCATGCTCGCATTTAGCAACAACAAAAGCATTTCCGACTCGAACAAGCTCGAACGTTTCCCCGCAACGGGACGTTTCTCGAACAATGCGTGTCTTCAACAGTCTTCGCCTTCACCTTATGCATGGGCAAGACACCCCTTGTCTCCTGAGCACTCTTCTCACTCAGACGACGGCGATTCCGACGGTGCAAGCCCCTATATGCGAAAGCGCGAAAGCGACCGCCTTTCTCCTTGGACAGGCAGCCATATCAACAGCAGCACCAGTAGCCTCAATCGGCAAGAGGTGGACGAAGACCAAGCAATGGAGGCAGTCAAGATGGAAGAGTGCACGCTCCCACCTTTGCGATCAATTCCCTTTGGCGCCGCAGCTGAGAGTCCTCAACAGACTCGACTCCCATCCATTGTTCAGACCCGATACCGATCTCAGAGTGTTTTCCACCCCCTATCGCAGAGTCCGGTCGACTTTGGTCCAGAGGCGTTGATGGCCTCTCGATCAACACGCCGTCTTTCGCTTGTAGACTTGAATGCGCCAATTCAAGATGCCACTAGAGCAGTGCAGAACTCGATGATGCTTCAGATGCAGTCGACCCAGGCCCAGAATGGAGCTCCCTCTGGTCCTGGCCCTAGTCCTGAGAGCCGCGAGAACGCCTCAGGCAAGATGGAGGGCGTGGACGTGTCGATGGACGAGATGCAGGCCCTTGAGGCCTTTGGTGAGCTTTGGTCGCAGGGCCGAGCAGTCGAATCTGCACCGAACTCGGCAGGTGTGCCGATGACACCAACGACAGTGATGGTGAAGGAACAGCGACTTGACCGACCACGATCGATGACACCCGTAAACATCAACGATGAGTATCTGCCCAGCGCACCGCCGGGACCTGACTTTGGTCGTCGGGTTGGTGGACCAGTGTTTGGTGATGAGAACAATGGTCCAATGCCACCCCCACCCCATGGACACGGCCGATATGAATATTCGCAGCCGATGGCGGATTCACGTGTGCCAACCGGCATGATGGACATCCAGTGACAGCCCAGCAAACAGATTGGGCCTCTCATCAACCAACGGGGCTTTTTCACTTCAGTCTGGGGAAATCTTCATTCAGCATACGGTCGGTCTTTGCCAGTTTGTACTCATATGGATGCCAGTGTGTCCTCCTCACCCTCTCCGGGTTGCATTCTCTCTCTGTTATTGTTTTTTTCTCTCTCTCGTTTTTTTTTTTATACAGCGTTTTCAGTGCGTTTCCAGATCCCCTCTCCACTTCTTGTAGATACTTTGAGTTCCCCCCCACCACTTCTCTCTCTCTCGCAACCAGTCTTTGCGACGACATTTGTATTTGTAGTTTGTTTCCTTCTTGCTCTTTGTTCAGAGACAAAAAAAATGAAAGAAAAAAAATGAAAGAAAAAAAAAAGAAAAAAGAAAAAAAAGAGGAACTTGACTACTCTTTTGTTCGCGACTTCGTTCACTTTAGTCTTCATATCATCTGCTTTTCTTCTATCTACTTTCCTTTCCATATTCTTTTGTGTTTGTAAATAAGAAAAGGTACTACCAACTTCCCATTAGCATCCATATACAAAAAAAAAAAAAAAAAAAAAAAAAAAAAAAAGCAAAGAAAGAAAAAATTATCCCAAAATGCTGAGCCGATTGTAAAAGTTTCATTGAACACTTTGTTTCAAGTGGAAGGTGCTTGTTTAAGCTAGCTAAGCTAGGGGCTTGGTGTAAGCCCTGCCGCGACACACGCTGCCATGCACGCCCCAAGGGCTGCGTTACAACCGGCAATGGCCGGCGGGATGCCCAAACCAGCTGTTGCTACTCCGAAGGTAAAGCCTGCGGCCGCATAGCATGCGACGGCCACGGCATTGCAGCCAGTTTGGCAAATACCGTATGCAACTGGTCCTGCGTTCGTGACAGAGAGAGATGTGATCAGGATCGTTAGGGGAATGATCTGCTTCATGGTAACAAATGCCTAAGTAACGAAGAGATAGTTTATATACCACAGTCAAGATATTAGAACTATATCCTAAGTATGAGAAGGATGTAGACAAATAAAACCTTGAGGTGATTGAAGAAACAATGTTGCTTACAAGAGTGTTCTTGTCAACATTCTGACGATACACAAAGGCTGGATGCTATCACGAATATATAGTGTTTTCTTCCCTGTAGTTTTGTAATACTTACGTGTTGCATCCTGTGCCGCCATCTATAGACAAAGCTGCGCAGTTGAAAATCCGATAGTTGACTTGGCCCAATCAAAAATGCCTCCTCGGCTTTCAATACTAGCTATGCATGAATGGCAACTGGAGGCACATGATTTATCATGGCAAGATTATTACTGGTGCAAGACTACTAGCGAGTGATAAGGATACTTGAAAGGTGAATAAAAAGCGAGAGCATCTTTCTTTTCTCTTTGATTTCTCTGTCTTTTCACACCTTCTCGCTTTTACTCCAGATCATCAACATGCCTAAGGGACCATCGAATCCATCCAACACGCAAGGACATTCATCCTCGCACTCAACCTCTATGAGCAAGTCAGACTCGTCAAGGATTCAAAGTGCTGCTGATAGAAATCCTTCTTCGAGAACCTCAACCAGTGGTTTCTCTCAGCGCGCTCAATCTGCTGCGGACAGACGCGAGTCTTCCAGTCGGACTAAATAGGTACTACAAAGAAGGAGGGAAGGAGGGGTTTGCTGCAGGGCTTTGTTTAATCTGGAAGAGTCTGGTGATCATTTAGGCCGCCAACTAATGTTAACTTGAAATCAGCTGTGCCCTTTAGGACTTTACTGGCGCAGTCATGGAATCTGTTTGGACATTCACGAGCCAGACTGTAGCATAGCTATTAGGGTCTCAATACTTAGCTTGGAATTGCCAAGAGCGAATGGATCGCATTTCTATTGATCGTTCCATTTCGTTCAATAAAGCATTAATTTCATGCATTTGAATGTAGCTAGAGAAAAAGAAACCGCCCATTAAATATTATCTGCGGGCGTTAGTTTAGTCTGGGCGCTGGAGCATTTGAAAATCAATGAGCAAGCTTGAATCGTGACCGGATAACAATAATGTAGTCTCAATTTTGAACCGACTAATAGGGGGAGAGGCGGCTACAGCTGCTTGGACTAAATTAGTCGGTTGACCAACAGTCAGTGAATGCGTGTAGTTGGTCTGTTAGTTAGCCATCCTGATTGGCTAACCAGACTGACAAATTAATTTCATCGACTCGACTTGCCGAGTCCAAAGTTAAGGTCTAGACTCTCAATCACGAAATGTAAATGGCAAAGGCTAGAGTAGCCTCGTAGAATTTAGAACAGGTCAATTCATTAGAATCCGTATGGCGTAGTGACCAAGCTACTACTGACTAAATCATCCCGACATGTTCCTAATAACACCAGACTTTTGGCTTGAAATAGAAAAGACCGTCGATATCCTGAAAGGCTGGAAAGATTATCAGCGAGACAGAGCCCTCTGGATTTGACTTCTGAGGTGTTGTCATGGTTTTGTCGTTAAATGGAGTGCCACGAAAATTTGGGGCTACAAAGATCATTGACTCCAATCCAAGCATTGCAAAAGAGAGATCGAAAGTTTTGTGGCAGATTGTCTCGATACTTGAGGTCATGTTCACTGTTGGGTATACTTGATGGAACAGGTATGAAAGCTCTGTTATAGTAGCTTTGATTTCCCTGTCTTTCTTAGATTCTAGTGTGGCGGCGTCCTGGTTAATAAAGAGGCACAGCTGTTGTCTCCATCGAGCGGCTACCTTGCTGTCTCGTTCGTGAACCCAGTTGTGGATCTGCCAAAATACCCAGCTTTGATCTAGGACGCATTCTAGCTGCCTCCCGAAAAAATGACCAACCAATAAATTCATGATTGCGGATTCCATGCAAAGGTTCAGATGATACGATTCCAAAAGGTCATCCTCGATCGGGAACCGATCAAGTAACCCATGTTCCCTGAAGTACTGGATAGCATCCTCCCTGTTCATGTTTGCAGAGCTTCTGTCTTTTGCTCTTTGGACCATCGTCTCGATTGATACTCTGAGGCCCGTCAAACGGTTATAGATGGTGGATGTGTCGTCGTTAGTGAGCTGGAAAGGCCTTAGCAAATCCATATAATTCTTGTCTAGCTCCCTGTATTTATTGCTCATCTTGGTTAGCCTATGCGTCAGCTCATCGGATTGTCGCTGTAGACGGGTGTTGGAGCTTTCGAGTTGTCCTGTCCTCTCATGTGCCTCTCTCCTATCAACAGATAAATCATCCAGTCGATGCTCGAGGTCTTTGATGTAACGTAGATTTCCTTGGTCCTCCAAAAACACATCTTGGTACTTTTTCTCTATTTCTTGGCATTTTCTCCGCTCATCATCCAGCTGCCTTTGGAGACTAGCAAGTATCTGATATCGGGAGAGATAGCGTTTCTAGATGTTATTAATCAGTGGTTGATAAATCTAGATAATATCACCCTGCCCGATAATAACTTGGGACCCTTTGGTTGGTATCTATATTGCCACCTACTTAGATGGCCAAATGTTGATTTGGATCAAGTTAGGATATCGAGCAGCGGTATATGACTGGCGAGTTGCTCCACTGTTGAGGTCAACTGTTACCATCTTCAGCTTGTCCTGTGTGAATGTCAAGTGTTTTTTTTTTTTTTTTAGTAGTAGTAGTAGTAGTAGTAGTAGTAGTAGTAGTAGTAGTAGTAGTAGTAGTATATAGGAGTCGCATGAACAGTCATGACAGGCGATGACAATGGATTAGTAAAAAAAAAAAAAAAAAAAAAAAAAAAAAAAGGGGGGGGGGAGTCAAGGTAAGACTTCACACTACACTATCTGAAGAAAGCAGCGTTTATGACTCTACCTGGAGAGTCAGACAAGGGCTCAGACGAGGACTCAGACGAAGATTCGGATGAGGGTCCAGGTAAGTATCGTTCGATATATTCGATTATTCTCATCGGTAAATTGCAAAAAGAATTGATCATGGTAAATGTGAATATCTCCATAAGGGGAGGAGGAAGGTAAAAGCAAGAGTATTAGAAACCTTCTTACTAAACTCTTATAGTTTTATAGGATAAAAAAGATAACGGGAGCTGAAGCCCAGTTTGAAAACGAGACTACCACTGAACTATAATTAGGAAAGTGCTACGTTGTAACGTATCGATACAAAGCAGATGAAATAGAGGCGATGTTTCGGGGAAAGAATGCACAGGAAATTTCATCGCAATGCAAGTCAGATGGTGTAGGGAGAATGGGTCGACCAACTGTCGTTTGGAGGTTGTCGACAGATGTAAAGATGCAAAGTATTTAAGAGGTAGAGTGAGTGATAAGCGTAGGTGTTTCCAAGGAGGGATTTTTGCGTAGCATTGCATTGTGACAAAGCAGGGAGAATGTCGTCTCGTGAATTCAGATTTTGTAGTATTTTTCGCTCGTTAAGGTATAGACAAGAAATGCTGAATCTCACCGAGGTCAATATACCTTCTAACTATTGCGTCGAAGTCGCAGGAAGCTGCAGTGATGCAAAGTATACAAGAGGTAGAAAGAGCAAACTAATGCGTTAGAAGGTTGCCAAGAGTCGAAAAATGGAGGGACTTATACGAAACTTTGCATTTTTATACAGGGTAAATGTGGGGAGAACTCATTAAGCAGGTCATTACCATACTATGAATTAAACCTGTTGAACCATTGGACATATCATAGATGCCGATGTAAAGCTAAAATTAGTCTATAAAAGCAGAGTGAAATTTACCACATTTCGTTAACTATCTACCCGCGACCAAAATGAAACTCATTGCTTCAGAGTTCGAACCTGACGATTATCCGATTGTGGTCGCGATTGATTTTGGAACTACTTTCTCGTAAGGGAATCTCTTTATAACTTAAATAACTACTACTGTTGTGTTTGCCTCTAGCACAAACTTACAGCTGTACGACAATCCCTGTAGAGGGTGTGCATATGCGTATGCCCCAGAGGACAAGGAGGCCCGATTAGTTGCAGAATGGTACGAGTCAGGAGTTGCTATTGTTTTCCATTGAGAAATGTAAAATCATCAAATTCAATCCACTCACAAATCTACCAAATGGACACAGGCCAAAACAAAACATCCAATATGCGAAGACACCGACCCTCAATCTCTACAAGAAAATCGGCGGCAACTACAAGATGGTAGAATGGGGCTGGAGATCAAAACTGGAGATGGAGTCGCCATCAAAATCAGACTATACCCAAATCTACCAGTATAAGCCTTACCTGGACGAAAACCCACCCTTGAAACCATGGACCAATCCAGTATCCGTTTCAAATGCCATAGGGGACTATCTCCGATCATTCCACGAGTATGTCGCCAAAAGAATCTTACGGGAGTTTGGACCGAGTTTCAGTCGTAAAAAGTTTCGATATTGCCTTACAGTGCCAGCTATGTGGTCGGACAGGGCAAAAGACGTAATGAGGCGGGCTGCTATAAGCGCCGACATTATCTCAGAAGATGACCATCCAGATCGCCTGATGTTGGTCTCAGAACCTGAGGCGGCAGCTTTATACTGTGAACGAACGTGTAAACAATATGATCTTGAGCACGGAGACCGGTTTCTGATCTGCGACGCTGGTGGCGGCACCGTCGATCTCATTGTGTATGATATTGATGCTTCGTCTCAAGATCGACGACTATCGGAAGTTACCAAAGGACATGGCGCCTCATGTGGGTCGATGTTCATTGACTTGAATTTTGGTAACTTGCTACTTGCAAAATTCGGAGAGCAATCCGCAGGGTTTCCTACCCACATCATTCCAGCGCTGATTGATATATTCGCTTATCAGCTAAAACCCCATTTTGATGGTATTGAGGACCAGTATCTTGCTCTTCCTCGAAACGACTGCTTTGATGACATTAAGGATCCGAGAACTATTGGTATCGACGGTGGTTACATGCGCCTTAAAGCGTCAGAGTTGAAGAGCGTCGTCTTTGAACCTGTTGTAAGAGATGTTTTGAAACTGATTCAGGATCAGCTTAGCAGAGCAAAGGATTGTACGGCGATCTTTATGGTTGGCGGATTTGGAGCGTCAAACTACCTTCTCAGTCGAGTTAAACAAGAATTCGGTAGTCTGGTTAGGACAATAGCGGCACCATACAGGCCTGAGGTCGCAGTTGTTTCCGGAGCGGTATATGTAGGATTGAATCCAAAGACAGTTGCTGCACGCGTCACCCGACGTTGCTATGGCGTTTCGATGTATTCTCCTTTTGAGGAGGGTATTGACCCCATTTCGTTGAGGCGCTTCAGGGTTGATGGGGTTTTTTGTAAAGACCGCTTTTGCACCTTTGTCAGAAAGGGTCAACTGGTCCAGATAAATGACTGCGTCACCAAACCGTTCCATTTCACAAAGCAGGATAGAGGCGACACTGGTGATGGGATAGTCCATATCTATGCTATCGATGGGGAGCCTCCGAGACATATCACCGGATTGCTTGAGTCTGGTTTTTTGTTGATCCCAAGTCCTCACAAGCCTTCAGATCCTGTAGGGAGTAAGGTAAATATAGCTCCAGTCGTTTATGGTCACACTATTTGGATCCAGTCAGATGCTGTAGCCCTAAATTTTTGCCATAACAACTAGGCTCCTCTCGAGGTGACACTATACTTTGGTTTGAGTGAGATCAATGTCAAGGCGACCATCCATGGAAAAAAGTATTTCACCCGACTTCAGTTTGATAGTGAAGAGGGAAGTACCAAGTTACAACGTCGGATCCTTGCCGAAGCCCTTTGAAGATGACGTGTAAATTAACACCACTATCACCAAAGTGCAACTGTATCATCCGAGGGCCTTTTGATTCTGTGACCATACTCGAATAACAGGAACAACATGTTTATTTTATCTCACCATGGTGACATTGCTGCCGTTTCCGTAATTATATAAAATATTTTACCCGACCAATCAAAGATTCGCTTTTACCTTTGCCACTTTGAACCTGTTTCCTTTGGACTTTCTTCTCTCTCATCTTTTTGTCTACTCTTCTATCCAACTTCTAAGTCAAATATTTTGGGAATTAATTCATTAAGAAAAGCAAAATCCTGCCAGGTTATTGGATCTAGTACAGGAGGCAGACACTTTAATCCCAGGATGATCGACGTAAAGGGAAAGAGAAACGGTAGTTGCTGAGCGTACAAATGGGTGGTAGAATCCAAAACACAAGATGACAAATGCATGACAAATGCATGTCAATAGTCGACAAACTGCAGATTTAGTAATGAACCTTACTTCACCTCTAAGCTTACTTTGCCCGTTGAGGGTATCACTAGCTGTGCTTGGCTTTTCTAACAGTCTTTTTCCAACGATGGCAACTCGCACAAATGATGTAAACAGTAGATGTTAAGGAGTTGGCTGGTGCTACCCTAAGTACCATCTTCATATCCGTGATTTTTTCGGCTGAGTGCTCCCCGCATTCTTGAGCTGACGAGTGAACTTTATATCATTCAAGGAGAGGATCTCGTTAAAGTTGCCGTCGCTAACATCAACCACCGTCTGTTATGTACATTAATCTCACCTTTCTGGGGTTCAGAAAGTACAGGCAAATTGTCAGTCCACATTGTAAAATATGCAGCGACCATTGTGTTGTAGATTTGCGTGGCTCTCAACCAACCTTGGTTACCTGAGAAACCATCGTGGGAGATACGAGGGTGCGACACACATCTCTAGCCCTTTTTTTTTTTTTTTTTTTTTTTTTTTTTGGCAGTGGTGTGAACGATAACTCTTTCCCTTGTGTCCTGAGCCAGTGTATGGAAAGAAATTAAATTCGCCATCGTTCCATTGGGACATACTAGAAATAATCGAGCTCAAATAGGTCGGGGGTGTTGGAAGAGAGCAAACGGATTGAGCGAGCACCCAGGAAAGAGCTAGCGGAAATTGTGCCATACTGACGATAATCGGAGGCAATTATGCGATATGTAGGGAGAGATGCAAGTGGAAATTAGGGCAAAATACGAAATGCAAAAAAAAAGGCCTAACGGAAGAGCCGAGGAGTGTTTGGCGGGAAAGATGACTAAAGAAAAGATCGGGCTAATTGGTGTGTTTGTTCAGTCTCTCCTCAGGCACCTGTGTCCGCTGACGTATCTGACGGAGCATCGAAAGAAAGCGCGCAAGAAGGAGGGGGGGGAAGTGTGAGAAGAGCCTTTGGCGACCCAAGGACAGGATCGGCAGAGAGTAAAGAAAATTAAGACGAGGCGCGAGATACGAGCCGTAGATACTTGTTCCTCCCACTCCCCCCTGTTCCTCCTCTCCGTCATCGATATCCATCCAGACGGTTTCCTTTGTACTTGTCGGTCTTAGATATTTCTTGCGGGTGGAGATTCTATTTTCTTTCTTTCTTGCCCTGGCTCCACACCACGCCAACCACCAGAGACTCAAGGGACAGAATTGTGGTCCAGCCCGGTCTCTCTTCCAACCCCCGAGCTACCTCCACGCGAATACCTCTCCCCGAATCTCTTGACCTGTCTGCCATTAACTCGCTTTGATCGCTCCCGTGCGGGCTCTGTACCTGCCTTTTGAGAAGGGGGAGGGAGTAGCAGGCAGCAGATGGAGGTAGGCTGGACGTTCGTGCGCGTGGACAACAATAAGGAAAAGGGTAACCCTGACTATCAAGAGCAACTGCAAGAGGAGAGCAGGAGGAAAACGGCGTGGGGTCGAGAGGATGCAATGCAATCACTTATATAATCGTGCGACATGGCGACCGTCGTACGGCTTTTTCCCAAGCAGAAGTGGATGCAAGCTGAAAGGAGAGAGAGAAAAGGGAAAAAAAGATGGAGAGAGTCGAGAATGCCCCGGTCGGGTTGAGTTGTGCATGGACAAGTGGCGTGCATTGGGACAGGGCCTGCTGGGGGGAGGGGGTGGCCCGTCTCGGTTCATGCGTTGGAAAAGGTGCAGCGCAACGCCTCTTGTCCAATGTGGACTTCTGGGCGGGACGAACAAACGAGTGAATACAGAGAGAGAGAGAGAAAGAGAGAACGGCGGGGCACCGCCCACAGAAGTAAGAAGAAGAAGGAGTCGCCGCATCACCTCCCTTGCTCAGCTGGCCCTGACCCTGCTCCTTCTTTGTCTTCTTCTTCTTCTTGTCTCTTGCACCCACTGAACACACACACACACACTTTTTCTTTTCTTTTTTCTTTTTTTTTCTCATCCATCTCTTCATTCAACCCGTCTCTTCATTCCACTCTTCGCCGCCCTTTCATTCTCTCTTTCACTCCGCATCACCCTTCTCCCACTCCCACTCCCACTCCTTCTCTCCCACCCCCAAACTGAGCGAGCAAGGGCCGAACATCATCGGCCCAACGCGCATGCACTCATCCCACACATACAAACATGACCTCCGTCATCCTCGACAGCAGCACCAACAACAACAATGCTAACAACGACCGTCGCTCCGGAGGCGGGCTCCTCGGCCGTCTCAAATCTCTTGCTAGCGGCGGCAACAGCAATAACTCAAACCAGCCTTCCACCACTCCGTCGCTACTAGAACACGAGACATCCCCACCGCCATCGCATCTCCCAGCACCGCCCTTTGCACCACGCCCCACCTCGGCTGTAGGACCTGCACAGGGGTCTGGACATGCCAAAGGGAATGGAGCTGAGTATTATGGACATGTCTCTGGGAACAATGGTCACAGCCATGGACTGATGAGCGGGCCGCATCCCATCCCCGCTGCACAGGCCTACTCCTCTCAGCGTCAGCGACCCACCGTGACTTTCCCGGGCCAAGCTGGCCCTGGCGGCGTCAATTCCAGTTTACAGGGACCGTATTATGGGGCGGGCGCAGCAACTGGAACAGGGAGGACGGTTTCTCCCGGCCCCATACTGGCGCCTGCACAGCCCCTGACATCCACGTCGCTGATGACAGTAGGTGTGACTGGAGGAGCAGGGGTGATTAGGAATGGTTTTGACTCGACGGATAGTAGCTATCTTTCGAGATCAAGGACAACGGCCACCTCAACTACACGCGATGGCCCACTCCACTCATACCAGCAGCATTCTCCATCATCGCACCATCCGCGTCCTCAGCACTCTCCGCATTCTCAGCATCAGCAACAGCAGCATCAGCAGCAGCAAGGGATGCGTCCATACTCACTGCCTCCTTTCTCCTCGTCACCCAACTTGCAGCACCCTCCTCCCTCCACAACCACAACAACTGCATCAACTACCGCCTTGAGACCCATGTCGGCAGCAGAACGACCGTCGGCTTTGACACCCGTTCGTGAATATTTCCAGTCGCAGGAATCATACCAAAGTCATTTTACGCCCTCACCTGTTACCTCTGCTGCTACAGCCTCGACTACACCTATCTTCGTCCCCACAGTATCAGGATCAGTCTCGGGTGGAACGCCTTCAACGGTCGTCGCACCAGCAGCAACACGCATCTCGTTCATGACAACACCAAGCTCGACTTCACCAGGTAGTGGTAACGGTGGTCCTGCCCTTCGACAAACACAGTTCATGTCACACGAGCACTCTAGGCGCGACACAATGCCATCTCCCAATGTTGGATTGAGCGATGGATCTGGACAAAGAACCGGAGAGAACGGCGTTGGTGGTGGACTTTCCAGAGCAAAGTCGGCCGCTCAACAAAGCGCCCTGCTGAGACAACAACAATATCAGAAACAGCAACTAGCTCAGTTTGTAGAAGAGGAAGAATATCGAGGCGAAACGTCAGGTCGGTTGAGTGGATCTCGACAAAAAAGTTCGCTTGGACCGACAACCACTTCCTATGCCTCGGGAAGGATGTCCTCTTCACCAAGGGCAACCGACTTTGAAACCAGGGCTGAAAGAGGTAATGCCACTCTGGAATCGGCACCCCTTATCTTACCCCAGGATTCTATGACCAGAGTAGGGCCTAGCTCGACCACTGCAGAGAACCATCGGTCTCTGAGATCGACCATCTCGATGGAACATTTGCATCGGCCAAAGCCAACCTCTTCACCCATGGCATCCTCGCCTTCAAATATCCCTCCTTTCGCTGAACCCGTACAGACCCCTCCACCTTTAAAGCCAAGACCAGCCCTCGAAGACAACCCATTTGGAGGCGTCACCGTTATGCGTGTTGCAGATCCTCCAAAGCCCGATGTAGCCCTTGGCTCGGATCGGGGCGGGGTTTGGGACCAAGGAAGGCCCAGAGTGTGTATGGACAATGTGGAAGAAACAGACAGTCGACCTTCCGAGATCATGGATGACCCAAGGAATGAGGATGGTGTGGAAGGATCGAGATTGTCCATCCAACCACGGAGATCCTGGAAGCCAAAAGAAGACGAGGCACCAGTCTCAGCAGTGACCTCTTCCACATCCTCTTCCAGAGATGCATCCCCTCGTGGACATCGTCGGGCTTCGGGTGTAGCAGGATCAATTATAGCCACACCTACTATGGCCACCTTCCCGGAGGAACAGGAACCATCGAGTGGATTCGCCTCAGCCTCTACTTCACCTCCGTTACCAACAGCTGAGTCGATGTCAGAATCTCTCTCATCGCCATCTGTCTCGACTCCGACGACGGACCGAAAGGGTCACGGTACCTTGCAGAATAGTACAGCCCAACAGACATCACATGGTGCTAGTTCAACCAAGGCCCGATTGGGGACGCTGGCGTCCGTGGGATCCATGGCGACACTAGTGACAGGAGGAGCAGGCAATACCAACTCGACCTTGATCATGCACGATGCCCCACGGGATCGCCGGTCGGAACATGTTCATATCGAAGAAGGATCAGGACCTGTGGTCTTGATGGCCATTGGAAAAACTGGTCAAGGTTCGGAAATCTGAGAATGCTCAAAGATGAGAGGAAGGAGGCTGATTGTTTCTGTGTCTGTGTAATAATAGAGACTAATGTTCTGGACATCTGTTTACTTTACTTCTACTGTTGAATGGAAACCTACTAGGAAAATCTTCGTTGCTCAACAAGATTATGGGAACGAGCGAGCTGAAAGCAAGCGCCTCTGTTCGGGTAAGAAGCCATGTGATAAGGATAGGACCGTGGGAGAATCGACCATAGATGTTTGCAGGCTCACCATGGTTTGTAGACAAGGAAAAGGAGGGAGCAAAGAAGAAATTGTTTACGAGTGGTGATTCTAATTTTTTTTCCTTTTCTCTCTCCATTTGGAAACCCAAAGGCTGTGACAAAGGGCATCGCTGAACGAACTGGATGGGGAAGGTTTGAGATGAGTCGACGTGTCCTCGTCACTCTAGCAGACACACCAGGTAGAGTTTATGACCCTTTGGCCAAAGCGCCGGTTCTGTCTGAGCAATCCTGTTACTGTACAGGAAAAAAATATCTTTCTTTGCCTAACTCTCGCATATATCATTTTTCCCCATCTGGCACACTACCAACGTTGTAGGCCTTGCGGATACTGAAGGTGATGATGAAAAAAATATACCCATATTGAAAGATTATATTACTTCCATTGGAACTCGACTTGGTGTCACCGCTTTTTTGCTTGTCTTCAAGATTGATGCTGGGTAAGTTATTTAGATATTCTTGGCCTTTCTCACTCACTCACTCACGCTCCCCCACGGGAAGATGTCAATCACTAAGAGTCTTGCCCAATTCTGACCTTGCCTACCCATACTTTCCCTCTTGTTTTTTTCTTTGTCTATTGCGGAATGACGAATGCGTTGGAATAGAGTGGACATGATCATGACCATCTTGACGACCTTCAACGAGATTATGCAAGAGTATCCCAATTTTTGGGAAAATGTGATCCTAGTCTTTACAGGCTGCGACTTTAAACGAAACGTGATGAGTACCAAGGAGCTCTATCATCGAGTAATCCAAGAAGAACTCAGCAAACAATTCCTGAACCGTATCTACTTGAACGAAGAAGGTGAAGAGGCCGAGGACAATCGCGGTGATCCCCTTTCCGGTCTACATTCAAGAACCGCCTCAACCACCACCACCACAGTCCCTGGGTTAGACACAGACCTGTCTGAGGATCCGTCCGCCTCTGCAGGGACCGAGGAGGATATCCCGCCTTCACCCTCGGTTTCAGCTATGGCCCCACAGATTCCCATGGTCTTTTTGTCGACTGCAGAAGCTCCGTGTGGTTTTGCATTGGGCGAAAAGTGTGACTGCAAGGCTCGATCGACTCATTTGAATGCAGGCTTGAAGCGGTTATGGTACGCAATCAAGAACAAGAAGCGATGGGTGATCAACCGAGATGACGACGATGACGACGAGTTTGCGGGTCATTCGTGAAAGGGACTCCTTTCCTTACTTTCCCTGCAAAAATGGTCAAGCACCATACTCCTTTCTACCCATCCTCTCTCTCTCTCTCTCTCTCTCTCTCTTTCTCTCTGTCTTTTCTTCCACTCTACTAACAGTACCATTGTAATTAAGCGCCACTGGAGGACAGTTTCAAAACATGAGTTATTTCAAGATGTATTCCATACTTCTTCGCCTGTCTCCCCATGAGCTCTCCAAGTAAATATTGTTCACGTCTACTTTTGATTTGCGTCTCCTGTCTTTTTTGTTTTGTTTTGAGGGAGGGTCCCTGAGCAGTATACAATGGAGTGAAGCAAAGGAGGGGGAAAACGCGTTGTGTATTTGTGCTGTTATTTCTGTTTTCCTCTGCGAAATCGCTGTAGTGTTCTTGGTGATTCTCCTCATGTGTGCAGTCCAATCATCAGGATGAATAATCTGATCCCTAGTCCCTGCCTCTGCCTCCACGACCTCCACGACCTCCACGACCTCCGTATCCACCTCTTCCAGTGCCTCGGGCTATCAATTTCGTCCAGAAGGGAAATGAAAAAAAAAAAATAAAAAAATAAAAAATAAAAACATCTCGTCAGCTCAAGTATTGTTTGGGCGGTAAGATTGTAGATACACTGTCCTCAATGCTCTAGCTCAGTCTTCCGTAGCGTGCTGTCTGGCTCCCTTTGAAAATGAAATATGTAAAAGAGGAAGACGAGAGAAGCGCAAAAAAAATCTCAAAAAGCGCCAGAAGGCCATGAGATGCAAAATGAAGTTTACCTTGTGCTCTGGCTACTGTTGCCTTTCCACGTCCAAGACCAATACCCTTGCCCTTCATTGCTCCAGCGCCCTGTTGTTTGAACATGGGGGCGTTCTTGAGCATATCTGGTACAATAAAGAAGCGGATATGTGATCCACGGACATAGACCTGCTCTAGATGCGACGTGCGGCCGTCTCTTGCTGTCATTGTGATGTCCTTCATCTGAATGTTCATGTTGTCCTCGGCTTTAAAGTGTTGATTTCCATGCCATGAGTATTTTGTTTTTGTTGTTGTTTTTGTTTTTCCATTGTAGAGTCCAAGAACACGAGTCGTTGTCCCGAGGTGGAGTTGGAATGGTTTTGTTATTGTTTGCGTGGATAATGAATAGAATCGAAGATCAGTTGAGAAGCAGATCACTGTTAGTAAGGATGGAAAATACTAGGTGTTTCGTCATAACCACCCAACAGAGGCAGCGCATCGAACAAGGTGGTCTCCCCCTTCTAACCTTCAAAGAGTGTGCCACGGTAAACGGAGCCAGTCTTGAGCTCGATGGTGATAATGTGGCCCTGGGCCTCGTGCAACAGCTTGATGGGGACACCGATCGACATGATTATGAGTAGGTAGTATTACAGAGGAAGACAGAGAAAGGAGAGGGACTGACTGACTGACTGGCTGACTGATGAGGAGCTGAATGCAAAAACAAAGGGTCGAGACAAGTCAATAAAGAGAGGCGACAATAGACAGCTTTCTCGGCTTTGAACCAGTCTAGCGAGAGAGATGCAGATCAGCATGGACTAGATCAAAGCCTCGCCACCGCGAGGCGGTCCAATTTACGTCACCGAAAAAATATGACGACCATCTAACGGCACAGACGACCCAATGCAACCTATGCTACTTGAAGTAAAAATAAAACAAAAAAAATCGCGCTCTTAGCCTGTGATTGGACCTAGGCGTGGTCTTGTCTATGTATGCGTACCATGGTTGGCTCGAGGTATCACCTACAATAGAACCCGAAGAGAGCCATGTTGGGATGAACCTTTCAGCACCTTCAATCTGTCCTTTTAATTTTCCCCTCTACCCCCCACCCCACCTGATTTCATGTGCCACTCCGGCTCCGCGCATTACCCGTCGTTTGCAGGAACGAAAGCGCAGATCCTTCGGAACCACACCCGGAGTACAACATGTCTCCCTGCTCCCCTTCTCCCCTTGCTCACCCTGGCGTTCGTCTCACCATGTCATATGAAAACGTAGCGCAGGTGGGGCTGTGGAGGAGAGAAAGGGATGGGGAAGCGAAAGTGTGCGGGTGGGGAGGTGGGGGGAGGGGGTAACAGTGGAGAAACGAAGAGCTCTCGATGCAGGTACAGATCCTTTGGCGCATGCAGCTGCTTTCCAAAGCGAACGCGTTCTAGGAGTGACTAGTACGATTACATGCCTAGAAAACACACTGCCAAAACTCAGGAAAAGCGCCTACTCCTTTCCTTCACTATAAAAATGATGAGAAAATCGGCCCCTTCTACTCCGTCATCACGAGCAGAGGATAGCATGGACCAACTCTATCACGCAATCAGAGGGCTGTGATACACATGGAATGAGGCCCTCCTGTAGCATTGCGGAGCCGAACGGATGGGGGAAGGGTTTACTTTACGGATCAAGTCTCTCACGCTAGTCTATTCTGGATAGAGTTCTGCCCCACCCACTTGATCAAGCCATTTTGAATGTGGAGCAATAAACGCGACTTTCCCTGAAGGGTTTTGACTTGGTGGACTGTTCGCAGATCAACTCACTTTTCCTCCAAAGACGGTAAGTCATCAAGACTATGTATTCAAACACACTTATATTCAACTATCTATCGCTTCGATCGCCTTTTGCCTACTTAAAGTGAGCTACTCTGAATAGTAGTGTACGCGATCCGAAAGACAATAGCATCGTTGTACAGAAATATTCTTGCCACGCTCGTACTCACGTACGAGCAGATCCATTCGGATTAGGAGAACATCAAAACACCACAGTTGGAAGTTCCGGTTTGACGAACAAGGTCGCCAGATCAAGAGCAAATGAAGGACCTTCTCTTTTCGGTGAGTTCTATTTTATTGAGAGCATAAACTTACCCTACCCTTGGTTGCACAGTTTTTTCGTAGACAGAAAGGAAAGGGAAAGGGACTCCATATTGGATTGTCATAACTTGGGACCCCCAGGCTTGTGTGTTCAAAATTGTAGCCTAAGGTTATCACGCGCGGGATCCCAATCGGCATGGGGAGAAGGGTTCCCGCTTTAGAGAGAATGAGCAATTGATGCTCTTCGTATCGTAGAGAGCATGTACTGAAAAATGCCAAAGAGGCATCCGCACATGCGAACATGATTTAAGTAGAGACCTGAACCCCATATGTCCTAATTTCTTCTCTGATCTCTAGAGAGATACTATCCTCATCATTCCAAGTGACATGGGTATCCCAATGATCTATTGTCGCTTTAAAGACACTTGACCCAATATGCCTTTAGTGGAAGTGATCAAGTCGAGTAAATAAGGAGAGCTTCATGTCAATAAGGCCACACATGGAATGACGCCTCCATGTGGGAAAGTAGCGGCAAATCAAATTCAAGTCGAACGTCGGAATACGACCTCGTCACTCCTGCCGTTTTTTGCCCTCTGTTATACACGTGTGGAGTCAAGAAGGAAACAGGAGACAGCTGCGTTAGCTCGTGAGAGGGAGAAAGAGAGTGAATGAGTGAGTGAACATGAGCGAGAGGCTGTCCCAACAGCGTCGTATCTTGGTCAAATGTCGTGACAAGTCGGAGCAATATATGTCTCCTTTGTCCCGGTTATTTTTCTTTGCACGCACGCATCTATTGAGGGAAACGAGCAAAAGATTTGGCCACATGGCAAAGCACCAGCCTTTCCGTCTCTTCCCAAACAGGCGTTCGTCATTGGCAAGAATAGTTGATAGAGATACCCATGACGACGAGATAAGATCGGTCAGTCAAATTTTTGGGTACCTCTCCCTTCTCTCTCCCTTCTCCCTTCTCCCTCTCCCCTTTCCTCTCCCTCTCCCCATCTAAAGTATGGACGTCGTGGATTGCTGGGATGGGACCATGCTCTCTAGTTTGTTTCAAGTGAAGTTCATGTTCTTGCAAATGGTCGCTAGGCTATGGGCAATTGCAGACGCAGGAGAAGGTGCAGGTGCAGGGTGACATGTGTTGAAGGATTGGATAGTGAGCGCAGGGGAGTGAGCGACTAAAGCGACGAGGATTGCCCCAAGCAACACCAGTTGACGGACATGGACTGGTTCGAGCCGCTGCATAGTCAGGAACGAACATGGAAAGGGTTCAGAGAGTTCATGTGGTGATGGTTGCACTGCATGTCTCTTTGACTGTTTGATTTACGATCAAAAGATCCCACGACAGTTGGCAGAGTCCGTGCAGAGTTCATGTTTGTAAAGAGAAAGGCCAGAAGGCGGGGAGCCGGAAGGCAGCCACAACTGTTGTTGCATGTGGAAGCCCAAGGAGGAAGAAAGAGATAGGTCCGTAGGACAGCGACAACGACGACGACCCATTGACCACGATAGTGACAATGACATCTTTGCCACAACCGAATGTCCCCCTGGTGTCCCTTCTCCGAATTTCACATGTGAAAATACCGCGCTTTTATAATTCGAAAACCGCGATCGAGCAGCGGTTGTTTCTTGTGATCTGAGCGTGAATTTTCATACAACCCAAAGCCTTGCCTTGCCCTTGTTATTCTGCCTTTCTGCGTACAGTGAACTAGACACACGTTGAGAGCTGGAATGAGTCGAGGGAAAAACACGGTGTCCTCATCCTTTCTTTTGATAGCCTACAGTGAGCTTCGTGCACTTTGTGTACGGGTGACACGCTGTCTATCCAAGAGTGGCAGGCGATGGACAAAAGGGGGCCAACACTTGGTTCGTTTACATGGTCGGTGCTGCAGGTGCAACAGGTACTGTTTAACAGACAAGAGGATGCTTCGTGTGAATAACACCCAGCCGCAGCCGTCTTGGGACGTTGACGGCAGTTCCGAATCGGGGGTTTCTTGTTCTTATTCACGATCCAAGGGCCCTTGGATTCTCATATGACCGGCAATTGTGCCCAGTCTGATTACATACGCTGCCTCTTTTTACTATTTGGCTTGAGATGCTTGGCTGGGATGGAGTAGTGGTGAATGCTATATGGTTCTTTCTACACTATGATAGAAATGCTACTGGTTGATGCCAAGAGACAGTAGCATATGCAAACGGGTGGGATTCAAACGCAGCTGGGGCATGGCAACGTTGATGGACTGTTGTCTACCGCAGTCATTCTTAAATTACTGTTGGTACTGACAGAGATGGAGGCGAAGCAAGGAGTGACAATGAGTTAGTCCTGTAGACTTTTGGTCTGCCATGTATCGCCGAGGCAATATTTGGTGCCTGAATTTCTTTTATTCTGTCAGGCGAGCAACAGCTTGGGCAGAGCTGAGGTCAAATGCTCACTTCCTTGCCCAGGCCAAAGGTTGGATGGGCCATATCTTTCCAGTAAAGGCCTGTTGTGGATTGGACCACTAACCCAAGGTGTCCCGTTTGTTATCGATCGTCGAGGCAAAAAGTGCAGGCGAGGCAAGGCAAGGGCAGGGAATGATGTGTGGCACATGGCATATACGGATTGCGACTTTGGCTCAGCTTCGAGCAATCAATGGTCGGTAGTTCAATCGACGACCGCCTCCGAGCGAAGAAGGCAGAGCAAAAGGCGAGAGAGCAGGGAGAGGCAGAGCAGGGTAGAGCAGAACAGAGCCAAAGTCTTCTCCCCATCCTCTCTCTCAGTCTCTCTCTCCTCATATGCTATTGCTTAGCTGACCATTGTGGCATGGGCGACTTTCACGCTCTCGCCCGTGAGGGCGACAACAGTGCCCACATGCGAGGCTGCCGTCTGTCCCATATGTCTGGCGGAGGATGTGCGGAGAGTGCGGAGGAGACGACTAATATAAAACCCTCGATAGCCCCGGCAAGACGGTCTGTTTTTCTGCACATAACCACATCCGTCAGCCGATTGCCGCTCCTCCTTCATTCATTCATCTCGTCTCGGGATCATTTCGCGCCTTCTTCTGTGCATTGGCATCTCTGCATCCGTCCCTCACGCCAGCGCAATATACCCGTCTCCTCCGCATATCTCTTTCTGCACCCACACTCCGTCCCTGCAGCACATTTCCCCCCCAACAACTCCCTTCAGGTATCGTATCTGTACCCTGCAGCCCCGCTCCCGCGCGTCGACAAAGAGCGTGTCCGAGCCTTCGCACCCACCACAAACACGTTTCCGCCCCATACTTTTCCTCACCCAGTCAGCAAAGTCTTTACGATATGCTTTCCTTGCATCGATGCACACATTGCTGCATCTTGCCAATCCTCTTATTCCTTTGTCCTATCAGCCTCGTCTCCTATCTCTCTCTCTCTCTCCCTCCCTCTCTCTCTCTCTCCCTCCCTCTCTCTCTCTCTCTCTCTCTCTCTCTTTTCCCCTCTCCCTCTCCTTCTCTTTCCTTCTCTTTCTCTCTCCCGGGTAACCGAGTTGGAGATATCCTCTTGTCGACTCCACATCTCAGGCACGCAAACCGTTGGTGTCGTGTGTCCCTTCTGACCCACATGCCCCCGGTGCTGCCTGGAAACCCATCGTCAGCAAACCCTTTCCATAACCCACTTGCTTCTTTCAAACACACTTTCTCTTCTACCTGTTCACCTCGCCCCTTTTGAACACACCACAACCGTGACCCAATCCTTGCCAAGCTCTCCTTTTCCATGCCGCGGAAGAGCAAGAGATGATCATCCAATCCTCTCTTTCTCTTTCTCTTTCTCTTTCTCTTTCTCTCTCTCTCTCTCTCTGCTCGCCTTCCCGTGCTTGTCCTTGTGAGGGGTGGGCAAGAGGGGAGATACAATTATGACTTCAATCGCCCGACCCTCTCTCCACTGACCAAACACGCACACAGACGCCCAACATTACCTGCAGAATGATGCTTCCGCCCTTTTTTTTCTTTGTTTGCATTGTTTTTTAATAATACTTGACAAAGCCCAAATGCCGTGGGACTATCTCCGCCTATTGCCGTGTGGTGCCTGAATGATGGCCTGCGTCTGAGTGATGAAGAGCCATCCCATCAGACCAGACCCACACAACCTTCCACTCCGCCCAAACAGCTTATGGACTTTAGAGTCCCGGTGGGCATCATCCCAATCTGTCTCTCCTTCCTTCTCTCTCGCTCGCCCTTCTGCCCACCCACACTCATTCTCCATCGATCCAACATACTCACATACGCTTCTTTTTCACTTTTGCACTACCACCACACCTCGTACCCCTGTAGTTTTCCATAATGACGACCCCCAACCCACACTACAGCTCGTCCGAGTCTGAGCGCTCCGACATTGAGGACCGTGGCCACTCTCGTTCCTCGTCATCCTCTGTTGAAGAGATCGTCAAGGACGCCAATGGTCGCACCGTGCGTAAGGTCACCACCACCACTACCACCACTAAACGTGTCCTCTCCTCCTCTTCCTCGTCCTCGGCCGAGGCAGAGACCATCACCTCAGAGCAGTCGTCGACCACCACTGCCTCCGCTGGTGCTTCGTCACAAGGCTTCATTGCCCGTGTCAGCTCGCTGCCTCTTATCCACGACAGCGTTTCCACTCTTCACTCGATCGCCAAGGATAACAAGTACAGCCGTCTGGCCCTTGACAAGGCTGGCACTGCTGTTGAGACAGTCTCCAAGTACACCGAGGGCTATCAGAGCAGGCTCCAGCCCCACATCTCCAAGGTTGACGAGATCGCCAACAAGTCCTTGGATTTGCTCGAGACCACTTTCCCAATTGTCACCAAACCCACCGCTGAGATCGTGACTCAGGTGAAGAAGCCTTATGTCTATGTTGAGGAATCGTCCAAGAATGCGTACACGCAGATCCAGTCGACGATCGATGCCCGTGTTACGGCACCTGTCAAGACTGTGACCTCCTCCTTGGCCACGACCGCTTCCTCGACCGCAAACCAGATTGCTAGCCGAGTCAACACCCATGCTACCCCCATTGTCGATGGCCTCGAGACTATCGTCAACCGTTACCTGCCTGAGGCCGAAGTGGAGGAGACCACTGTCAGCCAGACCAACCAGGCGACCCGTGTGGTCGACCTTGGTCGTGCTGTCTCGCTCCACGTCTCTCGCCGCTTGAGCGTCGGTGTTGCACCCATCACTCAGTCGGCCCATGATCTTCGCAAGGCCGCTGAGAACAACGCTGCCTTGGTCAAGTCCAAGGAGTCGCTCCAAGCCCTGAACGTGCGCCTGAACGCTCTCGTTGAGGCCCTCCGTGCTCATGCCAAGGAGCTCCAGGAGAATGTTGGCCGTGTTCCTGCCGACGCATCTGCACGCGTGCACACGTTGAGCAGCAGCCTCTTGCTCGAGCTCGAGTCGTTGTCTGTGTACCTGCGTGAGCACAGCCCCAAGTTGCCCGAGTATGTCCAAATCCGTCTCGAGCCCCTTGTTGGCTTTATGAATGACCGGTATGCGGTCGTCAAGAGCGAGATCTCCAAGCCCGACGTTCCCGCCATCCAGAAGGCACGCAACATTCTCCAGGTCACGACTGAGGAGACCTTGCCAATCATCCAGAGCGCTGCTCAGGAGGTTAAGGAGTCCTTGGTCCAGTACCAGGTCTCGATCCAGGAGAATGTTCAGCGTGGTCTCCACAAGGTTCAGGAGGTGAACTGCTCTGTGAGCGATGCCGCCGTCCGTGCCGTCCACACTGCCCGTGTCACCCTTGTTGGTGGCGCCAAGTAAATAATGAGAAATGACTTTTTTTATAAACGACCAAAATAAGAATGCAACCAAAAAAAAACAAAAAAAGAGTAAATAACTGCAAAAGAAAAAAAGAAAAAAAAAATAGCGAATGATGGAGAAAGCGAACAAAAAGAGAGACCAGCGGTCTTTGTTCTTTTGTCAATGAGAATTCCTTTGGAGTATGAGCATGATGATCAAGAGTACATACTCCTAGCCAGTGCAATAAATCACGCTGAGAAAACATACACATACACACATACACACAAAAGACACGCGATGTGACAACAAATGGGCCAAAGAAAAGAAGAAAAGAAAAGAAAAGAAAATCGGCTCATCTGTCATAGTTTATCCGACTCTCTCTCTCTCTCTCTCTCTCTCTCTCTCTCTTTGTCTGTCTGCTGTGTGCTGACTTTTTTCTATGCTCCCGAGAAAGCATGTGGGATCTTTCAATAGCCTTTCCTAGACTTCACTCCGTTTTGCTATGACCAGGTCTAAAAAATGTTGGTTTAGAGCATTAGGTACAAGAGGTAGGGTGAGGTCAGAAATGAGCCAATAAGAAGTGTCACGAGTCAAAAGGAGCAATGACATGCGGTAAGAAAACAATAACAACAACAGCCATCAGGTGGAGAGAGAGAGAAAGGTCAAAGACAATAATGTAAGGAAATGAGGGAGGGGGGGAAAAAAACAATAGAGCAGATAGAAAGAGCACAATATAACATGCGGAGCAAATTCACTAGGAGAGAAGGAGTCCACGAGTTTTTAATATATTTATTTATCTTATTTTTACAAATGTAGTGCCAACTTGGATACAAGGACTGTCAGCATTTAACACCTTTGTAGAAGGCTCTGATTACACTCTGGGACTATCATTAAAGGGAAAAGAAGAAAAAATGAGTTATGGCAAAAAAGGGTTTGAAGAGTTCTCTGAATCAATCTTGTAACGGTCTCTGTGCATCCATCGCCGAAACTCGCTGATGGTAATAGACCGACACTGCTATGATGTAATTTATCTCTTTGTCGTGTAAAAATTCACTTGGTAACATTCACAAAAATGTCGTCTCAAGCGCACTTTGCTTGATCGTATCCTCCTAATTTTTTCTCATTCCAAAGAATAAGACATGTTTGGCTCGAGCTCCCGAGTTGAGCGAAAGAAACAATGAGAGAAAGAGAGAGAGAGAGAGAGAAGGTTCTCTGCTCTTGCATTTGTTTCTCGCTGACACAGCTGGAACACCCCCTAGATGAAGCGCCAAGAAAAAGAAAAAGAAAAAGAAAAAGAAAAAGAAAAAGAAAAAGAAAAAAAGAAAAAGAGAAGACTTTATTTGATTTCTCCGATACATCCCGCAGCGCATTGACCACCGGAGGTCGCCCCTAGAAAAGCTACCGACTGGAATGAATCGTGTCAAGACAAATCTCGAGAAGCGCGTTGGTTTTCTCGGGGTCTTCAACCATTGGGAAATGACCTGTATTGATAGTGTATTGGTGAAAATGCTTGAACAGATAAGGCATCCAGGCACTAAACTCGGGTCTCAGGATTGGATCCTCGGAAGCCATGATCAGATATGTTGGGTACGTGATCTGATCGAATCGTCTCGGGAAATCTAATAATTGCCATCCAGGTTCTATTGTGAGTCTTTTTTTTTTTTTTTTTTTTTTTTTTGTGTGTAGATCACAGGTTATGGGCGAAAGGCAAAAAAAATGAAAATACAAGTTTGGACTTACCGAGGTCCTCCTTGTGATTCAACTCTCGAGTCTTGTAATAGTTCAATGGTCCTCTAAAACCTGTTCTTCGGAATTGCTCCGCCAGGTAGTCGAGATCCTATAGAGAGGAAGGAAAATACAGAGACGGCGTGTCGATAGCCTGCAATCCATTTTGGACGCTTTTCCCAGAGCTGCTATACAAAGAGCGACACATTGATGCCAATAAAGCGGCCGATATTACCGCTCTTTTTTTTTTTTTTTTCAACGTACCTGCTGACTAGTTGTCCTAGAAGACTCGTAGACTAGCTCCAGAAATGTGCGAGGCTGAGAAATAGGCAAGTGCAGAACAGACATCAGCTGATAGGAATCATGAGGGAAAAAAAACGACCATTGGCACTATATACATGGCAAATACAATGAATCTCGTACATCGCCGTCCAGCAGCGGGACTAAATCTGGATCCATGAAATATCTCCAGTATCTAAACACGGGAATTGCCTCATACACGTCTTCCATTGACTCGAAATCTTCGCGGAATGGAAGTCCTGGCGTACAAATGCTGGAAAGCAAGGGGCGAATAGTTAGTTATCCCAAGGTGATACTTAGGTCTCAAATAAAGCATTTCCCCACAACCCATGGCATGTGAGAAACGACTCCTTTTCTTTTACCTGATCACGGCCAAGACTCGCTCAGGATACCAATCTGCGAAACGATAAGCCATAGCTCCGCCCCTACAAAGTATATGGTAGAGTGTTTTGTTGAGTGGATATTTACTCCTATACGACCCAATCAAGATTTGGGAACTTTTGACCCTCCTTGATTACCAATCATGGCCTATCATTGTGATCTTCTGAATGCCTAGGATATCCAATAGCTCCTTGATATGACCTGCTAGACTCTTGAGAGTGTAAAGAGCAATATCTTTTGGAGAATCCTACATGAGGAGGGTATCAAAGAGCCATAATGTTTAATTAGTAACTGACAATGGTGAGTCCTAAAAGCGCGACCATCCGTTATTTCTATCTATCAGTATAACGGCACTCAATTTCATCGAATCAAAAACACCAAGTAGAAAAAAAAGGTATTGGTAATAGTCCTCTGTCCTAGCTTCGAGGCTGTTTGGTTATACCGTTTGACCATAGCCAAGACAGTCTATCGCAATTGCTCGATATCCTTTCTTCGCTACTGGCTTGATCTGGTGTCGCCAGCCATACCAGAGGTCTGGGAATCCATGGAGGAAAAGAATAGGAGGATCCTTGAGATCCCCTTCCTCAACATAGTCTATTAATATAAATGAGATAAGTGTTGGGTATGAGCTCTCAACGGCGACTGTCTTTAAGAACTGCTTCAAATAGGGATGTAGCGCTATTCAGACTCGGGTCGCAAGCTAGCGAGAGCTAAGTGTCCCTGTTCTCTCTAAATAGAACTCTCTACTCTTGACTAGGAGGAAACCAGTGGCTACTTACGATATTTGTGCCCGCCCACATTTACAAACTTGTGGGTAAAACTACAAAAAAATTGGAGAGTAAGCTAACATTTGAGACTGAGCGCTTTGCGGGCGGTTCAAATGAATTCATGATCCCGAAAGAACAAGAAAAGGAAAAAGTCATCGGTACTCTTCGGGCTCATGCTGCTTGATCTTGTTCATAATCTAACGTTCTTTGGGTTGGTGAGAAATAAGAGAACAGAGGAAAAGAGAATAATGCGATTCCAACTCGCTCTACATTGCTTACGCCAGCTGTGACAAGTTTTGGGGACCTCCCCTCTTTTCTTTTATTATTATTATCATTTTATTTCACATAAAGTTAGAAGCTGTCCTCACAGGTCCTCTCCTAAACTTCCTCGTTGAGCCTTCTCGGTTGGATTTTCTCCAGATCTTTCTTCGTGGTGCTGGTGCTCCTTGACAGCGGATGCCTTGGGTTGGTCAGAGGGTTTGCCAGCGAATGATTGCTTGATGTTGTCTAAACCAGTCGAAATGGCCGAGCCAACGTTTACAAGCCATTGACCCCAGGTTTCAGTCTTTTGGTGTTCTCCATTCTTTCCCTCTCCTCCCTCGACTTCAACCTTCTCCTTTGAGGCGTGGCTATTATGCGACCCCCCACCTTTTCCTCGTGATGACTTTTCGGCGTTTTTGTTGCCTACCGGATGCTGTTTCGATTCCTTTTTGAACTTTGCATGTTCCTTCCTATCCGGAGCTCCATCGGCGCTATCGTCACCAGAGTGCGGCATCTTCCCATGATTCTTCTTATCTGGGCTAGCGTCCTTTCCTTTGTGCTCTTTCTTCTCGCCACGAGTTGGCATCACTTCAATATCGCCGTGCAGACCTTTGATCGTAACTGGGTCGATGCTCACAAGAAGGTCCTCGGCACCAAACTTGGTCTTGTCTGCCCTAGCAGCCATGACTAGTATAAAAAATATAAAAAAGCGCAGATTTCCCCGAACGCTTTATATCAGTATCGTGCCATGTCCTTCTCTTCTCGGATGCACTAGAGGATAGCGATGTTACCTCTCTCTTTCTCTTGGCGCTTCGCTTCTACCATCGCACGATACTTCTTAAATCGCCTCCGAAGAGGTGTGACGACTTTGTGGGGATGCACGCGCTTTGGGATGGTATTCTCTAGCTTTTGTCGGCTTGGATTCCCTACAGAGGCAATAGCCAATCTTTGGGATTCGTCGATATATTGAAGTGACATCTGATGCTTGGTCACGTCAAGGCCTTGGGGGATGTTCAAATCGTCTGCACTACCGCCTAGGCTTTTGCGAACTTTCATCTCTGCGACTTCATCCTCATCTTCGTCCCTATCTTCATCTTCATCCCTGTCCTCATCCCCGTCCTTATCTTCGTCCTCATCCCTGTCTTCATCCTCGTCATTGTCTTCATCCCTATCTTCGTCTTCGTCATCCTCGTGTTTATCGTGCTTTTCCTTGTGTTTGGAATGTTTCCTCTCGCTCTGAACATCCACTTCATCACTGTCGTTCTCATCCGGGTCTTCGTCTCTATCATCATCCCTGTCTTCATCCCTGTCTTCATCCCTGTCTTCATCCCTGTCTTCATCTTTGTCTTCATCGCTATCTTCGTCATCCTCGTTGTCCTTGTTCTTGTTTTTGGTCTTGGATTTTTCCTTTCTTTTACCATCGCCATTCTTTGCCCTTTGAGCGTCTTTATCTGCCTTTGGACTGCCCTTGATGTTGAATGGTTTAGAGACATCTATGATGACACCATCCGACCCTTGGAGTCCCAAATGGTACCCATCTCCGATAAATTTCTGACCATCGTCGTTGGTCAGAGTGAATGTACACTTTCCGGAACCAGTGATCAGACCCTGGCAGAGCACCAAGAGTGGAGATTGATCCTTGATTAAGACCACTGCCTGTTCGACCGTGCCCAAGGACGGCTGGCCTATCCACTCGATTGTAGTCTCTCGACCAAGAACTAACTCCTTGGGCGTCACAAATTTGAGTGCTTGAGCGAGATGGGAAGTGGCAATAATAGTGACCAGCGGGCCAAGGAAAGCTGCCTTTTGGGGTCTCATCGTCCTGTACCTGGTTCCTTTGAAACGGAGGGGGGGGAGGGGGAATCTAAAGAGTGTGAGTGGAGAGGTAGAAGATGGAGTGAAAGAGAGAAAGAGAGAAAAACACTTTGAGGATAAGAAGCAGAATAGGAACTGGGAGGAAGAGGAAAGAGGTGAAAGCAACAGGAAAGAGGAATAAGTGTCTCCTCTCTGTTCTCTTTCTTTCTGTAGAATTGTTCCAGTTAGCACGTTTGCTCTGGGAAGAAAGGGGCAAAAGGCATTGAAAAAAGTTAGAATCAAAAACGTGATATATTGCCAATCCTTCCAGGGACTCTAGAAAAAATATTAAAATGCAGGTTCCTTTAGCAATGAGTAGCCGGAACCTAGACGGTCGTGGAATATGGAAGGAACCGACCTGTTCTGGGTAGCGTAGTGTAGAGTGAGAGGTACAGGTTCAGTCGGTGGAACGACGGGGTCGCGAAGGAAAGAGTGAGGACCCCTTAACATTTGAAATTTTTCTCGATATTACTGTTGCCGCACCGAGGTCTCAGTAGTTCCTTCTTTTGAACATTAATCATGGGTGCGTCTCATACTAAAAGCCAGCATTGCCAGATGGATATCTCGTTGGAGTGAATATCCATCGAACAGACTCCATGGATCATTCGCTATCCATCCAACGATCCATCGACTTCACAGTTACTACTCAACGTCCAGGATATGTCAATACTTGTTTTTCCGACTCAATCGACACTCATCTCGACTTGGACCAAATCGATTGCTTGTGGACCCTCTCGATCTGAATCCTAGCTGTCTTGTCCTGTGGAAGCAAGACTAGATGCAGGATGACTGGGAACAATCTCCTGAACAACTGGCAATGCAACAGGAGCCTCGGTGTTGTAGACGATGCTCATTCCTTGGGCTCTGTCTGATGTCTTGGTCTTTTGATTGTCGTTTGCAACGGGAACAGCAAGAAAGGGGTTCTTCAACATGGCAAAGTTATGTGAGGCTGGATTCACGCTCGATGAAGACTCAGTGTTCTTGATTAAGGATGAGCAAAGGAGACGATGTCATGACAACCTTCGTCTTTCACGGACCAAAGGGACTCTTAGGCTCGCTTTTATTTGCTCTAAACCTTGACTTGAACGCCTAGTCTACCATGGAAGTTCAAACCCTTTCCCATCACAATCAACAACATCAGCATGTGAAGCAGTCCAACAGAATACTTCATCTTACTACTACGCCCATACCATAGCAGCTCTGGATCAGTGCCATCTCTTCCGACTACCAAAAAAAACACAAATCGTTTGGCAAAAGAGAACATCCATCACTTACACATGACTCTTTCTGCTCTCTGTCATCCTATGCAGGTATCAGCAGAGACTCCCGCCACAAGCGCTCCGCTACTGGAGCCAAGCGCGCCCAGTACCGCAAGAAGAGAAAGTTCGAGATGGGTCGCCAGGCTGCCAACACCAAGCTCGGTTCTAAGCGCATCCACGAGGTCCGCACCCGTGGTGGCCACAAGAAGTTCCGTGCCCTTCGTCTTGACTCTGGAAACTTCTCCTGGGGTTCCGAGGCCATCTCTCGCAAGACCCGTATCGTTGCCGTTGTCTACAACGCCTCCAACAACGAGTTGGTCCGTACCGGTACTATTGTGAAGAACGCCATCGTCCAGATCGATGCCACCCCCTTCCGCCAGTGGTACGAGGCTCACTACGCCTCTCCCATCGGTGCTCGCAAGGCCAAGGGTGCCAACAAGGTACAGATCTGACTCCCTTCTCTCTCCATAATCCACAAAGGATGAAGACGAAAACACGATTTTGAAGCAACAGCGCATGGACAGTATGAGGCTCTATTGGCTTTGGGAAAGAGGATGTATGAAGGCCAGAACGGTACTTTATGGATCATTTGCACAATGGAATGGAGCTATCCAACAGGAGTATTTTTTTCAGCAACTGGACCAATAGACAGGACAATGCTGTTTTCCCGACTACGGCAAAAAGTCAAAATCCAACTACCAAATCAATTGCCGATCTAAGCTACAGAGTATGAATCTGACCGACTTCTTTATTCTCATCATGCAATTCCTCTAGGCCGAGTCTGAGGAGCTCACCAAGGCTCGCTCGAACCACGTCCAGCGCAAGATCGAGGCCCGCAAGGCTTCCGCCAAGGTTGACCCCGCTCTTGACCACCAGTTCGCTGCTGGCCGTATCTATGCCTGCATCTCGTCTCGCCCTGGTCAGTCTGGCCGTGCTGACGGATACATTCTTGAGGGCCAGGAGTTGGCTTTCTACATCCGTAAGCTTAAGAAGTAAATGAAGCACTTTTTGGTTGACTTTCTCATAAAAAAAGAAAAGCAATTAAAAGGTCTTGACCTTGATGGTGTCATGCCCCATATATAAATGTGTACATACCTGGCTTTGGGTGGGATGGTGAGCCTATTGGCGATGCTGTTTAATGTAATTGAGAGGAGAGCACGCGCGTGTGTGTTAAGTCGCGTTTCCTAGGACGTGCCATAACGAGTCAGATATTGATGATTACTGTAGTAGAGATGGTCCCCAGGAAAAAAAAAAAAAAAAAAATACGAAAAAGAAAATGCGGGCAGTTCCGAAGGGGAGAGTGCGGGTTTAAGGAAAGTGGAGGTATAAAAGGGACGATGAGACTTTCATTGTTCCTTCTCTTTGCCTCTCTTTCCTTTCATCGTTTTTTGTTCAACATCCTCCTTTGCCCAAGCTCTTTCTTTCTTTCTTTCTTTCTTTTCTTTTTTTTTTTTTTTTTTTTTTTATTGGCATTAGGGATTTGTAACCATGGCTCATCAAAGTCCAATTACCTGCCATGTCTTGGACTCGTCCATTGGTCGACCTGGCAGAAATGTGCCCGTCAAGCTGGAGCGACTTGACTCGACTGCTGGTGCTGCTAACACCTGGTCAAGCCTTGCTGAGGGGTAAGGAAAAACGCATTGACTCCTTCTTCGCCCCTTGTTCCTAGTCTCGTTTTTGCGCTCTCACGCCCCAATGGGCCACACATCTTGCTCTAACATACCCCCCTTCCCACTCTTTTCTCTCGGATTACCAGAGTGACGGACGACGATGGACGCGTCAGCGGTTTGTTGGCTCCCACGCATAAGCTCGTTCCAGGTCTTTACAAGATGACCTTCCAAACAGCCGAGTACTGGCCCACGGTTGGCGTTGCAAACTCCTTTTTCCCATATGTCGAGGTAAAGACGAAACCCAAGGACTACACGCGAAGGACTTGAACTTGAAAGAGTTCAACATCATCATCAAAAATCTTCTACTAAAATACTACCATACTCCCATCATCACGACTTGCTTTTTTAGATTGTCTTTACCATCGAGTCAGGAGCCGAAGATCAACACTACCATATTCCACTGCTTCTGAGCCCATACTCTTACACCACCTACCGAGGCTCATAGACAAGGCGATTCTTATGGCTTACCATGTGGAGACCATCACAGAATAAAGAAGGCGAGAGTGCGGTATAATGGAATGAACTTTTGTTTTTCTTATTTTCTTTTTCTTCAGAGCGTCAAAGCTCAAGTATTCTGGTAACTTATTTGTTGATCACTGTGGAATGCTAGCCTGTGTGTTACCCTGGAAAAACTTTTTTTTTGATGGTTTTCTTTTTAATGCCCCCAAGGCTCTTGGATTAGTTCACTTGTGCCTCAACGCCCTCAATGCTGATTTGACCCTGGCTTTGTTGACCTGTTCAAAAAAAAATATTGAGTCCATCAATCAAAGGATAAAGAATCGGTGAGATGATGTCGCAGAGACAAAAGAAGTGGCCGTAAAGCGAGATGAATGGGATTGAAAAAAAAAAAAAAAAAAAAAAAAAAAACTTACGTTGACGGACTTGCTCTGCTTGGACTTGACGAGCTTGGAGCTTTTCCTTCAGGGCATTTTCGAGATCAATACGACGTAACTCAGCGGCCTTCATCTTTTGTTCCAACTCGGCCTTTTGCTGTTCATACTGTGCAACAGCTGCTTCCGAAGAGTCGGCTTCCCGAATTTGCTTGACTCGTGCAAGGTGCTCTTCTAGCTTCCTGATCTTCTCTTCTTCGAGTGCCTTGCGTCTCTCCTCAGCTTGTGCCAGTTTGTCTCTGATTTCTTTGATTTCTGCATCGCGCGCGAGACTGGATCCAAAGAAGAAAAAAGAAGGTGCATGAGCAGGTCAGGAAAAAAGAGTAACAAGCTACAAAAATCAGGGGCGCAGTGCTGAGAGGAGGGTTGTGAGACTTACTGGTCGTCTTTCTGGAAAGCAGCGACCTTGGCTGAATGCTCCTCGAGTTTACTCAGGCGGGCACGTTCCTGCCATTTTTTTTTTTTTTTTTTTTTTTTTTTTTTTTTTTTTGGGCAAGTGGCGAATCAGGAGCATAGGCACCAAGACAGAAGCAAAGAAAGAACGGCACCTGTTAGTCCTTCTCGACTCTCCCCAAGGATTGCTTTACCACATTACTTTGTTCCGTCCTCTTACGTCCAGCCCTGTCTCTTTGCATGTATTCCTATAGACTAAGACCTGACCATGCATCAACTTCCCCTCCTTTGTCCCGCACAGGTCCCGCACCCACTCCTCCTTCACCTCCCTTGGAATACTTGGCCCATACTCAGTGCCTCTGACGCTTCAGTGCCTTACTCCCCCACCTGCTTTTGTTCCTTTCCCTTTTCCCTTTCATTTTGTGCACATTGACCGAGGCCTCGGGAAGAAAACAAATCAGGTCCCATGAGTAGTGTCCTCCTCCTTTTGTTTGTTCACACTCATACCTGTTCCTGACGAACACGTTCAGCGTTCTCGTGTTTTTCGCGCATTCGCTCAATGGACTCGCCACGGCTTTGGTCAGCCTCTTGCTTGGTCCGTTCACTAACCATCTTGGCATGATTGACATCCCCAGCTGCCTTCTGGACGCGCTCTTCCTCGAGTTTCTGAGAAGAAAGAATAGCACACAGACATGAATACAGTAATTAATGGGCTGTAGAAGAGATATCTATGATAGAACATTCACCATCTTACCTTGCGTCTCTCCTCGGCCCCGGCAAGCTTGTTCTCAATATCTTGTTGTGTCCTAAAATAAAGACGAGAGAAAGAGAGAGAGAGAGAGAGAGAGAGAGAGAGAGAGAGAGAGAGAGCGTGTCAGGAACGATTAGGATTCCTTTCCCACGATGATTTGTTGCAAGGGATGGGAAGGGAGAGAGGAAAACAGGGCTGCTTTTTTACTTGTCAGGAGTATCAAGCTGCTGAAGTCTTGCCAGTAAGTGTGGAGGCACTACAGGCTTGGTGCCAGGTGCAACGTCCAACTCTGCAAGAATACTCTCGTCATGAATTTCCTGTTGCTGCGTCTTGGATACCGTGGCAGTAGCGGTGGTGGTGTCAGCTGGCGTGGCCATGATTGGTATTGATAATACTAGGAACAGGGGTCTGCGAGGTTTCCTGTCAGGTACTTGTTGAGGAGAAGGGGTGATGCAGAAAGTGCTAGTGAGTGTTGAGAGAAGCTGAAGAAAGAAAGAAAAAGAGAAAGGCCACTGGGAGGACAGACGAGTTTAAATACCTGTACAGAGGAAGGTAGCAGAGACTGGAGCAAGAACAAGGAAGTCTTCGTGCCAGATGAGCACCCGCCGCCATGCAATGTAACCACATTCGGATACTCGTGCTCAAGTCTATACTGCTGCATGATTCCACCCCTTCTTACAATTTTGTCCTTTGTTCCCCCGCCTATATTTCTCTTGGTTAGAGAGTGGTGATCATCCAGGACCCAGAACGTGGTCTCCCTTTATTTCTCTATCTTTTTGGGCATCACCCTGCTTGCCAAAGAAAATCATCATGTTGAGGAAAAAAGAAAGCCGAAGCGCATAACCTTTGTATTCAGTGCACCAACATGAAGCCCATCTTTCTTCCCAAACCTTGGAGTCCCCCGTCTTTTTTTTTTTTTTTTTTTTTTTTTAAGAAAATGGGGCTCAAAGCGCGCGGTCATAGGCACAAGACGTGTATTATGACATCGAGGCACCAAGATGAACAGCAGCCTCCTGTATTACTCCTGGGCTGAGCACCTTTGTTCAGAAGAGGTTTTGCTCCGACTTTCACTCTGAACAGGCTGCGCGTCTTTGTATCACTTATGTCTGAAAGCGACCGTCTGCTCTGCACCATCTCTCCGTGATATCACTATCCCTTCTGTTTTCAGCTTATGAAGGACAGCTCTTTTCCCTTTGCCATTTTTCTTTTCCTATCACTATTGTCTCCTTCCCCTCAGCTTTGACCAGCCTTGTGGCCAAATGGAATCCTTCAATCTTGATCAAACTCATTGCCCATGGTCCTCCATTTCAGCCAGCGAAGGTCGTTACAATGGAGAGAATTCACGCAATGTGATGAGTGAACAAAAGAGCAATTCACCTTGCAGCTTTTGCAAGATCATTCTCAAGATCTCAGGGTTGGACCTGTCTTTCGAGATTCCTCAATAAGCGTGACTTTACCACTCCTACGATTACTAACTGAAATTGTAGACGTTGTTTGTTACGACAGGGAGAATAACAAATACCCGATATCCCATATCAGATTTTCAAGTAAACATTGAAGAGGGTGCGCAACACTCGATCTGTCGAGACTGTACAATACGGAAGAGACCTTCCATGCCTAAATGAGTGAAGACAATCGCTCATGGGCAAAGTTATCCCAACAGCCCTTCGGGCGATTTGGCAACAATGATCCGAGTATGTTCAAGTTACTCCGTTTTGAAGTAGATAGAGATGGCTATCGATGGTGTGGACTTTGAATTGGCCCTTGGTCCACACAAGTATGGCGAAATAGTTAGAATCGGCGACTATAACTTTGCTAACGACGACGACGGCGTATAGGACTTGCTCTTCGGTGGAGGGGTCAAGTGGGCTGATCGCAAGGAAATTATAGAACTATCTATTCCAGTCGGACAAAGATATAACCCTCTGCCTCAAGGTTGAAGTTTTTACTCGATCTGAAAAGTGAAAATCCTTCCTGTTATAGTGGAATGTGCTTGTGACTTTGGCTTGTTATAGATCGCAACATTTTCTCGGCTAAGTCGTTAGATAGGAACCTAAATAGAGCCAGAGGAGGTGCTTTGGGTCGTCTACAGCGAGAGCTCCAGACAGGATCATTTTCACCTTGCTGGAGGGCTTTGAGGACCAGTGTGAACACCGACCCTTGCTCATAAATAAAAACACGCCCAATATCACCGATCTTACGTCTCTCATTTTTACCATAGCTGATGTTCTGACAACCAGCAGGTTGACCATTTGGTCCAAACAGTACCATTCTCAGGCCTCATAAAAATTCTCAAAAAAGAATATAGAAAAAAACTGTCGCTTTGGTATGACAAACACAGTCAAACTTCGACAATATCCGCCAGGCACCGGGCCTGTGACTTTGTCTGGTCTTTGGGAGTTCAAAGCAATCAAGAATTGGTTTGGAATCAAGACGGTTGCAATTATTTTCCACAGCCTTTACAACGCATCAGAACTCCTTTCAAAGTTAAAGGCTGAAGAGCTCCTGGGTTTGATAACTACCAAGCAAGAAAAAGGCAACGTGTTGTCGGACAGCGACCAAAATAAAGGGATCCTGAAATTGGGGGAGGAGGGTTCTGAATTCTGAGGGATCTTGCCGACCCCAAGAAGAAGAACCGAGGGATCTTGCATGCGGGTGAGGGCAATTATTCAATGGCCAAATTGAAGAGGTTCCCAAATCCCGGAGGGAGCATGCATTTAATCTGTAACGACAACTTGACAAGAACTAGATGACTCGCACCAGAAGAAATCAACCCGGTACTGATTTCTTGCTATGACCAAAAGAAGGCCTTCTTATCTTATGAACAGAAGACGGGGTTCGCAACAAGAGATCATCATTTTATCTCTTCACCCACCCTGTTCTGTGCCTATTTGCATGCCAAGTAGTGGTATTTTACAGATGATATTGCAGGCTTGGTTGTGTTGCAAGGACACCTGAATATTATTTCGGACATTGGATCACGGCAAATGGCCAAAAAGGATCCAGTAACATAGCATTTGAATTCAACTTGTATTTGCGAATTGAATCGAGTAATATGTTTGACCTCCTCCTTATTCAAGGACTCTGTTGATTTGGCTAACAAGCTGAGCTTGTATAAAAAGCATGAACAAGATCTTTTTCCCTTTAGAGTACCCTTGGGTTGTTGGAATTCCTCGTCGGTTAACTCTTGAATAAGCATCTTAGTTGGGTCCTTTAGATGGATGATGTGGAAAGAATAAGTGATGTGACAAACTTTGCCTGTGGCTAAGGGTGGCGGAGAGAACGAGTATTGGAAGGGCCGCTAAGTGCAGGGTCTCAACAGTCAGAAAGACAAATTAGGCAGCCACAAGGCATGCCCAGGACCTACCACCGCACTGTTTCATCATCTCACTTGTCAAGGTCGCCTCCTTCTTCTCCGAAGCCGCTCAACCTTGTACAGTCAGCACTCGTTCGATATCAAGAGCCTGTGTTAGTTCTCCATCTGTCTCTTCAACGACTTCGTCAGTCAATTCCTACCTCTTCAATTAACCTCCAAATCCCTTCTATCAACGTTCAGTGCCACAGGCATTCCCCATGCAATATGACACTCTTGAACCCCACTCACGGGATCTCAGGCACAAATGGTTGCTCCTTGGCTTCGTATCCGCATCGTTTCCTTACCCCTTATCCCTCGACCCTCCATAGTAGGCGCTCTTCCCTTATCGCCTTGCTTCTTCCACTCTGTTCTTTCACACTGTCCTTTCCACTTGCCCTTTCCATTCCGTTCTTTTCATCTTGTTTCTTCTACCCTGGTCTTTTACTATGTTCTTCCATCGCTAATACATATCCTTCTCTCAATTCTCTCTTGTTCGTAGGATGCTACAGCGCGATCAGACGTGCTGCCAAGTCAAGCCATGACGCAGAGCATACCCGAAGTCATCCACAGGCAGAACCAGCAGGGTAAGTTGACTTTTAAGGCATTAATGAGTGTGTCCTTGGCTTACCCGCTTACCATTTATCGATGCGTGATTTCTTTAATAGATTCAGTAAGCGCCACTCTTCGACTCTGCGGTTCCTGTCTTACGCTTTTCAGCATCGAGGTAATAGCCTTTCTCCTCCCCTCCTTTTCTGACCATTGATCTCGTATTAGCAGCGCCTGTCGTCGAGTTTGAGAAGCATAGGACAGGGAGCAAGACCGACCACACCATCGTAGACAGAGTAGACTCAACAAATCAGGTGGCTTATGAGGAAGCAGGCATTTTTTGCTTACAGAATTTGCTCGTGGAGTAAGGTCGCTCCATTGAATGCTTGAATGCCTGCAAAGAATTGACATTCCACCATCATGGACAGCGGGAACAACAAAAAGCGGCCTGCGCCAGCAGCAGCGCAGGGCAAGGACAAGAAGAAGGGTAAACTCTATTTCAGCGCAATGTCCTTCTTCTGTTCTTCGTCAAAAAAAAAATCTCGTTTAAAGCAGAACTCACTTTTGACAACCGTGAAGGCTGACACCTTCCTGTGGGCCATCGATACGAATAGCCAAGATATTTACTGCACGAACTATCCAGACCCAACAGGCGACACGTAAGTTGGAGCACGGTTGCATACCCTCCTCTACAATTTTGAAGTATCATTAAGGCCAAGATCAGCTAACTCATGATGCTTTCTAAAATGCTTGTAGGTATGGAGATCCGCGCCAACAAAGTGGATGTAGTCAACTTTACGGAGGTTAGTCTTAATTTTTGTTTGTCCATCGTGGTGCTTCCTTCCTTGATACCCGAGGATGAATAGCGAGGATGGAGAAGGAGCCGCTTTCTGTCCTTGGTCCTCCACTTGATCGCCTAATTCACATTTCTTTTTCTTCCCCTTTTTTTTTCTTTATTTTAGGCTCGAGCTTTTGAAATCAGCGCGATGCACAATGCCATGGCAAAATCTCGGGACTCAGCGGCTCAGAGGGCTTTCCAGAGTTTGCCCAGGAATCTGAGGCGCAGAACCGCCAGTTTCAACCTGAATCGACTTCCAGCTCGATTACGCGAACGAGCTCAGCGCGAGGTAGAGCAGAAAACAAAGAAAAGAAAAAAAAATCAAGATCATTTGGATCATGGATCATCACAGCACGCGTAACAGGAAAGCTATTAACGAAACAACTACTTCGAACTTCTTTCTGGAATGCGCTCGCATAGGTTGAATCGGATCCAGTAAAGAAAGGGAAAAAACCAGACTGTAGATTCAAGCGGAGAAAAACGAGGACTCTACTGGAGGAATACTCAAAAAGACAAGAGGATAAACAGTGGCTCGAGACTCATATTTGGCATGCCAAGCGTATGAAGATGACCGAGCTATGGGGATTCAAATTGGTAAGGAAGAAGGACAATATTATTTTCAGCTCTACATGTTGATAGAGTGGTTTAATGGCTCGAGTCATTTGATAGAGACTAACAAATTATTCGACAATCCGGTTTCTCTCTGTAAAGCCTGAACATTCCAATGAAAACGGAATTCGATCTACCTACAAATCGAGCCACCATCAGTGCATCATACAGGACATGTCATATTTTGGATTCATGGAAATCAATGGACGCAAAAAATCGATCGTCAGACTCTTTGAGTCTATGTTTGACCCAAGCATGCCGTCAGTTGGCAGTGCCAGGTACAGTATATGTTTACGACTTCGTCAAGCCTTGAGAGTTTTCTCACTCGCTTCACTGATGCTTACTAACTCACCGCTACTCTACAAATTAGATACACTAATGGCACGAGGCATTTTTCTGCCTTTCTGTACGAACACGGGTCCTTTCCTCAAAAGCTGGTTGGACCTGCATGTTTCTTGTGGAGGCAACAGATTACATCAGGAACAACATCCTCAGATATGGAAACGGATGATGGCCCTCTATCAGGAAATGGACGACTCTGGGTTTGGCTCCACCCTTCAGCATTTGAGCATGCACTACGATCGGTGAAAGAGGCGATCACTGGTTTGAAATTGGAGAAACGAGTGTCTGTCAAGGATCTGGAAAGTTCCCTTGTCATGTTTGACTTTACAGGACCAAGATCAACTGCACTTTTGAAAGCCGTCTTGAATCTGAATGAATCGGATGAGGCAAAACCATACCAGGATGCGCACAAAGTGAGTCTTAGAAAAAAAAAAAAAAAAAAAAGAATAAGCTGCTCAATGTGTCTAGAGTATTTCCACACACTCACTCTCAAAAATCCAATCTCGCTATGTGCTAGGCTTGGAAGCTGCTATCCAGCCTAAGGTCATCTACATCGGCTCCTCCAGGTGCCGCAATTAGTCTTTTAGTAGATGACCCCCGACTCAAGTAAGTAACCTCCAGATTGGTATTGATAATGCAGTTATTAAGTTTAACTCCATCCTAGTGTAGATCACTGGTATTCCACATATTGTAATACACAAAGTTGTGCCGAGTTGGCGCCACTGCTAATCGCTAGTTTGGCTCTCTATCTAGATTCCCACAAGAAGCCGAGCCTCGACGACCTGCCCTTCCTATGCAAGAGGAGAAGGATACTCTTGGGCTACTTACTCATTGGCCAGATAACATTGCAGCTTCATCTATCTGGGACCAACAAGAGCGGGAGAGCGTCAAGAACAAAATGATCTCTATTTCTGATCTGAACAAGCGCCGATCAGAGTTTTTAGTCCCAGGATCAAAACTGTCGCCCACAGAAACCGACTCACGAATTCCAGTAATGCTCCTTCAGCGACAAGGAAGACCTCAGATTTCCCGAGACTTGGGAGGCACAGATAACGAGTACCTGTGTGGCTGGACTTTGATCGTTCCTCGTGGCTGGGGAATGCCCTTTTGGAAATCATTTATTTTTGCAGGCGCTCGGGCTGGTGGAATTCGAGAGCGGAGAAGCTTTCACTTTGAGGCCAGACAATCTTGCTTCCCTTATGACTTCCCCACTACCAAGGCTTATGATGATTTTGCAAGCGAGTACAAGAAGGTGACTGAAGGGAAATATAACCGAACCCCGGTTGCGAAAAGATTCAATTATGCTAAGATGGGAGTGGAAGATCCTTTTGAGGCTCCTTGGACCAAGTGTCTTGCTGTTGGAGCCACACTTTTGGGTTTTGACGGTTCAGAGGTACACAAGGAGAAAACTATCATGGAGCTGGAAGAGACCGGACAAAATGACCAGGATACGAGCGACAAGAACAATGAGAATAGTGTTGTGAAGGCACTTGGCCTCGACCCCAAAAAGATTTGGCTCCTACAAAGTCCCAAGCTCGTCGACGCACTTGTTGATGCAGCGTGGGTAGCTGGTGGTGGCCGATATGACAAATCAGCTCCAGAAGAGAAGGCTACAGGTTCCTTGCGGCTGGATCTGAAGAGGCTGAACAATGTTGTCCTAATTTCTTTGGGTGAAATGTTGAAGCAGTCGTCGATCCTACCTTGGCCTCGTGTCGAGGATGCGCTCGTTCGTGTGGGGATTGATTTTATGAACCGAGGCAAGATTAGTGAAAACGGTATGATCTATGCCATTCCCGAGGACAAGTATGAAACTTGGCTTGCTCGCGCCAAGGTTCGAGGTAAACGTGAGATTACAGGGAAACCACGGTTTGCACCGAAACCTATCCGAGAATGGGTTGATCTTGACTTGGAAGAGGAAGATGACAAAGAAGACAAGGAGTTTGATTTTGACAAACTGGTATGTTTTACCCTTTTTATTTTGTGCTGCCTTTTGAAATGAACTACGAGCTCAATATTAATCATGATACGGGGGATGTCCGGGTATTGCAATGAATAGGCGACCACTCAACCTCCGCCAGAAACATTGATCGGATATGTGACGACGGGACAGTACTGCTACAGCGATGGAAAGAGCTACGGTATCGGGTGTTGCTCAGCAACGGGCGTTGCAAGCGTTCTGGAGCTTGAGACAAGATACAAATTGAAGCACAAGATCGAGGCAGGTCCCTATATTGACCTAGAAGCAGAAATGAGCAACACTCGACTGGTCAACTTTCAAAAAGTACCCCGGATGATGGTGATTGTCCGGAGTACCCGCAGCAGAGTATCAAGACTTGCAAAACTCAGTATGCTAACATAATCCAAAATATAAATTTGCATAAGGAAAAACTTGCGTGGAGCTTGATGCTCGCGAGTCCTTTGACTTGAAGAGGACAGTGCTCTTTTTTTTTCTCTGACACAATCGTTTGCAAAGCAACAGTTCAAAAAAGCGAATTTCCTCACCTTAAAAAAAGACAATGGGACTGCTTATCACGTGTGTATGTTTTCGTTTACACTTTTTTTTTTTTTTTTTTTTTTTTGAGAGGCAAAGCTCCATTTAGTGCATGCCCCTTTCTGTTCCCATCGTCTTTCCAAGAATACTCGATCGAAATGGAGGTGCATCGTTGTCGATTCGTGGATTACATCCCATCGGCCATCAATGCTCTCGCCTTTGCTCCTAAGACGACTCGACCTGTGATGGCATGTGGTCGAGCGAATGGTGATATCGAAATCTGGAATCCCGCAAACGACTGGACCTTGGCAAAGGTATGTCCTCCCAACGTTCTGCCTCCAACGCCGAAAATGCACTTCATTCTGACACACCACCTTCCAACACACCAAACTATGCTCCTTGAGAACCACATCCACTTACCAAACTTCCCACCACTCTCTCTATCTCACAGATCATCCCTGGAGGCAAGAACACATCGGTCGAGACCCTTGCCTGGTCACATCAAACGATCTTGACAGAAGATGAGGATTTCTGGGACTCGGAAAAGGAGAAGAAGAGAGCCTTGAGGAAGCTCGCCAGAGCCCCACCAAGACTCTTTTCTGCAGGATTGAACGCCATCGTTACGGAATGGGATCTTGTCACACTCAAACCCAAGGTACTTGATAAGAACAGAGAGAATCCTTCAGAAACCATGGCCTGCGGATTATGGATCAATGTCAAAATACTACCTGTTTCTTTAACACAATAATTCTATCATTTCGTTTTCTTTTCCTTCCTTCCTTCCTTCTTTTCTTCCTTCCTCCCTCTTTTTATTATTATTATTATTATTGTTGTTGCTGTTGTTGTTGTTAACAGAGAACTGTTGACTCTCATGGAGGAGCTGTCTGGTGCATGGCTATCAACCATGCCAACACTGTCCTTGCTGTCGGCTGTGAAGACGGATGTGTTCGGCTCTTTGACATTGCCGATGGTGAACTTTCTTTCATTCGCTCATTCGACAAGCAAAAGAGTATGTGGATCGAATGCTAGAGTATCATTGCAATGCACTGTTCGTCTAGAGCCTCTGTTCACTTCAAAGATCGGGATCAAGACTAACGCATGACCGTTGTATTTAAATTTGCATTTACTTCCCTCGCCTCCCCGCCTCTTCTTCCTTCTCTTCTTCTCTTTCCTCTCTCTCTCTCTCTCTCTCTCTCTCTCTCTCTCTCATCAATAGCTAGGATCTTGTCGCTGGCATGGTCTCCTGATGACAAGACTATCATCACCGGATCTGCTAACAGTGCTGTCTACAAATGGGATGCAGAACTAGGCCGTGTCGTAACGCGCATGACAGTTGAACGTGTCCCCGGAGAGGACACTTTGGTGTGGTCGGTCAAGATCCTTTCCAATGGGGACTTTGTCAGTGGAGATTCGCTTGGACATGTCAAGTTCTGGGATGGCAAGACTGCTACTATGGTCCAGTCTTTCACCTCCCATGGTGCCGATGTTCTTTGTTTGGCAGCTTCAGAGGTAAGCCTTCTCAATGAAATATAGACTCTATGACTAGATCTGATTCAATAGGCGTAACAATCCAACATTGAGATGACTAACATCTGCATCGTTTAACAATGAAACGGATTAATAGGATGGCAAGACTGTCTTCTCGTCAGGAGTAGATCGCAAGTGCTGTCGGTATCGTTTTGTCGACCAGGTTGAGGCGCCAAAGAAGCTCGGGAAACGAGGCGCCGAGGGCACCAAGCCAGACTCAACCAGCAAATGGGTTTTGTCAGGATCAGGACGGTCTCACTCGCATGATGTCCGTGCTCTGGCTCTGGATGAGAGCAGAAAGGTTGATGCGCTAGTCTCTGGAGGTGTCGATGTCTCAATGGTCGTTTGCTCTCCTTCAACTTTCCCAGACAACAATATGCGTCGTCTGCCATATGTTCCTCAGAGACCACTTATCTCGGTCAGCAAATCACAGCGTCTGATGCTCTGCAGGATGCCCCACTGCGTAAAGGTCTGGCGGCTAGGAAAATGTAAGTGTAAACGGATAATCTCTCACCAAGATCGATTATACAAACAGCCTGGGCTGTGTGTGAAGAATAGAGGCCCTAAGGCTGACCTTGTTACCTGCATCTTGTAGCCGCCTCTCCTGTTCAGCCTTTCACAGAACTTGAGATTGGATCGCGTCTGGATCTCATTCAGCCACAGCAAGCTATTCTGGAGATGAACTTTAGAGATGATCTGAACCTTACGGCTAGTGCCCTTTCTGAAGATGGTCACTGGATCGCGGTTGCCGATATCGAGGAAGTTAGGCTGTTCAGGATTGAAAACCACGTAAGTAGTTAGAATAGCTCTACTGTGGGAGCTCGTCTTGATATATCGATGAGTGGATTCCTCTGACAATTATCTTGCTTCTGCGATCTTACCTTGATATTTATCATAGCCTTCGCATTCGGAGCAGCTCATTGTCAAGAAGCAAAAGACCTTCCCTGGCGTACGCGGAACCGGAGCACATCATCTAACATTCACCCCCGATAACCAGCGACTTGTTGTGGCCTCCACAGACTCGCAAGTGGCGATCGTCGACTTGTCTCAATGGGAGACCGGAACTTTTGATATTCTTCGTCAGTTCGGTCAGCACAGTGGTTCCGGAGCGGAGAATGACGACTTTATGGATGTGGACGGGAATGATGAGCTTGGAGACGATGCTCAGGCAGAGACTATCACTTCTATGGCCGTATCAGCAGACGGACAGTGGTTAGCTACGGGAGATTTGAAGAGGAGAATCTTCATTTTCAACTTGGACACATTGCAGGTAGAAATTATTCACTTAGTCCCGCTAATGGACCATCATGTATGTTGCAAGATAGTCTCTTTACAGTGCTAACCATGTTCTATCTTAAACTGTGAATTTAATAGCATCATGCAACGCTCCCCAAGTTTGATGCTACATTGACATCGCTTCAATTCCACCCATACTCACCCACCTTGATCATTCCAACCGACAACAACGTCTTTTATCTGTATAATGTCGAGACTCGCCGTCTTACTGACTGGTCTCGCGAGCATTCCTCTGACTCGCGTTTCCCAAAGAAGTTCCTCGACCTTAAGGATAAGATTCATGGTGTCGCCTTCAACCCTGCACGCAAGAACACACTCATGGTCTGGGGCGCTAGCTTTGTGTGTCATGTAGATTTGGACCGTGGAGTCGGAGACCGGAATGCCATCTTGAATATTGGCAAGAGGAAACGAGCTGATCAGTTCAAGGAGGAGCTTCAGAAGCAACGAAGGGAGCGTCAACTGAAGAAGTATGCCGCACTGGGCATCAAGCCTGGACCTGAGCTAGAGGCAGGCAAGGCGGTTGTGGTATTGGAAGGCAAGAAGAGTGGCAAGGTTCTGGCGACAGCAACAACAAATCACGAGAGTGAAAAGAAGGAGGAGGTCAACTTCCAGCTCTTGAACAAGTTCCAGCCACTGATGTATGTAGACTTTTTGGACGACAACTCAATGCTTGCCGTTGAGCTTCCGTTTGTCAAGATCCTGTCGACTCTGCCACCAAGTTACTACCGCGCAAGCTACGGAACATAAAAGACGACGAGTTGTCTCTAATATTGATCGACTCTTTTTTTATGGTCGATTGACGCTCGCTCGATGTACGCTACTGTTTTTCCGATTTTCTTTCCTCATCCTATTACCCTGCATCCGGCATGTCCAATAAACCTTTTTTTTTCAGCCACGTTAGAGTATGTTCAGACCCTGAAATGACGGCTGTGACCACAAAGATTAAAAGAAACTGTTGTCATGGAGGCTGGACACGTTGTGTAACACGCTGGTACTTGCCCTTCCAAAAAAAAAAAGCCTGATATTCGACTCTGAGTAAACTGAGATCGAGAATCAAAGACGCGACAGAGCGTCACATAACACTTTCCAACGCGTGTGCCCGAAGGGATAGGGCGAACATGAACTCTCTTTGACTACCATGCTAAGCCTTCCGTTCGACAATATGAATGCTCTTGAAAGGCACCTTTAGGTTCAAGGCAAGTAAACGACCTATTTTTGTTTTCAGGACATGGAGAACCCGGACCAAAGGTCATGCGCTTATGGACTGCGACATCAGGTATTCGCCTTTTCTAGGGACCATGGCAGGAAAAGGGGTAGGGCATTCAGTCTCCCTGAATGCTCATTTTCCAGAAGAACATTGGACTGGATGACGAGTTGGAAACTAACATGGTTTGAACAATGGGAATTTTTTACAACTAGACACGTTGTCTCTCTGGAGTATGGTCAAACGATGGTAAAAGCAGATTCATCATCGGCACTCAGGAGCTCACAAAACCCAATGAGGTATGCTGTCCCATCGGATGGAGATGGAGATGACGGTTCATCAGTCGGGACTCTGGAGAGAGTGTTACCTAGAATATCCTGTCCTCAATCACTAATGACACTCTTGAACGGGATTCATCGTATTTCATCGTATTTCGTCGTATTTCATATTTGTACCTTTTAGGTGCACTTGCTGACATTCGACGAGGATGCGTTCGAAATCACAACCACCGTTTTCAGTCATCCCAACGAGATTTGGGACATTTCGGCCTCTAAGGACGATCCTAGCCTGTTCTTTACATGTCACAAAGGTAATGCCCTCCTCCATCATATTCGGGGTAACATTGGGAATATATATTTCACTTTGCTAATGATCTTTACGACGATCTGTGCAATACAAAAGTTGTGGATGAGTCAAAGATAAAGAGTATAGCATCGCTCTGGCGGATAAAGTCAGCTCCTACCGATAACCCAATAGATGGTTTAGAGAGACGACATCACCACGAGCACACAGGTGAACTCGAGCATGTTCTCAGCTTGGATGCTGGCGACAATTCTGTCAAAAAGTAAGCCTGCGGATCAAACTCTTTCCTAGCGTTCCCTATCACTTTGCTTGGATAGCCAAATATGCAGACAGGGATCGTGGCAAGAAATGGTTCTGATGGAAGAGATTTGACTTCATTCTATAGAGTCATTTGGCAAGATGGCACTGAGGTGCTCTCGGTAGAGGATTGGCGTATCTGTATCTGGGATATTGATGTCAAACAGGGCACCGCCAAGTTAACAGGGACCATTGACGCGCCGGACAAGGAGTCCAAGTTTACGAGTGCTGTCATGAACCCACATGCCCAGGAAGTGGTGGCTGTGTATGGACGATCTATCCAGGGCTGGAACCTGAGCTCGCTAAAGTAAGAAGTTTAAAACACTTGCTCTTGTACAGAGGCTGAATAAGACCGAATGGCCCAATGTATTGAGCCCGGCTGAGTGAAATCAATCTTTCAATGCATCATGCTGACTATCAACTGCTCCGACAATGTCTTCTAAAAAAACGCTAGGCCAACATTCACGATAAAGGATTCTCAACCAGTGTTGATTTTGTGTGTTGACTACAACCCCAACAGGCCATTTCAAATTGCAGTGGGTGGAGAGGACTGTAAAGTAAGGATCTGGGATATACGCGACACCTCTTCAGGGCCAATTATGACCATTCAGGATCACACCCACTGGTAAGAGGATAAGGAAGTATGTGGACCTATTGGATTGACCAAATGATAGAAAGATATCTAAAAGACCGCTTTTTTGGACGCTTATCCTAGGATCTGGTCAGTTGCATACAATAAGTTTCATGACCAGCTCTTGCTGACGTCAAGCTCTGACTGTCAAGTCAACCTGCAGAGCATTGTCTCGATCTCAACGGGCGCAGAGTATCACAGTTACCTCGATAGCAGTGACCCAGATCAAGACCAAGATGATGGTGATGCACAGTCTGAGAGTGGGCAACAAGAGTAAGTGTCATCTTGGAGGGTTGAGGCATTAACCTGACATTATCTCTTGGTGTTGTTGACAAATTTCTTCGTTTCGTATCGGATGATTGACGTAATAGTATGCCATCAGATGGACTGGTCCATGCATTTGACCAGCATGAAGACTCGGTGTACCAAGTTGCATGGAGTAGAGTGGATCCGTGGCTGTTCTTGTCACTTTCGTACGATGGAAGAGCCGTTATGAACCAAGTCCCTAGCGAAGAAAAGTTTAGGATTATTATGAATTAATGTTGGCACTGGACAAGATAGAGACAGGAATTAAAGGGCCAGTGAGTCTTTGAAGCAAACGAGAGCGACGCACACGCACAGAGAGAGAGAGAGTGTGTGTGTGTGTGTGTGTGAGCGAGTGAGAGAAAAAGAGATGCAGAGATAAAGGGGAAGGCATCCTTGTTACTCCTTGCGCCTAATCCTGATCCGTGCCCCGTTTCCTTTGAAGTGCTGCTTGGTATGCATCTACCCTATCAACAACATCCATGTCAGGGTGCGTGAGGCGGCAAGCGGCAAGCATTGACAATATGGCCATCTGCTCCATGGATTACTACCTCCACTGGGAACAGAGACTTTTTTCAGCCAGCACAGGCATCCCATCTATGCTGGCGATACACTGTTGTTGAGACATTGCTCATTCTTTGCCCAGACAGGCTTGGACAGGATGGATTGTGAGCGGAGCAATTGAGCACCGGAGAATGCGTGGATGGGGGAGGTAAGAAGAGAACGAGGTTTGTGAAGTTTGTGAGGTCTGCAGACGAGCATGAGCGAGCAAGATGACACTCACGGCTCTAGCAGTGCTGGCGTCGAGGGTAGCGGGTGTGGATACCAGGGTAGATTGGCGCGAGAAGAGAGGTCGCAGGTGGGGTGGAGAACGGCAGTGGATGCCCAACAGCAAAGGACGAGCACTTCGGAGAGCACCATTAACTCTAATACAATGAGAGCACTGTATTTCAGACGGGCACTCTCTCCCTCTCCCTCTCGCTCTCTCTCTCTCTTCTCTCCCTTTTCTCATCATCTTCTTCTTCATCATCATCATCATCGTCTTCTTTTTTCATCCCCTCCTCGCTGTTGTCTCCACCTGTCTTTCTCGCTACTCCGCATCCTCCTCGCCTCACCTGTCAATCCCAACCGTTCGCCCAAACCGACACACTCACACCCCACGCCTCATCACATTCTCTCTCCCACCTTTCAACCAAACGCGAGCCTCTCTGACCTGACCTGACACGTCAATCCTTCCAGCCAACAAGCACATTCCTCTTCTCCCGCCATGGCCACCGAAATCGGTACCGTTATTGCATCATCTTTTGTACATGCAGACAGATAGGCTGACAGACCCACATGCACATATTCATATACTTGCTTGTCCTGCCCGCATCCTGGATGATGATGTCCCGTTGAGACGATTTTCCTTTGTCTGACCAATGCATTCCTCTGGGCTGGACCATGTCTGATTAACGCGCTTGCGTGCTGCTTCTGACTCTGACTCTGCCTATCTATCTCTCTTTATCTTTCTCTCTTTCTTTCTTTCTTTCTTTCTTTCTTTCTTTCTTTCTTTCTTTCTTTCTTTCTTTCTTTCTCTTTCTCCGTATGTGTGTATGTTTTCCGCTGCGTCTTTGGCCACCTATGGCTACTTGTGTATATTTTCCATAGCTCCTCCCTCTTCCGCCAAGGTAAGGCTGCCTGCTCCTTTGTCCTCCCTTGTCGCCAGGATATTGATACAAAGATGAAATTCATGCGGCCGTTGCAAGGGTCGCAGTCTAATCAATCAGTGTCCAACGGCATTGGCCTGTGTCCCCTACACTCACCCAGCCCGCCTCACCCACTTCCAACCGTCATTGCCCACATCATGGTCCCTATCCCACAAATACTTAATGTCACCACACTCTGGCACCACCTTTGTCTTTCTTTTCTTTTCTTTTTCTTTGCGCGACTCCCTTTCTTGAGATTGAGTGAGAGAGAAAGCGAGAGAAACAAAGAAAAGAAAGCGATGGAGGCCTCAGGGACCGCCCCCTTTTTTCCCTGTCTCCGAGTAATGCTTGGTCCGTCTCATTCTCTTTTCCATCTCTCCCACCGCTGCCGAGCAGCCTCGGTGGCTGCTTGCTTCTGCTTGTGTCTGCTGGATAGCTGCTGGTTGGCTGCTGGTTGACTGCTGGCTGCTGCTGCTTTGCTGCTACTGAGGTTGGCTAGCTACTCCTTCCTGACCGGTGTGCTCAAGCCCACTTCCCAACCCCAACCTCCTTCCTTTCCTTTCCCTTTTTCATCGACCAGTCCACCCCCGTTCTTCTCTTCCCCCTCTCTTCCCTCCCCCTGCCCCTCATCTCCCCTCCTTTCCCTCCAGCTTCCCCAGACATTCGGGCGCTGTGGTTTGACAACGGATTGGGCGTTTCGCGGCGCAGGGTCCCGATTGAACCAAAGACACACCCGATGCTCTCTATCTCATCTTTCTATCTCACGAATGCTACAGACACGAATACAGACATCAATGCGTACGGGGGGCTAAATATCCACCATGGCTTGCCTTCTTTTTTAGCCCTTGATGAACGGAGCTCTCCGCAAGAAGCTCATGGGTTATGTTGGTTTTGCCAACTTGCCCAACCAGGTCCACCGCAAGTCCGTCAAGAAGGGCTTCCAGTTCACCGTCATGGTAGTCGGTAAGATGTGCTTTTAGACAACTCCTACTCAAACCTAAAGCTTTATTTTTCCCTCTTTTTTTTTTCCTACACCCATTGCCCACGCACTCCTCTACACTGTTTGGTCAAAGGTGCAGCAAGAGGAATGCAAACAGGCGACTTTATGCTCTTTGAGGTCAATTAGCCGTTCTCGGCTCCTCTCATCCTGTCTTGCCTGCTCGTCCGAGCGCTCACCATGTCCTGTTCACGCATTCTCGTACACTACTCGAACTCTTTGTTTTCCAGACCTGTGCACTTTCTTTTTCTGTTGCTACTGCTCCCTTATATTCTAATGGGCTCGCAGAATTATTTTTAAACGCCAGCAGACCATGGGAGAGGAGAGGGTTTAATTCGTTCACATCTCTGTTGCCATCTATGGTCGAAATAAGCAACTATGTTATGGAGCGTCTCTTTGAATTACCCCAAAGGGATGCATGGGTTGGCTCCGTGATCCTCGTCCTGCCAAAATCTTACCTTCTGTCTCCTTCTACAGATCAGACAGATCGTTTATGAGAATTCTTTTTTTCTTCTTGTGCATGCTTGTATACAAAAGAGACGAATCATGCCTAACCTTCTCTCTTCCGTTTCGCTTAGGTGAATCCGGACTCGGCAAGTCCACTCTTGTCAACACCCTGTTCAACGCGCCCCTGTACCCCGCTAAGGAGCATGTCCCACTTTCGGATGAAAGCCCAAAGACCGTCGGCATCCAGGTCCTTAGCACCGATATTGAAGAGAACGGAGTCCGCCTCAAGTTGAACGTCGTCGACACCCCTGGCTTTGGTGATTTCATCAACAATGAGGACAGGTAAAGCCCGCACTAACCGCTCAGTCAAATATTTAAAAATGAGAAAAGAAAGACAAAACGACAAGAGACTTAAATACCTTCATGTCTTGGCCCCTTTCCTCTCATGGTCCGCTGCTAATAATAGCTGGAAGCCCATCTTGGAGACGATCGAGAGTCGATTTGACTCTTATCTCGAGCAGGAGAACAGAGTGAACCGTAGCAAGATTGCTGACTTGCGCGTCAATGCTTGCTTGTACTTTATCGCCCCCACGGGTCACTCTCTCAAGGCCCTCGATGTTGAGTTTATGAAGCGTCTTCACAAGAAGGTCAACCTCATCCCTGTCATTGCCAAGAGCGATACCTTGACTCATGAGGAAATTGCTGCCTTCAAGGAGCGCGTAAGTTATTATTGAGTGTGTGAGAAAGAGAGTTGTTTGAACATATCATCTGTGAGAGCCATCGATCTTGACACAATTTTCTCTTGGGTTCTCTAGATCCTCCTGGACATCGCCCATCATGATATTAAGATCTACCATGCTCAGCACTACGATTCCGACGATATTGAGACTATCAATGAGACCAAGGATGTCATGGTAAGTGAAGTGAATTTCCAGTAGTCTTTTGATAAAGGATAAATTTGGTAGTCTACCAAAAAAAAAAAAAAAAAAAAAGGTACCACTCATGGACCTCCTCTTTTTCTTCGACGTATATAGAGCAAGATTCCTTTTGCAATTGTTGGATCGGACAAGATCATCGAGACCCCAGACGGTCGTCGCGTCCGCGGCAGAAAGTACCCATGGGGAGTTATTGAGGTCGACAATGAGGAGCATTGTGACTTTGTCAAGCTCCGCCAAATGCTCGTCCGGTAATACATTTTTTTTTTTTTTTTTTTTCACTATTGGCTGAAGTAACCATAGTCTCTGGTTTTGGTGCACTAAGAAGAATGACAAAGAAAAACTAACAGCATTGGATGACACTTTCCCCCCTCCCCCTCCTCCTCATTCACATAGCACTCACATGGAGGAGCTCCGTGAGTTCACCAACGACATCCATTACGAAAATTACCGCACGGAGAAGTTGCTGGCTCTTGGTTACCAGCAGGACAACACCGTCTTCCGGGAGGTTGACCCACTTGCCAAGTTGGAGGAGGAGCGTGCATTGCACGAGGCCAAGTTGGTGAAGATGGAGCAGGACATGAAGCACGTCTTCCAGCAGAAGGTCCAGGAGAAGGAGTCCAAGTTGACGCAATCTGAGCATGAACTTTACACTAAGCACAAGGAGATGAAAGATGCTCTCGAGAAGCAGCGTCTTGAACTCGAGGAAAAGAAGAGGAGGATCGAGCAGGGTCGTCCCATCACCCCCGAGAAGACAAAGAAGAAGGGTTTTGGTTTTGCCGGAAAGTAAAAGAAAAAAGAAAAAAAAAAAAAAAAAAAGAGTGAAATCGGCCAGATGAAAAAGAAAAAAGAAAAAGAAAAAGAAAAAAAAATGGAGTAAGAGGCAAAGAGTCAAGGAGAAAAGAATGGGATGAAACTACCAAGACGGACCAACCATTCTGACAGAGTGAAAAGAAGGGGCATTTGAACCTGGCTGATGGGGAAAAGGGGACTCTCGGATTTATCTCATCGAGCCCTTTTTGTATTTTACCCCAGCCAAATGGCTCTCAGGAAGTGAACTTTGATGTTCTCTTTCTCTTGTCTGCTTCCTTTGATTCTCTCTCTCCTCCTCCTCCTCCTCCTCCTCCTCCTCCTCCTCCTCTCTCTTTCTTTCTTTTATTTCTGTTCCTCATGTTTTCGTCAAATAGGCCCACCCTTTTAACTTTCATATCTTACCCCCCTCCATTTTACCCTTATGTCCTCGTCCCCTAAGCTTCGTTGTTTTAGCCTTGTAATGATCCCTAACCCACCATGTTCACACACTTACACTAACACCACACACCAAACATAAGTCTCTTTTAATTCGATATTGCTTGGCTCTGAATAAACCTTGAATACTGACATTGTTAGCTTCGCCCTTGGTCAGATTGCCAATTGAGAAGAGAAAAGCGGTGGGAAGGATGGATTGGAATTTCCGCAAAGAGTAGCATGTATTCCTTTTTCTTTTGTCTTCTTTTTTTTTTTTTTTTTTTTTTTTTTTGTCCACATGCAAACTACATACTTTCTAGTTCCGCACAGTGTCAAGTCGCAATCTGCTCAAGTCGTGGTTCTAAAGGAAGAACATGTCGTCCCGGATCTCAGGCTATAGAAAGAGAGGGAATGAATGAATGATGAGAAAGAGAGAGATAATGCCTCTGTTAGTAAAGGTGGGAAGTAGGAGGTGTAATACTACATAAGAGGAGAGAAGGCATGCAAACGCGGAATAGAGTATCAACTTACTGCAATCTCAACATCTCCATAAGCCTTGTTTCCTCCCGATCCAGAGGACCCCATCGACCCCTCGCCTGACATCGAAGCTGCCGAGCCGTATCCCATATCATAGCTGTCCTGGAAGTAGCGTGCTCTGTACGAGAGCATATGCGCATATCGGACTACAGGCACAATCGAGAGTGTCTTAGGGCTTCGCGCATACATGTGACAGAGGTTAAAAGTAAGCTGTTGCAGCTTGTCGGACGAAAAGTTGTTCTCATCCAAAAGGACATGGTAGAGGGTCGATCTGGATGTGCCTTGGAGACCGGGATGACTCTGTAGATCTGTTTGAATATGGTCAATAAATAAGATTTTTCGATTCACAAGTAGTGAGTTAGAGCTGATCAAAAGATTTCGGAGAGTCTCTAGCAAATGGAAACCAAAATCGTGCGACTTACAGAAATCAAACTCTGTAGGATGAGTGATCTGAGTGTCGATGACTGTTCCTGGGGGACAGTTACCCTTCTGGTCACCATCACGACTATTAGCGGGGAAGAAACGGGCGTGATGCCGCTTCTTGACAACAACAAAGGTAATAGGAGGTAGATAGAGCTCTAGAAGTGATTAAGGAAAAATAAATGTTCATGGTTATCATCGTTATCCTTCTGGAAGAGACCTCGTATTTCTCAACTCATCTCAACGTACCATCAAGGCTCTGACACGCGCTCTTGATACTGGGGATTTCCGTTCTCAAGATCTCAGCGAATTGACTCTCTGATACACCGTCTCGGTAAAAAAGAATGCGCCTAGGGTGATGCCCAGTCTTTTGCTTGAACGTCTTAATGATGTCAACCATTAGAGCAGGAAGATCCTCAATGACCTATTGTTCATAAACGTACCAAACACCTATTCCTTAGCGGATATGAAGAAAAAAAAAAAAAAAAATTCGAACACAGCCAGGACTGAATGTCAGCATGTTCTAACCACTGTTTATCAAACGTACCTCCACTCTGGAATCCTGCGACTTGATGCGCCCAAAGAACCGGGCACCGTACCTATCATACGATGATACAACTGCAGCGACAGATGGTCTGCCATGCTCTCCAGGTGCGGGGTGGGTAACATCGGCACCAATGATCAAGGTGGGTTTCTCCTCGATAAACTCCAACTGATCCTTCACAAGTACGCTATTCACTCCTCCAAGCTGTAAACAAGCAGAATATAGATTGCGTTAGACGTGCGATTATTAGCTTGAATGCAAACGTAAAAAGAAAAGAAAAGAAAAGAAAAGAAAAGAAAAGAAAAGAAAATGAAAAGAAAATGAAAAAGAAGAAAAAATAGTAGCGACCAAGGCCAGCTTGCGAATACCTTAATGTTGATTTTCATTCCTAACAGCGCATAATGTGGTTCCTGTAAAAGTGAAATGACTCGGAGTTAGCACGCTGTGCTGGTTGAAAGGGGATTCATTTGTTCGCAGAATAATAGTCCTGTATTACCCCAGCTTTAGCAAGCTTGCCCCATAGCAAGCACTGAGTAAGCACAGCGGGACTCTTGGCTTCAGCCACCGCCTTCAATCTTGGGTAAAGATGGCCCTTGTTAGGCAAGATAATAATAATGACTACAAGGAATCGCAAGATTGATGAGAAAGGTGTTTAGCATAGCTTGATGAGATACTCCTAAAACCAAATAATACAAGGTAGACATACTCTGGCATGGCGATCGGCATGTGTTCTCAATGTGCATCCGTGCAGAATCCAACTCCTTTGCGATGTCAGAATGAAGCTGGGGATAGATAACAGGCGGGTTTGTGAGCCGGACTTTGACACCTATAGCCAAAAAAGCAAATGGAAATAGCGCATTAGTGGTTGAAAAATGTATTAACCAAAGTCAAGTACTCGAATATATGAGTTCATACCCCGCGAACTAAGCGATTGAGCCAGCCGTGTTGTGAACGATCTAACGAGGCCTTCACGGATGCGACTAAATGAATCAAAGTATGAGACGAGTGAGTAATCATCAGTAGAGAAAAGACCTGGGGCGAGGTAGACAACATGAGCTGGACCTCAGACGCGTATAGGGTCACCTACTCATCTCTTTCAAACACCATGACGCCCCAAGATTTCAACTCCACTCCCTTAGTGAAACTACCGATCTAAGCAAAGAAAGCAGTTAGAACCCAGAAAGAATATTAGTAGGTAATCGATAAAAAAAAAAAAAGTTATTGATGAAAACGCTTTATCGTTTTGCTTAGATTCCATACATCCCACGAGCCCTTGTTTGGAAGGATTTCGTTCTCTTTGGAAAATTTGATCCGTGGGTGCGGAAGGACTCTTGCCGGGATAGATATCATTTCCTTTGATATCTGCAAGTTAAATGCCTTGAGATAAGCATTTGAATCAAGGTCGAGTGAATTCAAAGCATCGCCAATTTTTCTGCGACGGACATTGGCAGGTACAGATGCTGCTTTAATCATACTCGCAGTTTGTTGTTCATTTAGCTAATAACAAGATATATTTATCAGGCAGTTAGATCGAAATGCCATCGAGAATTCATGATAAAGACATCTACCTCTCCACATACATACCTTTTTTTTGTAATGTTGACCGGATTCAATATAGCATAACTCGGCAGGGAAATAACATGTTTTGTCTCGTCCCTTGACACCAAGGCAGGGCATGTGCGGATAACGGAGATTGATGTTGTACGTGTAGGAATAGTACTCCTGTACGCTGACCTTTCGCTTGCCGCCATCATTTGTTTCTTGAACAAAAAAGGTCCGATTAGCTCCATCAGGGCTGATACTGGCGACCTTGAACCTATATTTACAAAAAGGATGGAGTTGAAGTTACAGTCCAAGGTATGCAAATTCTAGTCATCGCTGCAGCTACCACAGTTACCAGAGTACATTCCGAAATGAAAAATATTAATTACCTGCGCTTTATGTCACCACGGTGCTCCAATGTGAAATAACAACCTTTGAGGACCCTTTCAACTTGATAAATATCTGCCCTGTTAAATCCGCGTTGAATATCTCTCCGGTTGATGATGTCTTCGATCAGCTTGGCTGCAATGCCACCCTTGATGAAGGCTGTCGTCGTCGTGTTGATGTTGGTATAGCAAACGCCTTGACCAGGTCGGACTGACTGATAAATACCATCCCACTTCTCGACTCCTCCTGACAAGTCCATCGCGTCCTTGGAAGAGTACACAGATCGACCCACTATTGTGAAGTAACAGTTGATGCTTTAACAGTATGTACACTGGTGTGTAAAAATGATCACTCACGTTTACCCCCTCACCTTGAACAGGCTACAAGAAAAGTGCAGGGATCTTTTACATACCGTTTACCATATCTGTGAATGGTTTGTAAGTAAGCACGACGTTCAGAGCTTGCAGTGCTGTCTGGCATTGAGCAGTGAATGGACCATCGCGAGAGAGGAACTGATGAAGCTCCGACATCTCGATGCATGCCACGAACACGATCTTCACACTAAACTCGTTCTTCTTGGCTGACGGCTTGGCTCGTCCAGAATCGTTGAGCTCCAACTTCAGAGAGAGAGAGAGAGAGAGAGAGAGAGAGAGAGAGAGAGAGAGAGAGAGAGAGAGAGAGAGAGAGTATCAGCACTCCTGATATCAAAAGAAAAAAGAAGATTTCCTATCCCTCCCGTCAGTTAATCAGTCTGCCTTGAAAGCTTACCTTAACATTCTTTGCTCTTCCTATGTTCTCCAACTCGCCAGATGCAAAGGCATTCTTATATCCATCAAATACTACCTTGTATGGCGAACCAGGGTTTCCGATAATACTATCCAGATGCCGCCAAAGCTGTTGATCCATAGAACGTTAATGTCTACCTCTGCTATCTCCTGTCGGAGTCAAAACAACAAAACTCCAGCAGTGCGACTCTAAAAACTACTGTTGCTACCTTTCTTGCTTTGGCTGGAGGAATCTTGGGCGTAATTTCAATATCGTAGTGGTAGATAGTCTCTGTGGGAAGCTACTTGACCGAATGAAGCAATGAAGAAATGAGCAAAGGGGCCAGACCATGAAACACGCATCGGGAAGGAAATAGAATGTCCTAACAACAAAAATCCAATTACTAACTTTTTGGATTGGATAAAAGTTGGCCAAAATATTGATTGAGCGTCCAATAGTGCCACCTCTGTCCGGACGTCTAGCATTCTCTGTCAGTGGGAGACGAGAGGTCTCAAATTCACCCTTATCCAAATCCATTTCTTCTGGGGTCTCAAGCTTGACATTAGCCAGGTATTCCACCAAAGGAGTCTCTTTGAGTCTCTCCATCTGCCTGTCATCGACATTCACCCTTGCCGTCTTAGCAGAAGAGCCATGATTATCCCTGCGGTCGTAATAGTCTCTCTTCGACATAATGGAGAACGATGAAATGTGAAGTTCAAGAAGAAGAGATGTGGCGAAGGGACATCTCTTCCTCCTGAATCAAATTTAAACTTCCGTGACCAGCTTTTGATCTGACCAGAATCTTGCAGTGGAGCCTCTTGCCGCCCTCCGCCCCCCTTTTTTTTCCCACTGGAGTAGTAGCCATGCTAGCAAAAGAGCCTAGTCCAGTCCTGAAGATCTTGTTTCCATTAAATCAATGATCCCCTTGTGGATATTTTCTTTTTAAACAAGTAACCGCCTGTGGCTATCAACTTTTTTAGTCTTTCTACCTTTGGTTTATCCTTCTGCAAATACACTTTTTACTATTACTATTATTTCAATCTGTTTCCGCAAAACGAAATTAAGAGCATAGTCTAGCCCCGCACAACGTTTGCTGTCACTCTCGAGAAGTTTGAAAAGTTGAAAACCCAGCTGTTGCCGGAAAGGAATCTTCTCCACACCTCCAAATGTCACCAACCTGCTAGACCGTCGAGCAGGGAGGAATCAGCCGACGCCACACCATGCTGTGCTTCTGGGCATGGTTGCTCTTGGTGATCAGGAGAGGCGATCTGCACTGGCAAGCGTCAGCCGGGCACGTAAACCCATGACCATTGTTCCAGCGTCCTTTTGTTCCCCAGAGAAGGCTTTTCTTTCGAGGGGTGACTACATGCCTTGCCTCTCATGCCACAGTTGTTGTACAATTTCTTTCATAGCTTTTTTTTTTTTTTAAAAAAAAAAAAAAAAAAAAAGTTTTATAGGAAGCTCTAGCCAGTCAACTACACGTGGCCACAAGCCTCGCGTAACGACTGCCATCCTTTATCAGGATATTCTATTTCCATAGCGCTTCAGTTGCTAGCGTTTCGATGAAACTGACAAAGTCGGTGGCCTACCAACACTGCTCACTGATTCCGTCACCGCAAACAAACTTTTTAAACCTCTGTCAAGACTGCTGCTGTCAAACCAGGACGGAAAGAGTCAAACGCCCAGGGAGGTTTCGGTGGCATCAATTGCTGCTCCTTTTTGCGGGTGAACTACGTGACGAAGAGATAGCAATTCAGCTCACGTCTTTTTTTTTTTTTTTTTTTTTTTTTTTTTTTAAAAAATAATCACGATCTGTTTCTGCTGGAAAAAGCCATGTAGACAAAGACTAAACTAAAAAAAAAAAAAAAAAAAAAGCTAGCCCCGGCCACCGTTGTGCGGTGGCAATCCTCTATCAACCATAACAGCTCACGCTGCCGAAGCCCCGCGCAACGATTGCCGTCTTTTTCAAGACGATTAAAAGGTTGAAAAAGCGGGCTGTCACCGGAAAGGAGTCCTATCCATCCTCTCATTACTTCCAAATGTCGCTTGCCTGCTAGACTATCCAGCAGGGTGGCATCAGCAGATGCCATATCGTTCTGAGCACCAGGGCAGCGTTGCTCGAGGCCATCGTCCTCGTGTTCCTTGAAAAGCGCCTTTCTTTTTCCCGAGAATGTTCCCATGTCAGTACGATCTGCTTTGTCGTATGCCTCCTTGAGGTTCGGCTTCTGCCTCAGCGGATTATTCAAGTCGGAGAAATCCCCACAGCTACCTTGGTGCCTTTTTTTTTTTTTCACAGCTTCCTTGATGCCTGTCAGCACCTTTGCGTCTCCCAATGGGCGGTATCCGAGTTTTTATTTTGTTAACGAGGGCCCCACGTGGGCATTCAGAGTTTATAGAAGACTAGGGCGGCCGGTGCCGCCCTGTTGCCACTTGGTACCAAAACGGGGCCACTTGGTTGCATGCAGAATTGGGCGGTATCCGAATGTCAGCCAACAATATCGCCAGGAAATAGAGAAGTGGAAGGAAATAACTATTTCATGAATGAGTTGACTCCGAAAGATCCTATCCCAACAAGTTGGGGATCTAGCTCAAATGGTAGAGCGCTCGCTTAGCATGCGAGAGGCACTGGGATCGATGCCCAGGTTCTCCATTCCTTCTTCTTTTGCTCTTTACACTTTTTTTTATTGGCCTCGTGAGAGGTTTTATTCGTCGGCGCGCGTCTGTCCATGCTCTGCAAAGGACATGGCCTCCGCTGCCTCTTTTTGAAAAGAAAAATAACTATCTAAACATAAAGGGGAAATGGAGGGGGACGACCCAGAAACGATATAGGTGAAAATAAAAGTACAAAGCAGATGGAGAAATCAAGACAGGGCACAAAGGTGAGCTATCAGGGGGGGGCAGGTCAAAGGCAAATCTACAGCTAGGGCAGGGGGTCCGAGAGGTCCCAGAGCGGCAAAAGTGGCTCCCAATCAGTCAAGCCGAAAGGGTCAACTCGTCTGATATCTGGTTTGCACTTTTTTTTCCTTGACGATGGTCTTACAGATCATCGCCGTCCTTCATGGTTCCTGAAGAGATTTTTTTTTTACAGGCCCCATTAGGGGTTTTATTCGTCGGCGTGCTCCGTGCACACACAGCACTCCAACAAGCTCTCCTCAAGGACAACAAACAGCAAGCAACGAACCCAAACCCAGCAGCAACTTCAGATGGCAATTACAAGCGAATGCACAAGACTTGGAATCACCCTCCGTATATTGTGGTGTCCAAAGAGGAGGTGACATTTGGTTGGATGTGGCCCACCCCTGGCTATGGTCCCTTTTTAGACATGCCAGGGGAGTACACTCCTCCAGCTTCGCGCGCAAGACCGAAGCCGCCTGACATCAGGCGAGCAAACGTCGCTGACGTTGACCTGCTTGATTGGGAGCCGCTCTCGCAGCTCCTGGACCCCTCGGACCCTTTGCCCTAGTTGTAGATCCTGCCTTTTTTGACTTGCCCCCCCTCTGCGGGTGCTCTTTGTACCTGGTCTTTTTTTTCCTTTCTCTGCATTTGTATTTTTAGTAGCTATATCGTTTCTGGGTCACCCTCCACCTTTTTCCTTCTTCTCTCTACTCTTCTGTTGTAGGATAGTGTAGTTTTTGTGAACTAGCTGGCCACGTCCGCAGACCGTGGTATGAGTGCGCGCCGGCGAATAAAACCCTAACGGGGCCTGTAAAAAAAAAAAAAAATTCGTCGGCGTGCACCCGTCCCGCGATCTGTGGACGTGGCCAACTAGTTCGCAAAACTACACTACCCTAAACAGAAGAATAGAGAAAAAAAGAGAAGGTGGAGGGCGAAGAGATTTGAGTTCAGCTGGACCATTAAAAAGCACCATGCGCACCTCCGTCCATGTGTTTCAATTCGTTGATTATTTTTCGTTGTCCTTGAGGCTGGCTTGTGCTTCAGGATGTTGACGGTGAGCTAGAGGTAGTTATCCGCTGTGCTATCTCTCAGGGGTTGTCCTGGTTGAAGCATGAGGATCGTAGTAAAAGTTCTCCTAATGCTGTACCGGATCACAGATATTAAGTAGCATTCAGCCGATTGTCCTCCGTAGAGTGCTACAGATATCGCAGAACACATGCCCCTTTCTGTTCCCATCGTCTTTCCAAAAAAAAAAAAAAAAAAAAAAAGATATCGCAGAACTAAGCGTGTTGACGAATACACCATCGAGGCCGCTAAAAAAATAAGAATATGATGGATAAGTGGACGGCGGATAAGAGGGGTACAACGGGTACGGCAGATAAGTGAGAGTACGGCACGGTGGTTAAGCTTTTGGAGAGTAAGACGGATAAGCATTCAAAAAGGGTTAAACTTTTTGCGTACAGAGAAAATAGATTCGTCCTGTTTCTACACTTGTTCAATGTACCAAAACGCTTGATCTCGAAATCCACACAGTGCACTTCACCTCTTTTTTCTAAACTTATCAACTCCCGAGCCCTTTCCTTAGCTCTACTTAAGCGTAACCAACAGTGCGAGTTCCAAAAAAAAAAAAAGCCTGGTGCTTGTTTACACAGGAACCATAGTCGCTTTAACACGGTAGTCGCGCCATTAAGTTAGGATTGGATGTTAGATCGCCTTCTTTGTATCTGCTATTCTCTTATGCTTTTGCTACTCAAGGACATCACCCTGTTTTTAATCTAGCATCTCTATCTCTCACCACTACACAGCACAGTAGTATGCTTTTCTTTTCTTTTTTCTTTTTTCTTTTTCTTTCTTTTTCTTTTTCTTTTTTTTTTTTTCAATGTGCCTGGATTCAGAACTCTTCCTCACTTCCTAGATCCTACGAGTCTTCAGCCAGCTGTTCGCCTCCTCAAATTCCAGAGACAACTCCTTGGAGACTGAACCTGAAAGTGACTTGACGGCATCATTGACAACGTCCCAGAATGAGAACGCTCTTTGCAACTCTTCCTTCACACCGAGAGCAAGAGTTGACAAGGATGTCGCTCCACATTGTTCTTCAGTTTGTTGAATGGCCTTTTCCTTGGCTGCAGCATCCTCCACCCCCCCTTCGCCCATCTCTAGCGACTCAAGATATTGTTTGACCAGAAGTGCAAGCACAGTCGAAGGCTCACTTGCGAAGGGCAAGCTGGTGGCCAGCTCTGTAAAGTCCAGCTCTTCCTTTACACACTCATTGGCAAGAAGCATGTTCACCAAAACAGCCTCGCCTAAGTATCGAAGGTTCCTAGTCATAAGTTTGTTCATGCTACTGAATACTAGCAAGTCACGGTTCATGGGACCTGCCCAAGGCTTGACTCCCTAGAGGTTGTCGGTGAGGACAAAGTAATGGTTTTGTCAATAATGATATCTACATGTTCGATCAACCCAAAGGCCTAGACAGTTCAACATACCTTGAGGCGTGCGCTCAGCAGGCTGGAGACTCTCGAAACGAGACGGATCGCTTTGACAGCAGCCTCATTGTCTATTGCTGTCTTCTTAGAATAGTTATGGCTGAATGGACGTGAATTCAATAGTTCTGATCTCAACAATTCCAAAGCAATAAAGAGGGCCTCCTGGTACTCTGCGGGGGATGATGGATGGGCCTTGAAGCCGTCCAGGATAGCCTTGCCGTAACGTGTTGGAGTGTGCGATGAGTCAATAAATGCCCGAAGCTGCATCAACTTTAGCAACTGTCTCGCCTGAATGTCTGCGATCTCTGAAAGTGGCACGGGTTCTCCGCTTTTGGCAAGGACAGTTGAAGTAGCATCAGCAGGGTTCGCCACCAACTTTAAGCAGAATGATAGCTGTGGGTGTGAGATCTACAAATCATTTTTAGGAGGAGAGGGAAAGAAAGAAAGAAAGAAAGAAAAGAAAAGAACAGGTTCAGCAGAGAAGGAGTTAGTGTCTTGATTGGTGAACTGATAGGACTCTTTTAGCTTCAGGAAGATCCGATCGACTCCTTACTCCGGCCTTTTTCAGTTCTGTGGTCACTGATAACTTTCCAGACTTCCAGTTTGTAATCGCATCATTATTGACAGGAGCCGACTCGATCTTGAGCGCATGTTCTGTGGATGAGGTCCCATCATACCAAAAGACGATGGCAATCTTTCGCTGGTAGTACTGGTGAACTTGAGAGGTCAAGAGAGCCAAAGTCTGCGCCTTCATCTTCATGATGTCGTTATTGAGCAGATTCCGGTACTCCTTGGTCTCTCCATTGCATAAAGGTGAGTACTCTGCCCCATGTCCACAAACGAGTGTGTTTAGTGTTGTCTCCGAGATTACGCCTCGAGAAAGGTAATAGTAAAGCTCATCTGGCAAGCAATATCCGATAAATTCATGCATATCTGACGGTGCTTGCTCTGGATTCAAGGGCTTCACGTGCCCATCGTCGTTCAGGATAGGCAAGTGTCTGACAGCAAATCTCATCTTCCAGAATAAATCGCCATAGTTGGATTTGAAGACCTAGAGTGCCACATATATCAGTAATCTAATGAGTTAGCATCCCAAAGAAAAGACAAACATGTCTAAAAAAGATTAAGTAAACTAGAAATATACCTGCTCATTATTGTTTGCATGCGCCTGGATGGCATTGAAGCCAGTGCGGTGCTGCCTCAACAGATCGCTGATGCTCTTGATCGCAAAGCTTCCAATGGTTGAAAAGAGCGGGAATGGTGGACAGTGGTCGTATCCAGCAAGAAGGCAAAGATCCAGGAATTGTTCATCTGAAAGCTGGAGATCCTGCAAAACCATGCTCTTTGCAATAACACTAAATGTTTGTTTGGTAAAGTCGATATGGGTGATAACGCGGTCGACATCAAACATGAGAGCCTCAGATCCAGCATAAATCGCGTGAATGATCTGCTTAGGGTTCTTCTCGAGATAGGCAAGCTATACAGAGCCAAAGGAAATGGGACAAAGGCCAAAACCATTTACAAACGTTTGCTTATTACGAACAAGTTTTCGCTCCTTCATGTAAAAGTAGAACCCATAGCGAGGCTGTATTCCTACCTGAGCACAGGTCCCGTAGGGTGCCCTGAGATAGTCAATATTGTGCTCCTTTAAAATGCGGAAAACGAGATGGAACAGATCGGGCTGGTGGAGACTGGTAAGAGAACTCCAGAACTGCGTCTGCGTTTCCAGCTTTCCTGCATTGTAGGCTTCCCAGGCTGCATTTCTCTTTGCAATTTCGAGGTCATCATTGATCGAAGGCTTCTCCTTGCGAATCAAAGAAAGTCCTGAGAATACGAAGAGGGGGTGAATTGATGCTGCCCTATCGTGACATGTCGGAGCAAACTCAAGATTAGGAGATGTTGTTGAGCATTGGCTTGGGATCCAGAGCAGAAAGAAAGAAAGAAAAGATCGACACTGGTTCCAACAATCCTGTATTCTAGAGAGAGAAAACATACTTGAAGTTCTCGAGTTCCTTCTCAATAGCCGCGCGTAGAGTTGATGGAGTTCCACCAATGGCTCCAAGGTACTGTTCGGATGTTGAGGTGATGATCTTTCTTAACCACACATTCCCATCAACGCCTAAGCGGATGTCCCTGAGGGCCGACAGAGGCTGAGTCTGGCATTTTTGAATTGTGTAGTCTAGTGGTAGAGCAGATGTGACATTCCTGTTAGTTTCCCCTGAGTAAATGCATGCCTCGACCGAGCTGTTGAAAATGGTCGTGGTATTAAGATGACAAGGGTATGTGTTGCTTCCATCGAAAGGTCTTTCCGAAGCTCCCGAAGACTAGGGCTCCCTCCTTACGGTCGAGATGTCGAACAGGCATGATGAAGTCAAGGAGCACGAGAAACAGAGTTAATGGACAATCTGCCCTGCCTGGTTGCCTGGTAGGTTTACTGAAAACGCGCCTCCCCCACCACCGACAGGCAAAGGTCTTTTGGGTGTGGCTTGTCCAGGCGACACGATCCACAACCCAGCACGACCTGTTTCATGCGCATCCTCTGGTTCGTTTCTTCTGTTGCCTCCCAGCTATGAAGGCACAGGGACGGCCAGGCCTTTCTCAGTGTTCAGATTGTAAACAGTAAATGGATCCTATGGAGTTGTAAGCTCCCAGGCCACTTCCTCAAAGTGTTCCATTGGAGACTATTCTCTGATAGCACTCTTGCTCGGTGTCTGGTTGAGAGGGCTGACCAGGAAGTAACAGATGTTGGGAGATGAGGGATCATTGTTGGTGTCCATAAATACCTCCTTTTCTCTTTTTTTTTTTTTTTTCTTCTTCTTTCTCTTTTTCATCTCTCATGCGTTTCCTGACCCCCCTCCTTTTACCTATCCCTGTTCCTTGAAAAATATTAGCCTGTATAAAATACATGAAGCTCACAAAGACTTTCAAGGATGGTAGCACTCCAAATGTAGTCATTATCGGAGCAGGGTAAAGTCGCAATGGACTGAGGTGTCATTTTAATCTTGATGGTCTGAAAAGATAATGCTCTTGATAGAGTCATCGCTAACGCCTCCTCCTCCTCCTCCCTCCTCTTCTTAACTCTAGTCCTGGCGGAATATGTACGGCGATTCAACTTCAGCGGGAACTGAGTCTGACAAGTTACCGAGTCTACGAAAGGCACTCCGATATTGGCGGCACTTGGTTTGCAAACACATATCCAGGCTGTGCAATGGATAACCTTGCGCACCTGTATCATTACTCGTTCGCACCAAACTACAGCTGGAGCCGTAAATATGTGCAACGAGAAGAGGTCTTTGAGTACCTGAAAGATACGGCTCGGACATACAATTTGTACGACAAGATTATCTTCAATACCAAAATTACAGGCTTCAAATGGGTCGAAGGCAAGAGCAAGTGGTCATTACGATGGATAAACGTTTTGACTGGTGAAACAGGCGAGGATGTAGCTGATGTCGTTGTGAATGCTATGGGGGTCGTAGCGAACCCCTATATACCAAAGGAGTTCAATAAGTTTACAGGAGAGATGTGGCACACTGCAGAATGGAATCACTCCGTGGACATTTCAAATAAGCGTGTTGGTGTCGTTGGTGTCGGTGCAAGGTAAAAAAAAAACGGTACTAGGGACCAGCGCCTTTTAAACACTTGTCCTTTCGACTAACGTTCGTCCACACTGCCTCTCTTGCCTCTTACTCTCTCTCCAATTTTTTTTTGCTCTGTTCAAATGATTCCAGCCATAGCTCCTAAAGTGAAGAAGCTTGTCATCTATGGACGGTCGCCTTCATATGTTACTCCGATGTTTGATTCCGCTTATTCGTCATTATGGAAGTTCCTATTTAAGAATGTTCCCTATTTCCATAAGATCTATGTTACGCTGTGGTATTACTTTCTGGATCTCAGTTATGTTATCTACAATCGTCTATCGCTGTCAACAGCCTTCCACAGAACAGCGATATACATCATGGTCTGGATCCTCCGTGTTGTTCAAATACCTGATCAAGAACTGAGAGCTAAAATCGTACCACCACACGAGTTTGGAGTTCGGCGTTCAATCCTTTCGAACACATTCTACAAATGTTTATCAGACGAGAACGTAGAGTTTCACAGGGAGCAGGTCGCCAGTATTGAAGGGAACAGGGTCACAACATCCGATGGTCAGACAAGAGAGTTAGATGTGCTGATTTTTGCGACAGGCTTCAGCGTCAATACCAGATTCCTTCCAGGAGACTGGGTTGGCCGTAACGGATGTGATGTAGGACAAGAAAATGTCGAAAAACCTTCATCATACTATGGAGTCTGTATCCCAAAGGCTCCGAACTGTTTTTTGATCTGGGGACCTTACTCTGGCTCTTGTAAGTATTATTTTCCTGTCACCTTGCATTTGCTGAGTATATTTTAGCATGGACGAAGCTAACAGCGGATGTCTTTGGATATTAGACCACCAGTCAATCACGAGCGTCACCGAATCCCAAGTCATGTTCATAATCAATACTATTTCAATGATGATGGAGAAGGATTTTGCTGCTATCGAGGTTAAAGAGAAACTCATCCAAGACTTTACTCGCGTCGCCACTCAACGAGCTGCATTAGGTGTGAAGTATGTTAGAGATGCAGCCTCTCCTTCGGATGCAAAGGCTGGTATTCTAGGACCGATCCTCTGGTATGGGCCCTTATCTCGTTTCCGTTGGGGTCTTTCTCGATTCAGTGTCGATCTATTCGACCATTCACCTCGAAACGCTCAGGAAAAATCCAAGACCAACCAATTCGAAAAATAAATAATACTTTTCTCAGTTTTTTTTGGCTAGTGTGAGTAGGCCTGATTGTCTCGTAGTAGAAAATATACTCCGGACAATGGTCCTTGGTTGCAGCAGACGTCTTTATGAGTAGTGTTTACTCCCCTCTAGTGGCCATAAGTCGTAAACCCTCTCAAAGCAAGGCACGCTGCTGACCTTGGTCTGCCCAGCTCATAACAGACAACAAACGTCAAAAGCCAAAACAAAGTAAGAAATAGGGGTGACTGTGGGTTGTACACGGGCCAACATGACCTCAGGGTCACACACCCCATGATTGGCGCAGGCCATCTCCCTGCCATCCCTGCTACTGAGCGGCTCGCCCACCTGTTCCTGCGTGGAAAAAAAGGAGGGGACAAACAGCCTTAGTGCCATTCTGCAACATGGACTCGAGAGACCCACGCGCAAAGTGGACGATGGGCTGATCAGCCCCGCTGGTTAAATGCTGTCCCCTATTATTTGACCAGCGGTCTACTCTTTCTCTCCTCCACAGCTGCTGATCAAGTGCCAGTTTACACTCCTCCCTCCTCCTTTCCTCATAACCCCTTTCTCCTTACATCCGTGGCAAGTGGCGTCCTCTGGTTCCTTTCTTCCTCTTCTTCGTCCTTTACCTCTTGTTTCCTCTTTACTCATCTGGATTCACCTACCGCCTAACGACTGCTCCGCAAAGCCGCCAGTCTCAACCATCAGGACGGACGTCTCCCTCGTCCTCACCACCCATCGTCGTTGCTCATCGACATCTTGCATAGTCAGCTTTACACTCGTCATGATCACCTCTTCATATTGTCGGGCAATCTGCCTGAGATTGTTGATGGCGTCTTGGATGCTGCTCATATTTCTCAACACATATACAACCGTTGCCTCTCCACTACCACAGAAGGCTGGGGTCGATGAGTCTGCCTCGTATGGCGACAACCTTACTGATCCATTCACTGCTCCGGATTATCTTGGTGAGCCCATCGACTGGTCCTGGAGGGGACAAAAAGAAAGTGTACTGGAGACTGAGAATGTGGCTCTAACATAATAGTTTATTCCTGGGGCTTCTTTTGTTGCAGCACCCTCCAAGTTCACTTGGGAAAGCTGTATTTATGGTCTGCTCTTCATCATTTTCGGCATCATCGAGGTTTTCCATGGATACAAATACATCCGGATAACAATGCTTGTCGCTGGATTCATTGTTTGGGGTAATAGAGAGACTCGGTACTATCTCAAATTGCCCAACCTGATCAATTATGCGAGGTATTAACCTTGTCGTCTTTCCTTTCCAACGTCTTTGAATGCCACAATAGCAAGCACTGCTGTAATGATTATGATTATCGCCAACTCCAATACAGGAACTTATCAGTCATCGGGAATCTACTTCCTGGTTTGGTTTCTTGTCGGTATTGTCGGCGCATGCGTTTCTTTCTATCTGTGGCATGTCGGCATTATTCTCACTGGAGCTTATGGAATGTAAGGGGCGTCTCTTCCGCAGCCGAGCAGCTTATTACTAAAATCGTGAATACATGCTTGTATATCAACCCCACTCACTAATAGAATATTGAACTGCTCTGACCGTAGGTTCGTCCTGGTGGCGATCGTCTTTACGGCTGCCAAGGTAACAAGCTTTGCCTTTCGATATACATTCCTTGCTCTCTTTTTGGTTCTCGGAGGCTTCCTTACCTATCGATACGAGAGGATGGCAGTGATTCTGGCAACATCATTTGGTGGCGCATATAGCATCATGTTTGGACTGGACATGTTTGTTCAGACGGGATTCCGTGTCACTTTCCATGTTATCCTCTCGCAATCGACAGAACGGTTCCACCCTGTGCCAGGAACATGGGTAATGATCGCCATGGTCCCTCTAATTGCTATCATTGGAATCATATGGGAACTGCGACATCATGAAGAACCCGTTGGCAGCTGGTGGTTTGGAGGTGGCGCTCGACCTTTGCCACCACTTCCAGGCGAGAAACCCGCGCGGCGATGCTGTGGACTGCTTTTGGCTCAGCCTAAGGCTCCTGCTGAGAAGCCCGGCAGCGAAGCAGGGACTGGTAGCACATCTGGTTCATCTAGTGAAGCTACCTTAGTCGCCTCAAAGAAGGACCAGAGAAGGTGTTCCTGGCTTTGCTGGTTTCCATGGTGCGGAAAGCGAGAGAAGGACAGTGCTAGCAAGAAACCCGCAGATTCCGTTGCAACTCCAGGCTCAACACCCATGACAAGCGTGCCAACAAAAACAGGCAATGTGTCAGAGACGAAGGACAAGGGTTCTTCATCGAGTGAGCAGAATGACCCTGGAAGTGGCAATCGTCCTCCAGTTTCGGGTGGAAAGAAGCCAAAGTTGGATTTAACCCAGGAGACCATAGGCCATACTGGATTCCACAAAGTAGTGATCCAGCACGAAGTACGAGAGTTCAGCATGGATATCGAGGAACGATGGTAGATAACAGGAGCCAATAAAACAAAGAAGTGCAATGTGCGGCGGCTCTTTTTGGTTTTTGAGGGGTGGGTATCAAAAAGAAAAAAAAAGATGCGTGAGAACATTCCCGAGCCACAAATGGGGTCAGGAGGCTACTCATGTAGCACGAGGTCCCATCATTGAATTCTCAGCAATCTTCTTTCCATCCCATGGCGTTAGCATTCTCGCAGTCCGTGTTGCCAACACCTTCTAATCCAGGGCCATTTGGGCACCAACAGCGAAAAAACTTTTACTTTCCCGAAGGCTTCACGCAATTCAATCATGGTTCCTATGGTATGATGAGTTTGATTTACATTTACTGGCCCATGAACCAGAGAACAATTGATTAATTCTAATTGCCCATCAAACAGGCACTTTTCCAAGGGTAGTCAAGGAGAACATGCTCAAATGGCACAGTCATGCTGAGGAAAACCCAGGTATCTTTCTCTTCTCCAATGGCCACTCTCTACATTTGCCTAGATGCTCCGTGAACGCTCATGTTTGACATCAATTTATCTCTCCGGAAAATAGACCGCTGGGTACGTCTTGAACTAAAGTCCGCGTTGACTGAGGTCCGCTCCAAGCTTTCTGGTTTTCTTAATTGCGACGTGGATGAGCTCGTTCTGGTTCCAAACACCACTTTTGGCGTCAACTCTATCCTTCGCAGCATCAAGTTCGAACCTGGTGATAGGATCCTTCAGTTTTCAACCGGCTATTCAGCTGTGAACAAAACGGTGCTCTACATTTGTGACACTCATGAAAACGTCAAGTTTATCGAAGTACCAGTGGTCTTACCAATGACCGATGACGAGATTACTCAGCTGGTAGAGAAGACCATATTAGATCATAAGGCACGAAATGATGGCACTAGGATCCGATTGGCTGTGGTCGATTGGATCTCGTCGGTGCCTTCGATCGTGCACCCAATTAAGGCCATCACGGATATGCTGAGATCTCATGGAGTCCTAGTCTTTGTTGACGGTGCTCATGCTATCGGCCAAGTCCCAGTAGATCTATCCTACTTGAACACCGACTTTTTTATTACCAACTGTCATAAGGTAACCAATACTTGATGTAGAGAGAGAGAGAGAGAGAGAGGGTTGATGATCTTACTGGCATTTCCTTTCTCTAGAGACTAACTTCAAGCCTGCCATCTTAATTGTTGTTCAGTGGCTCTTTAGTGCTCGTGGATCTGCTGTACTCTATGTTCCAAAGCGACATCAGAATATAATTCACCCCGCCACTATCCAAGCTGACTATAATCTGAACTTTCAAGACGAGTTTGCTTGGAGCGGAACCCTCGATTATAGCCCTATCCTATCTATTGAAGGTGCCTTTGAGTTTCGAAAAAACTACGGCGAGGAAGCAATCATTCACTATACCCATAATCTGGCGCTCGAAGGTGGTAGAGTCATGAGCGAGATCTTGGGGACGAATGTGTTGACGCCCTACGACCAACAGGTCGGTAGTATGGTGAATGTTCGACTCCCTATCAATGATATTGACCACCCAAAGATTGAGACGCCCGAATACTTGATCCAGCATGTCCTCGAGAAGTATAATCTTTATTCCCCTACGTTCAAACATGGAGGCTATTTCTGGACAAGGGTCTCTGCTCAGATATACTTGGAGCTGTCAGACTTTGAGCGACTTGGTCATATCTGGAAGGAGGTTATTAACCAACTGAATGCAGAGATTAGAAAGTAGCGGGTCCAGGCCATTTGTACGACCCTGTTAATAGATGACGCCCGGATGGACTGAACAATGCCTTGGGGTAATAAGCGAGATTTGACTGGGGCATAAGAGAATAAATTCAGGGTTGTGGCCCGTGTGGCCGAGTGGGATTGACAGCTCCACACATCCAACCCGTCCCGGTTTCGTCTCCGGGGAGTGCGAATAATTACGATCAATACTACCTATTATTTACAAAAAGAGTTATTTTCCGTATTAAAATTCACACTCAGGCCTGGGATGCTCTACGAGCAGAAAAGATCCACTCAAAAACACGAACCTCTCCTGGAAAAAGGGGGTAAAAACCATCCGACCCGCAAGGGACAGGACATCCAGGGCCTCCGAAAGGAGGTGGTTAGTCGCTATGTGGGAAGCGGCGAGACAGCTCAAGTAACGGGAAGGCCCTTCGGGCTGGGCCGTCGCGCTCTGTTTACAGAGTGGCGCGAGAGATGAGAGCGGCTGTCGGTGAAAGGTATGGGCAACCTAGTAGCTTAAGGTTTCACCGGCGTGACAGGGAGGCGGATACCTACATGGTTCCGTCTCCCTTAACGTCGCCATCCTCGCCGAGATGTTCAACGCGATTGGCGACGACCAGAACGTCCTTCCCCCTTCCCACCACCAATCCATCACCACCTTAATTTTCAAGAAAGGTGACCCAGAGGAGATGAAAAACTACCGCCCGATCAGCCTTTTGCAGACTGACTACAAGATCCTGACAAAGATTCTGGCCACCAGGATCAGTGCTCGGGCTCACAAGATCATCGGCAAATGGCAATCAGGTTTCATGCCGGGCCGCATGGCGCATGACAACGTGATGCAACTCGAGCTAGTCATGGCACAGGTCTACAAAGGTAATCACGGCGACGCTGTCCTCCTCTCTCTTGACCAAGAGAAGGCTTACGACCGCGTCGAGTGGGACTACCTTCATCGTGTACTGGAGCACTTTGGCTTCGGTCCTCGTATCCGACGCTGGATCAAACACTGCTACAACAACCTAGAGGCCAGAATTCTCTTCAACGGCACCCAAACCCCTCCCTACGAGATTAAAAGAGGCCTACGCCAAGGGGATCCCCTTGCGCCAATCCTCTTCAACCTCGTACTGGAGCCTTTCCTCCTGTACTACAACAGGCACGCTACTGGTATCGTCCTCTCCAACACCCGTTTTACCCACGCGGCATATGCAGACGATACTATCCTTGCCGTCGCCGAGGGCGATGAGGAGGCAGCACAAAGGGCCATCCAGCTACACGAGAGGGCCTCGGGAGCAAAGATCAACGTTGAGAAGACTGCGGTCATCCCCCTCACCCCCACCAGCACCAACTCAATTCCCCTCCCCGGCTTCAGCATCAAAGAATATGGAGAGCCTTTCACCCACCTCGGTATCACTCTCCGCGTAGGCGGCCGTGACATGGCACAGATCGAAGACAACATAGTGAACTCGGTGAAAAAGTCCATTAATGCACTTCGTACACGCTCTCTCTCCCTTCAAGGGAGGGTACATGTTGCAAACGCCTACATCTACTCCAAAGTGTGGTATGGAGCAGCCTTCTACCAGTTCTCGCCTACTTTTTTCAAGAAGATCAACTCCTTGACGTCAGACCTCCTGTGGAACGGACACAAACCTTCGGTCAGCAGAGACTGGCTCAGACGACCCAAGGATAAAGGTGGATTTGGTTTGATGGACGTCGAGCTCCAATGCTCGGCGCTCAAAGCCAAATGGCTCGCACGATGGCGCACGGACCTCCCCCAGTGGGGTGACCTCTTCACTGCAGTTGCACAAGAGACGTACGCCCCCCTCCTCCGCCCCACCGACGCGATTGCCCTCCTCACCCACCCCTCCGAAGCACAAACTCGCTCACCCCACTCCCGCAGACACTATCGCCTCACAGTGGTTCCAGACGCGATGTGGGCCTTCGCCAGACTCCACCCCCACCCCAACACAGACCCCGACGTTAGAGGGGAGACCGTCTTCGCAGGAGAGGTCGACATTGAAGGGTTTTCAGTCCGCGCTGCCCGTCAATACCTGGAGAGCAGAAAGCAGAACACTCGTCAGGAAAAATTTCGACCAAGGCAAAGACCCATACGCCCCAGTCTATGGTAGGCTGCGGCTCAAGTCTCCCTACACAAAACAACGAGCCCTACCCTGACAAGTGGTGGGACACGGTCTTCAAGCGCACACACCACCCCCTCAGGACACCAAAAGAGGTCTTTTCTTTTCAACCTCGCTCACCATGCAATCACCACCGACAAGGCCAGAGCCAAGTGGAAGGAAGACGTCAATGGCAAGTGCAAGCGCTGCCTCATTGACTACCCAGATCAGGAGCCTCAAATAGAGGACCTTCGACACGCCTTCGCCAACTGTGGAGCAGTCTGGGCCCCTCTGGAAGGCCGCCCGTTCCTGGATCACCACCCTCGTCCCTGGCATGGTCGTCAGCAGTCTGCCTGACAACTGCATGCTGGGATGGCCAGAAATTGAGAAACTGCCCCCTATCGCAGTACACATCCACTCGTTGGTCCTGTACAGCATTTGGAGGACTTTTGTTGCCATCCACAAGCTACTCCCGGGACAACCCCCGAGAGATGGCACAGCGGACGACCTCCTCTGGCTCACCGTCAACAGCCTCAAGCTCCGTGCACACACAGCACTCCAACAAGCTCTCCTCAAGGACAACAAACAGCAAGCAACGAACCCAAACCCCAGCAGCAACTTCAGATGCCAATTACAAGCGAATGCACAAGAAGACTTGGAATCACCCTCCGTATATTGTGGTGTCCAAAGAGGAGGTGACATTTGGTTGGATGTGGCCCACCCCTGGCTATGGTCCCTTTTTAGACATGCCAGGGGAGTACACTCCTCCAGCTTCGCGCGCAAGACCGAAGCCGCCTGACATCAGGCGAGCAAACGTCGCTGACGTTGACCTGCTTGATTGGGAGCCGCTCTCGCAGCTCCTGGACCCCTCGGACCCTTTGCCCTAGTTGTAGATCCTGCCTTTTGACTTGCCCCCTCTGCGGGTGCTCTTTGTACCTGGTCTTTTTCCCTTTCTCTGCATTTGTATTTCTAGTAGCTATATCGTTTCTGGGTCACCCTCCACCTTTTCCTTCTTCTCTCTACTCTTCTGTTGTAGGATAGTGTAGTTTTTGTGAACTAGCTGGCCACGTCCGCAGACCGTGGTATGAGTGCGCGCCGACGAATAAAACCCCTAACGGGGCCCATAAAAAAAAAAAAAAATAAATTCAGGGTTGCAGCCCAAGGCCAGACAGTTGTGGGTTGGACGAGCGTGAAGCAGCAAAGAGATTTTTGCAGAGCAGTCCACAAAAGGAAACGCTGTGGCACTGGACTCGCCCTAGCTCGCCCAATTAACCTCGCGAGGGGAAAGAGAGAGCAATCAGACGAAGGCGAGGAGGGACAAGGAAAGTCCGCAATAGGCGCAGTCTTTGCGATCATAGTCTGAAAGCCCGCCCAGCCCGGAATAAGGATGAAGCATTACCTTGGTCTTCTCCCGCCCGGCGGAGCGCCATGGGCCACAATAGGTCATATATCGGTGTCCCCGAGGAGTCTGGCTACCACCTTCTTTCCCTTTTTTTTTTTTTTTTTTTTTTCTATCTATCTTTCTTTCACTTGTTCTTTTCTCTCATCTCATTCGACTCTTACATTCTTTCCATTCACTCCTTCCTCATTCAACCTCATCCTCGATGCGATCTAATCGTAGTTTCCGAATCCGGCATGGCCAAAAGTTGAAGCAGAGTCGTGCTCGGGCAAATGCTCAGGACTCTACCGGAAGCAAGGCCGATCTTGTACCGCACTCAGATCTCCTCTTCTACAACTATCATCTCCAGGGCCTCACAAAAGAAGTCAAGGAACAATCGCACCCAGAGGCCTGTACGCCCCCATCCTTGCCCCCGCCTCCATACGAAGAGCACCAGCGTCCACCGCCCTTGGCCATAAACGACGGTGTGAATGGCAGCGACGACACACTTTTAATAGAAAGTCATGAACGACAGTCTAGCCTAGAGCAGGCGCCAAGACTTGACCACCCCCTCAGGCGACAGAATCGAATTCAACGCCAACACAGCCGACAGAGCCTCAAGAATGAATTCCTCCGAGTCAACACGCAGGAGAAGCTCCTCCACCCAAATGACCAGCCGGACCACCTCTCGCACCTGCATCCATCACACACAAACTACGATCACCATGACCATCAGCATAGCCACCATCCAGAAGACGCTGGTGCCAATAATCTATACCCATTAGCGTCCAGTCCATGTAGAAAGAGTCGTGATATTTATGCAGATCTAGTACTTGTCTTCAAGTATAAGCAACCGAACAAGCAGTCTGCACCAAAGCCTGAAATGGAGCAAGAGACCCTGAGAGCTTATGAAGATGTTCTCTCAAAACTCTCAAGCGTCGGTCTCCAGTACGAGACACGTCCAAGTGAAAAGGAAACTATCCTTGTTTTCATTCTCTGCCCTTGGACTGTTCTTAAGCGGGAAGTGATTCGTAACAGGTAATTCAAAACTCATGCCGTTTGGATTCAATGCCAATTTATCCAACTACTCGACTCCTTGAACTCATCCTTTTTTACTCTCTCCCTTTCTTGTTTTCACTTTACTCAGTATTCATGATTGGCTAACAGGGGTCAAAGTGGCAGATACTTTGGAGACTGAACAGTTATTGCAGCCGGCAAAGTCACGCGATCATTCCCTTGATACTCTCTCGGACGCGGACCGTATTCGACTGGTATGGGAGTTGATTGTTGGTGCACCCACCGAAGGAGGAGCGGGGATCTACCCATCTGAAAACGACTATGTCGAAAGTATCCTTCCGCTACATGATAAGGAGTTCAACAAGGTAACTGTCATGGAGCCACTGGTCTCTCTCTTTTGATCTGACCGGGGTCTGGTATCTTTTGGTTCAACATATTTAGGCATGGCTCAAGTCCTGGTCTACTAAATGGTTTGTGACCCAAGAAGACTTTGCAAGCATCCGCGACCATTTTGGTGAAAAAGTGGCCTACTACTTCGAGTTTCTTGAGTTCTATTTTCTCTGGTTGATTATCCCCACAGGATTGGGGGTTCTCGTCCACTTTTTTGGATCATCCTATTCAGTCTTTTACAGCTTTTGCGTCATTCTCTGGTCCGTGGTTTATATCGAGTCGTGGAAGAGACGGGAAAAGGAATTGGCGCTCCGGTGGGGGGTCAAGAACGTGACCCAGTCCGAATCAAGGCGTCCTGCCTTTAAGGGGGATAGGATTGTCCGAGACCCTCTTACGAATGAGTTGAAACCATACTTTTCTCCCTGGAAGAGATGGGCACGTAAGATTGCTGGGCTTCCAGTGATCATTGTCGGTGCACTTGTCCTGTCATTGCTTTTGACTCTCGTGTTTGTCCTGGAGGTCTTTTTGGAAGTTTACTATGGTGGCTACATGAAAGAGATCTTGGTAATAGAGCAAGAGACACTATTAGAATCTACCTTTTTTGAGATATGCCTTTACTCTGGTCTGGAGATTTAACATGTCTTCTATTCATTCCACTAGGTTTACCTACCAACTGTACTCTTTACATTAGCATTACCCTATGTCGAAGAGGTTTGTCAGGATGTGTCGCGGTGGCTAACCGATTTTGAGAACCACGAGACACATGGCTCATACGATTATCATTTGGTACAAAAGGCGTTCCTTTTCAAGGCCCTGAACAGCTACCTTTCTATCTTGTTGACGGCCTATGTGTATATCCCTTTTGGACCGCGTGTTATTGCTGTCTTACAGGCGATTGGTTTACCATTTGCAACAGTTGCCATCCAGCCCCGAATGCTCCAGGACCGTCTCCAAGCATTTATGATCTCAAACCAGCTGATCAGTTTCTTTACAGAGACAATCTATCCATGGATGTCGCGTCAAGTTATTTCTGGAGCGACCATGATCCATAAAGAAGTCGCTCAAAAGCTCCATAATGATGCAGCATCTGGACAGACAGGTGCATCCGCCGAGTCTCGGGATGGGGAGCTGGTCAAGGAGCCACATCAAGATCCCAAGCAAGTCCGAGAGTTTTTGCGACAGGTTCAGGAGCAAGTTGATCTTCCAGAGTACGATGTCAACGAAGATTACGGCGAGATGGTTGAACAGGTATTTTTTTTTTTTTTTTTTTTTTTTTTTTTTAATTACTTTTGTGAAGGAGGTAATTTTGCTGGGAGTTTCTGTAAAATGTAAGCTAAACATTAATATCCCTTTTTGTTAGTTTGGGTGCATTTCACTCTTTAGTTTGATTTGGCCGCTGACAGGTCTCTGTGCGTTTGTTAACAACTGGGTCGAGTTGAGATCTGATGCAGCTAAGATTTGTTTCCACACAAGAAGACCGCTCCCAGGCCGAACGGATTCAATTGGACCCTGGATCGATAACCTTCAATATTTGGCTTGGTTCTCTTCTTTAACTAATGCCTCAATCCTCTACCTCTTCCATGGAACAATGAAGTCAAAAGGTCATGGTGGCGATGCATCTATCCTAGCGGACGCTGGAGAAGAGACGCAGCCAGATTTCAACTCTGGTTTGGGTCTAGGCATGCTTCTGCTCTGCTTAATTGCATCGGAACATATTTACTTGTTGATCAGGTGGACGGTCAGAAACATTCTGGAGAGTATCCCAAGTGCAGTGGAGTTGAAGGTCAACAAGAAGGATTACAATGTAAAGCGAAGCTGGCTCAAGCGGTTGAATGAGACCGTAGGGTCCACGTTCCTGAACAGCCCTAATCCAACGATCACCGTCGTTGGCTCTGATGGTGACGCGAAAGCATTGATGGCTGACCAAGGAGAGGAGAATGAGAAAGCACAGTTAAAATCAGGTGGGTGTTCGCCTCTTGGAGGTACGGAGGGGGGAATTGGATGGAGGGTACGATTACAGCATGATTTGGGCGCCGAGGCAATTCGGACGGTCTTTAAGTCGCTTTGAAGCAGAAACCCATAGGCAAAAAAGTTGATTAAAAGGACTTGTATATTCTTGGGAAATCCCTCCAAAACGGTACGCTATTCATGATTCAGGTTTGTCAATGATTCCAACAGCAGTTGTCCAGACCATTTCCTTGCGTTCGTTCCTATACCGGAACCCCACCGGCTCAAAGAAATGAGCAGGCGAGTCCTGGCTATTGACCAACGCAAAGGTGTTGGTTGTGAGAAAGAGACCTGTGGTATTTTGGAAGGGCACCTGACGTGTATCAATGTCCTCTTGGAGGAGTTGGATCGCCTTGGATCCAAAGCCCAATCCTTGGTTCCGCCGATCGATCATGAATAGGCGTAGGTGAGCTAGAGAGTTGGATTCTTCTTGGGTATCTATTTCGCTACCACTGCTGCCACTGCTGCCGTTGTTGTTGTGTTCTTGGTGAAGGCGGAGACTGAAGAAGCCGATAGGTGATTCATCGGCATAGATGGCACGGATGACGGATTGGGAACCGTCGAATTGGTGTTCGCACATGGCCTCAAGCGTAGATGCAGATACGAGAGCTGTCTGATCCTTATCAACCATCAATTGCGCGACCGTTCGCCAGTTTGTGGCGTCGATGGCGCGGAGTGAGACACATGAGCGACGAGAGAGGAAGACGATGGGAGTTGGAGGATCCATTGGATAGACTTTGACGAATGCGAAATCGATCAGGGTGAAAGAGAAAAGAGAATGAGAGCAAAGCCCACGCAACACAGCCCACGGATGTTCGACCCTGTTCTGTAGCAGAGCGAGTGAGAGAGAGGCTGAGGAGGTATTTTTGGCAAGAGCCGCACACGGTCATTCTTCTTGTCTTTGCATCACTTGCTTCCTCTCCTCCCCCCTACACCCTTCAACAAAGAGAGAGAGAGAGAGAGAGAGAGAGAGAGAGAGAGGAGGTTTGCACTACACCTGTCTCATTTCATTCTTACATCCACTCATTAGCCAGGCCTTCGCCTCCAGGATACAATGTCCAATCGAATCGAGTTCACGCCGCTGCCGACCTCAGAGCCCTCGGACGATGTCCGTCTCGATATTCCCCTCACCTCGTCATCCTCGCCACCACCACCACCACCACCACCACTATCATCCCAGCGCAGGCGAAGAAAGATCACTCTCTCGGACAGAGTCGAGAAGTTGACCGATGCCGCCATCTCTGGATTAGGACCAGTCCTGATCGTCGTCGCATTCAGCCTTCTCTCTGTCACCATCTTTTGCTACTTTACTGTCTTTTTGCCATTCCATTACCCCTGGCAGGAAGGCCAAGGCATCTTTGGCAACCTTGGTTATGTCCTTCACTTTATCTTTGGACTTTATCTTGTCTGGGGAATTCTCGGCAACTACTACTATGCTGTCATGACACCGCCTGGATCAGTTCTTGACGGAATCACAAGGACTGAGGTAAGTGCAGGACACCGCAGCCAATGCCGATGTTTCAGCAACTCTTTTCTCTTTAGCATGGGTCAAAACTCGGCTCCATCGGTGCTGACATAGATCATATCACCTTTTCCTTGTGTCTGGTCATCTTGTAGCAAGATGCCATCTTCCAGGACGTTTTGCTTCAGATAGAGAGTAAGTGCTTATTGTGTCCTCAAACAGGCTTGAGAAGGGGCTTCTGCTTGAAAGACATGTGTTAACTGGTGACACATGACTCGTTTTTATGTTTTCGGTGCTTTTTTTTTTGTTCCCTAGCCTTTACTGAGGTGCCACCGACATGCAAAAAATGTAAGCCGGATTTCTGTCCAAGCTTTGGTTTGTGTTTAGTTCAGAGTGCACATGAGTGGAAAATCAGCAGGACGCCTTTCAGTTAACTATTTCTACTCCGGTCCTATGATACCGACTTTATTTTTCAGGCAATCTTCCAAAGCCCGAACGAGCTCACCATTGCAGTGTCTGCAAGCGATGCGTTTTGAAATATGATCATGTATGGACAGCAGGCACCTTTTCTCTACACATCTTCGCATTTATTCTGCATAACGCTATCCTTGCCTCCCCCTGGGGCTTGCCCACAATACGGAGCACTCACTTTCGATTTATTTTATTTTCTCAAACTGAAACTCAGCATTGTCCATGGATCCACAACTGTGTTGGACACTACAACCATCGATATTTTCAGATGTTCTTGACGTATCTACCAGCGTCTTGCGTTTATTTTGTGATAATGGGCGCTGGACCTTTTATGCTCGCAGCTGACACGACTTCTGGAGTAAGTAGTGCGAACGGACCAAAAGGACTGTTAGGGGAGAAAAGAAAAGGAGAAAAGATACTGCGGAGCAAATTAGCTGACGATGAGTTAAGCTGCGGAGGAGCGTAGAAATGCTTATTGACGAGGTTATTCTTTCTTTTTGTTGCGCATGTCGCAGGATAATTGGCCATATTGGTTGGATCGGGCTATTGTCGCATTCTCGATCGTCTTGGCGGTCGCTATTGGGCTGGCAGTCGGTGGAATGGGTTGCTGGCACTGGTATCTGGTAAGTTTGCATCCCCACTCTTTGTGCTGTGTTTACTTTCTTTTCTTCCCCTGTCAGTTAGTCAATTCCCCGCTCTCGCTCTCCTCTGAGACAACGTGGGACTTTTTACAGATTCTAATGGTTCCAACTGACCACCATGAACACTCCTCATTTCTTTGAATGGATTACAATCACAAACAAACAAACAAACAAACGAAAAGACTCTGACAGCACAAACCACACTGGAGCAGTACAACAACTCGTATATTAAGAAAGTGTGCAAGAAGAGAGGCGATCCGTTCACCAACATGTACAGCTTTGGGATCTTTGGCAATCTTCAGGACTTCTTCAACATTGGTCCAAGAGGGTAATATATTTAGGAGCTGAGGAGTCAATGGGCCGGGAGGATTAGCAGATGTTTCAAGTCTTATTGCGTTTCTCTTGCAACGATTCCTATAAGAGATTAGAATGCTCACTTTATCGTTTCTTTCTCTCTCAACCTTGGCTCTTGTCCTTTTCTTTTTAACGGTCTTGTTTGACATTCGCAATTTAGTCACTAGTAAGTGTTGCTCCTATGGTGCTTGGGCGAACGGTCTTTTAGCCATGGTTTGTTCAAGTCGTTAACATTGGTTTCGTTCCTTTTTTTTTTTTTTTTTTTTTAACATTCCACTAGTCCTTGGTATACAGCATTCCTACCTCTTCGTATTCCACCCATTGGCAATGGCAAGCGATTCGAAAAGAGTGGGCGCGGCTACATTTTAGATTTTGGGGATGACGATGAGGAAGATATGGTATAGGCGAAGACGAATGGCTCGTTTAATTTTTTTTTCTTTTTTTCATCTTTTAGGACTGTAAGGAGAATACAGTCTTATGTACTATACAAATCAATTTGGAACTAAAGAAACAGATAGGAAGGATTCTACATCATTTTAAGAAAGAAATGGAAAGAAAAGAAGAGGGGGTGGGATAATTGAGAGGGGTAACTTTGGACTCAGGGGGGGGGGGTTTACGGGAATTGCCATTTTTCCCGCGGTATTTTTTCTCCCTCTTTATGAGGCATAAGAGCCGCTTTTGCGAGAGGAGGACGTGGCGACAGGGGCCGTTGGGAATGCATCCGCAATGATGGGGAACTCGGTGCTGTCATCCTGGTTGTCTGAGGCACAGGTCAATTCCAAGACGTCCTTTTTCAATCCCGCAGTCGACGACAACCGAAGAGCGTGGTCAATATGGCTAGCGTCTTTCACTGGCCGTTCCTTGTCTTGACTGGCTTTGGTGGACGCAGAGAGGATAATCTTCTTGGCCTGATCGATCGTCATGCTTTCAATCTCATGTGAGCTATAGTCCAACATGGCCAACAAGACTCGGTCTTCGGCAGGGATCTTGCAACGAGGATGAGTTTCGTTGAGGTGGGGTTTCCTTGGAGCTGCGACGACCGTTGTGTCTTCATCAGAAGACATGCAGTCATGGTCAGGTCCTCTGTATCCAAAGACTGTACGACGATGCAATTCCACTCTTCGATTGCTGCCGCAGATACCATTGTTGTTGCCATGGCTGTCGTCATTATTGTCCTGGGCAGCGGAGTCTACATTGTGTTCTTGGGTCTGGGCTTGTCCCTGCACAGTTTTCTGGTTCCGCTGATGAGCTGAGTCGCTCTTTTGTTGTTGTTGTTGTTGTTGTTGTTGTTGTTGACGTTGTTGCTGCTCTTGGGCGGCCTGAAGTTTCAGGATCTGCTTTTGCTGTTGACGTTCCAAGATGGCATTCCGATGCCTTGCAAGTTCGTGGACCAGCTCTTGTTGTTGACGAATCCTTTGACTTGTCTCAAGTTGCAATTGTTCCTCGAGTAGACTCTGAGGTTCTTGCCACTTTTGGAGCCATTCATCCACCTGTTGTTGCCGTTGTTGCTCACTTTCGAGTTCTTGTCCTTGAGCTTTCTGTTGCCTGTTCTGTTGTTGCTGTTGCTGTTGCTGTTGCTCTTGCTGCTGTTGAACTTGTTCTGGTGTCAAAGGAGCAGGTGGCGGTACAAAGTGAGTGAAGGAGTGAGATGAGTCTTGGTGCGAGACTGTGTAAGCGAGGACGGATGCTCGACGAATGCCTTCTGCGGACTGCAACCGCAGCCGGCCACTAATGCTGGCGCTTGAGCGGGTCAATTCGTGTGGGTCGAACATAGAGGCGAGAGAGCGTGTTCTTGAATGGGTGGCCGACATGGTTGTGTTGGCGGTTGTTGGGATGCCAGAAAGGAGAGACACGGGTCTCTGCCTGGATGCAGTCTGCCGCAGTGCTGAAAAGGCCATCTTTGTCAAGGTGTAAAAAGAGAGAGATGCGAGTGAGCGAGCGAGTGGGTGAGTATGAGACGAGGAGAAAGTGATGAAAGGCTGTGAGAGTCAAGTGTGCAAAAGCAAGAATGAGGCGAACGGTGATGAGGAATGGGAGAAACCCCCCCTTTCCCCGCTCTTTTAAAGGCGCACACCTCATTCTCTTTTGCCCCGGTCAGCTGAACAAAGGACGGCTCTCTTTCTTTTCTTCTCACCTTTGGCCACTCCCCTGCGAATGCGTCCTGGGAAAAAAGAGTTATTTCTGGATGTGGAGAGAGCAAAGAACCCATCCAAAGTCATGACTGTAAAAGTGAATGTGTGTCCTGTGCTTCCTCTCACTCTAGACACATACTCGACACGACTGTGAGTCTCCCAGTCACGCGAGCAGGGAGAAAGAAAGTAAGAAAGAAAGAAAGAAAGAAAGAAAGAAAAAAAAGAGAGATGAAGGATCATCTGACCACTCTTTCCTCGAGCCATTGCTATCCGTCTTTACTAGCCCCGGATCCAGACCCTCGGTTCTGGTTCTAGTCCTATCTCTAGTTTCCCGGCTCTGGACTTGACTCTCTAACAATAGGCACAAGCGTGAAAAAAAAAAAAAAAAAAAAAAAATAAGAGAGACGCCGTTGCAGTAAGAGAGCAGTATGGATAATATTAGTAGCATGGCCACTAATACCCTTTTTGGCTGCACGCACTCATTTCTCGATACACACTGGCAAAAGGGAAGGCAAGAACCGAGGGCAAGGGAAGAAGGAAAACTGGAGTGGGGAAACGGGGAAAATAGCCGCACTGACGACTGAAGGATACCCATTTGTTGCTTGCATGCATGACGTCTCCAATGGGCAGGAAAGGACCTCAAGGGGAGAGGGAGGAAGAACCCATTTTGTTGTTGTTGAAAGCTTCGGCTTAATTTTTTCCACTGCTATTTCCCCCACATTTACACAAAAGGCAACATTCAACAAGGGTGACCGTGCACCTACTAAATGACGAAGTCGAATACTTCCATATGGAAAGGGGGAACGAGAGCAATCCAAGAATAAGAGCAACCAAAAAAAAAAAAAAAAAAAAAAAAAAAAAGAAGCGTGCATCCGTGCATGTGAGCGTGTGAGAGAAAGAGCCAGCAATTGACAATTCCATGGTCCAGGCAAAAAAAAATTCATTGACTAGTCAACCAAGCGAATACGATGAGTCAGGAACGAGGCAGTTTAGGTGGTAATGGTAGTGTGAATAGCAGGGAATTGAAGGGGAACATTGTCAACTAGTCCCTCCTTGCTATTTGGTCCAGATTATTCAACATGTCTATCGACCCTGATGAAATTTCACGACATCGGTACGTTTGTCCAGCAAACTCTAGAGCAGACTTTGTATGAACCAATCTTTTCAATTGCTCCGCTTTTCCTCCTTCGAACAAAATTGCTTTATTTTTTTCGCTCGATGGACGACTTGATGCTTTATTATGATTCCGTGAGAACTGCGTGCACGCGTGCGCGCCTTGGCTCTGGTCAAATGAGCAACTGAAATGAGAAGGCTGATTGGTCACTGAAGTTCTAGACGCCCTTCTCCTCCCCCTTTTTTTTTAGCTTTTTTTTTTTCCTGCCAGGCTGCAGAAACAGACAAAATGTTATTATGTATGTGAGGCCGGGGGTGCGGTGGAGGAGGGAGAAGAGGATGAGCTGCAACTGCATGCTGCAAGAGAACACACCTTGCTTACAGTACTGCGTAAGAAAAGTACAAACGAAAACGAAGGAGATGAAGGAGGAGGAGGAGAGAAGAAAAGTGGAGGGGGGGCAAAGAAAAGCGTGGGCTGCAGTCCAAAAAAAAAAAAAAGAGCCACAAGTACGAGATGATTTTTTTTTTTTTTTTTTTTGAGAAGGGGACGCAACCGTAAATGGCTCTTGATCTTTTGTGTCTGGATGCAGTTCCATTTCGATTGGACAAATGTGCTCCTTCTCCTTCCTCCGATGGATCTGACCTAGACTTTTATCCTCTGTTTCTTCTCTTCTCTCTCGTATCTCATTTGCTTGAAAAAAGGAGAATGGATGCTGTGAAAAGCCATTTTTTTTTTTTCAGATTTTTATTAGATAAGAGCGCATAGTTGTGGATGGAGAACTCACAAAGAGTCCCCTCGATTGCAGTAGATTATTGAAGCGAGGAAAAGGCATGTGTATTTTTTTTTTTTTTTTGTCATTGCTACCCAAAAAAAAAAAAATGGGCCGTCGCTCTATCCATTGGTAGATACCATGAAGCGAGGATTGAGAGCTCGGGATCCCTTAGAGAGAGAAAGAGAGGGAAAAAAAAAAGTATGTACAGAGAGTGCGCATTTGCACAAGGAAATGGACTTAGGAGCAATACACACACACGCACACAAAAAAAAGTACACGCCAAGTAAAAGTAAGGGGAGTGGTATACTATACAAGAGCAGCTACAAAGTGGAAAGCAGAAGCACAAGAAACAATCAGGCGGGTGTTGCTGGTTTGGTACATGGTCGGAAGTAAGGAAGAAAGGATAGGAAGGGGGTGCGACACGATTAAGAGAGACCCAGGAGCTCAGTCGGGTAGTTCTGCAAGAAGGGCGTGAATGCATTGAAGGACTTTGTCTTGTCACCGCGGCCACTGTGACGGTGGATACGGATGTGCTGGTTCAGATTGTCGCTACGAGAGAACCTCTTGGGGCAGTTAGGGATCGGGCATTCGAATGCTAGTGAAGGGAAAAAAATAGGGGAAGAGTCAGCTAACTTGTTCAAGTCGATTTGACAGAGCCTGTTCAAGATGGAGCGCGAAAGAGAGATGAGATGCGAACTTACGTTTTTCCATGGTGTGGATCGACCGGACGTGGCGCTTGAGATGCTCGGACCTCTTAAAGACCTTGCCACAATCCTCAAAACGACATGTGAAGACTTTGCAGCCAGAGGTATCTGGGTTGCAAGAGACACGTCGGCCGCGCGAGCGCTTGGGTGTTGGTCGGATCGCTGGAATCGTACCATTCACGTCACCGACAACACCAGAGAGACCAGTGTTGGTGCTTGTGGACGTGGGCATCGATACACCAGCCACGGCTTGCAGGAATGGGAGCGAGGGCTCGCTCAAGGTCCTTGAGAGTGGGTACGTTGTCGCAATAGACGAGCACGAGTTTGAGAGTGAGAGAGCATTGCCATTGGCGCTCATAAATGGCGACCGGGGAGAAAGTGAGGATGAAGTCTCTTCCGAGAGTGATGAAAGCGAGCTAGTAGAGTAGCTATGGCTGTGGTTATGGTGACTAGTATTGTTCTGGTGCTGCTGTTGAGAGTACAGGTGGTGCTGTTGAGCCGAAGCATAGTAGTCATCGCTATAGACGACATGGCTCGTGTATCCTCCAAGTGCCGAAGGCGAAGAGGTAGCGCACCCTGTAGCGTGGTTCAGACTTGCTTGGGCTTGGGCTGTGAGCGAAGAGGCAAAGGCGGAGATGCTAGCCGAGTGCTCGCAAATCTCCGAGAGCTGACCGTCCGAGAAAGACCGACCTACGGGGATCATATAGGTTGAGCCAATTCCACCAAGGCTGGCCACAAATTGCTCATTCGTGAACTCGTTCTTGATCCGCTGCTGCTGTTGTTGTTGCGAGTAAATGTAAGCACTCGATGCCTGGCAATCCTCCATCGTCGGGGAGGCTGTCGTTGTTGCTGTCGTCGCGGATGGGGTGCTGTAGGAGATGAGCGAATCGTTGTCATAGACAGTAGCGGCGCTATCTGAGTACTCGTGTGGCTGCTGCTCGTACTCACAGTCTGAAAAGAGCAAGTTTGCGCGTGTAGGCATGAATGGGTCAGCTGGAAGGTCAAGGAAAGTGCAAGCGACAGGGGAGGCAGGGTGGTTGCCGAGGATCTGAAGGTGGTGGTGGGCCTGTTGCTGAGCGATGGTGGTGGTGGTCGGTGTTGCTGTGAACATTTGGTGTAGCGGTAGTGACAAGGGTGAAGGCGAGGACTGGGGTGAGGCCAAGGGAGAGGAAAGGCTGTTCTGGCCTTGGCCTGTAGCCGATGGCGACGAGACATCTGTTGAAAGCACGGGCTCGATCGCTGTCAAGCCAAAGAGCGGACTTGTGGGGCTGAGAGAGCCCTGTGACGGCTCGATCTGGTCCATACTGGTCTGTGCCTCGAGATGCAGGGCCGGCTTGCAGCCTGTGATGGAAGATTCTGAAAGTGCAGGGGATGCGAGCGCCGAGGCGGTCATTGGTATACACTATATAATATGGATAAAGGAGTGGTGGCTGTGGATGGCTGGGGTTGCCAGGCGTAAACAGGAAGAGGAAGACTGTTGAGGTTGGGGGGGGGGAGATCAGGACAGGACAGGAACGGGCCTTTGATACAGAACAGGGATGCAAAAGCAAGGGTATCTGTGGGTATGATTCAGTCAAAGCGAAGCTGGTGAAGGCAGGATATAGACCTAGGGGACAGGTTGGAGACAAGTTGGAGTGAGAGAGAGAAAGAGAGATAGAGAGAGAGAAAGAGAGAGAGAAGCGGCGATGAGGAAGGCGATCAAAGAGAGGGAGAAAGAGAGAGAGAGAGGAACGACGATGAAGAGGGGGGAAGGGTGGTCCTTTTGTAGTTGCAGCTCAAGAGCAGCCTCAAAGGCGGAGAGAGGATTGGTCTGGTGGGGACACGATAGAATCGATGGGTAGTGTTTACCTCTATTCAAACATCAGATGGGCCCAGAGCAGAGGCACGACAGGCCAACTGAATTGCCTATTGAGTGATTTATATATATATTGACAGTGGGCATTTGGGCTCTTTTCTTACTCTATTACTCTTAGCGCGCTGTCTGCCCATGACCGATTCAGTCCGCATTGAATCGGCTCCTCTTTTTGTGCAACTCAATCCGACTCTTTATCATCCAGCAATGGTGTGTGCAAGGAGACGAGTGACTCTCTGTTGTGTGTGTAAATGTGTATGTGTGTGTATGTGTATGTGTGTGCGTCGTGTGTGCGTGTATTGGTACAAGCCTGAGTACGTGTATGTCAGCTAGTCGGACAGTCAGCCAACCCGTCATCCACCCTCTCACTCGCCCAAACCATGGTCTTCCTCACTCAGTCCATTCAATAGCCAAAGGTGCGTATGTGTGCCGCAAGAGTGTGTGCGTCGTGCGAGCGGACCGCTTCTGTCGGCCGTGAGGTTCGATGGGTATGGCCTGTGGAATTGCCCAATGGCCCTCTGTCTGCCAGGACATCCAGGCCTCGGGACCAGCAACCACCTCCCACTCACTTTCTCTCTCTCTCTCTCCTCCTCTAGCCATTTGACTTTTTTTTTATTTTTTTTATTTTATTTTCCCTCCATCCTCACAGTTATCCACAGACAGTCATCTTGGGCACGCTGTCGAGTCCACCCAAGCCGCCTGCATCTCAATGGTCAATAAAAGAGAGCGCAGGCGGTGGGACCAGGCTAGACCATGCCGGTGACAAGGGCAGACAAGAGCAATTTAGGGCAAAAGCGCAGAAAGGCGGCGAGGCGAGGCAAGGGCAAGGACCTTTTCTCTTTGCATCCTCAGCTCTACATACACCCTACCCAGCCCAGCCCTACCAAGCACCGCCAAAAAAAAAAAAAACAGGTCGTCGAGGGGCAATCACGCCTCAACCTCCGTGTGGTCTTTGGTGCTGGTCTACAGGCCTCGCTCTCTCTTTCTCTCTCGGACAAAATGGTCGCACTGGCCAATCAAACACAAGCAATACAGGCAATTCAGAGCGAGGGTGAGTAGGCTGCCAGTGGATGCTGGCGCTCGGATGGTTCCTGTGTGTCCTGCTAGGGCTTGCTCGGTTATTGCTTCGTCTACTTTGGGGGACTGGCTACTAGAATCGAGGAGAGAGAGGCCCTCGCGGCCCGTTCGGTGTTGTAGAAAAGACGGGACGTGCAAGCGAAATGGGATGGCAACAAAAAAAAGCAGCTGTTGACTTTCTCTTTAGCGATAGTGCCCCCGACCTAAATGGAGAAAGCAAAGATGAGGAGGAAAGGAGGACGGATGGAGGATTCCCACTCTTTCCAACTTTTGTTGTTAGTTGCCATTTTCCCCATGCTTGGACAAAATCTCTGCTGTTCCCTGTCTGTTCTCAACCTGTAAGACCCACCTTGGATCAATCGGACCGCTATTCCCTTTGGTCTTGCCTCCTTCCCTCTGTTCTTGTATGCTCGGTGTCTCTATCTCATTTTCTTTTCAAGGGGGTTGTTCGCAGGAGCGAGAAGAGCAAAAGCGACAGGACAGGACCCTCTTTGGATGTTGCCAAATGATACCTCTTGCGCCCAGAAATGCACCAGCTTTTTTTCTTTGTTTTCGTTGCGGTGGCGCCTGGTTGTCTTGGGTGTGTGTGTGTGTGTGTGTGTGTGTGTGTGTGTGTGTGTGTGTGTGTGTGTGTGTGTGTGTGTGTGTGTGTGTCAAATTCACTATCCTGTGCATGGACCAGATTCTCTTCTGGTCAATGAACCTTGGCTCTGCCACTCGCAGTAGCTGGGTCCGCTCGTTCACTGATGGAGACCCTTCCAGCTGAATGAAACGCGACAGGAATAGGGCCGCGTGTTGAAAGAATGTGTCGTCTCTCCCCCTCGTTCCCTTCTTTTCCCCCGTTCTCGCCTCGGTGAGAAGTAGGTGAGCTGTCGATTGGAGCGTATCACCTTTCCAGTGGCATTACAGCTCTATTTTGGAGGTGTCGCAGTCTACTGGATAACAAGGCACATCATAAACCAAAACAAACATATTCGCTGACACCGAGACAGACTAAAGACAGACCCGGGTGCGAAATGGCTCATCTCGACCTGTGTCCTCAGGATGGAGTCCGGGGCCATTGTCTTGACGCGTGTCTAGTTGTATCCTGACGTATCATTCTTACGTGCCGAGCATTGGTGTAAGCGGCTACGCTCAAGCCAGTTCGCGACGTGGAACGGAGAGGGGTCCTGCGGTCTCGGGGTTTGTTCCATCACTCCAGGTCTCGCAGTTCAACGATGTAGTTCGTCCGTCCCCCCCCCCCTCCTTTCCACTTCTCCAACCAATTGCACCCATTTCTGCAAGATGGCTACTTCATCCAAAAGCGCCATGCTGCAGCCTACTGTTCGCCGTCGACATCAACATCGAAAAAAAAAAAAAGCTGCGATAGACCACATCATAGCTCACATGTGCAGTTCTCGCCCTTTCGTCCAGCTCTTTTTCACTTCTGTCTCTCGCTCTTCTTCTCTCTTTACTTGCTCAATACTGACACTTTTGTCTGCTCTTCTGTTATTGCTCCAATGCATAAGACACGTCGATTGCACGGATGAGTACACTTCGGGACCAAAGGACTGGACTGGTCGAATGATAGTGACCTTACCCCACAAGGTTCCCCACTTGAAATAAAATGGTAAGAAACATTGGGCCATGCTATTGCTCTACAAGAGTGCTCATGGGTCTCTCTCTCTTACCAAGTGAGCAAGGGCATCACGGGTGAAGGCCATGTGTTGCCGACAGGCTCTGTATCTACAACTTTACCCTGCGCTGCACGCCCGATAACGGGTGAGTGATAGGTAGACGGCAACCAGACACAAGAGAGAAAGAGTAAGAAAGCGAGGGCGGAACGATGTAATGGTGGGTAGCAGCAGCATGAGTAATGCTGGGCTGCGCGGTCTGGGCGGGTGAGCTCATGACGGCAACAGACAGTATGGAAAAGAGGCTCCAGGTCATGTTTCCACATCGGTGGGCGGAGACTTCACCTCTCTCTTCTGCGTTCCCTCACGGGCACGCACGCTCCACACACACGCTGTACATCTGGCCACATCCAAGAGTCTTCAGTACCCAATCTTCGGTCATACTCTTATTCATCAGTAACAAGGGCAGTCTTTTAGAGGACCAATGGTCTATCTCTACAAGCACAGTAGTAGCATTGTTCCTGAGCAAGCTCATGACCTGTGTTCTCCGAGGCTTACAGAGTGTTGCATTGTGAAATGGACAGTACTCCTCGCGGCAATGAGGCGATAGATATGGTGTGCACGCGCAATGTCGCAAACAGAATGGTGCCTCACAAATAGCCTTTGTGCCCGTGCCCTTTGTTCCTTTGGCCACTTGGGCCGCGGGGGCCACTCAGGTCTAGTCTTTGACGTGTTGGACATTAGAACGAGAAGAGACCATGTTCCGCTAGATATCTCACTTCTCGATCGTATTTGTCTCTCGTCATGTTAAAGCCTTTGAACCCTTTGTGAGGCACAAGAAGGCATCAACGGCTACGACGATTTGAGAACAATTTCGATGGCTAAACATAGGCAAGAACAAAGCCCATACCAGGTCAATCCACTCAACACTTTTTTTTTTTTTTTTTTTTTTTTTTTTTTTTTGAGGCGATGTTTCCTTGAGGATAAAAAGAATATGAAAGATTAGTAGAATCGATATCGCTTACAGTTCCTTGCTGCGCCCACTTCGGCTTTATTGGTTTGTGACCGACTGATATTGGTCAATGGTCGGTATTCGACAACTGCAAGTGCATGGTGACAGCATCTTTCCCGCGTCTTCCAGGTCAGAGCTGCATGTCAACCATGCTACCTTTCGGCTAAAGCACTTCCAGGCCTTGACCATCGTCGTCATCAACGGGCAAGAGGCTCTTCTCTTTTGCTGAGAAATCAAATTAAGAGCAATAGACTGCACAGCCGCCCTTTTCTAACTGGCAAGGCGCAGTTCTTTGCCTTTCTTTTTCCCTCAGGTGAGGCTCGGGTGTCTCAAGTTGCCAGTCTGGCGGAAGACCTCAGTCGCAGTTGTCGCATCCACCGCGCCTCTTGGGTGTCTTTTTCTTGTTTTTTTTTTCCGAGGGGAATCCAAAGGCTGAAAGCCACTTTTCCTCCACATCTTTCTATATCCCTCAACGGTATCATTCATGTCCAACTGTTGTCATTGCAAATAGTTTTTCCCGCCAAGCTGAGCGAAAACAGCCCTTCCCATAGCCTTTTTCGTATTTCCTATTCGCATGACTGAATACACAGACACCACTCAAGAGAGAGAGAGAGAGAGAGAGAGAGAGAGAGAGAGAGAGAGAGAGAGAGAGAGAGAGAAAGAAAGAGAGACAGAGAAACTCTCCTCGTCCGTCGTGATGTTGTAGATGATCAATCCTGAGGCGAAGGCGCGTTTGCCTCCTTTTCCTTCTCGTCCACCCACCCGTCCGCTTGGCCGTGTGTCTCTCTCTGGCTTACGTCTGTTTGGCCATGAGACCTCAGGTACGCAGAGGCTAAAAACGGGTGTGTGTGTGTATTGGATGAGTGAGAAAGTGAATAGAAAATAAGCGCGGGAGACTCTAGATTCGATATGAACCCACCCAAGTGGACCAACGGACCGACTGGCAAGGTGACCAAGGAGCCCAAATAGACCATAATCTGTGACCGAAGGCGATCTCTGCTAAGCGCCCGGTTTTTTTTCCCTGTCTCATTTTTCGCTTCGCTATGCTCGTGCATTGGTTTTTGCTTTTTGCCTTTTGTCCTTTGCTATCGGCCCTTTTTGCCTCATCAACCAGAAAGCTCTTCGACTGATGGTTCACGCGTCTGTGTGTCGTTTTGTTGTTGGACAGGAAGAGCACGGTGGGTAAGATGGTAACCCATGCTTTCACCCATCGTCATTGCTCCAGGCTTGTAGCAAGCAGGGCCATAAGCAACCGTGAGCACCTTTCATTCTTGGGTCCTTCATAGAGACACGAATCTCTTCTCCCTATCTCTCCCTTTCTCATTGCCGCAGGGAGGGTCACGTCGCCTAGTCAGGTTAATGTCCCAAGTTTATTCAAGTCCAAGGGAGTCAAACAAGTGATTCCGCCCTTTGATCCTGATACCACTCTTCACACTTTACCCTTTGCCCATTCACCTTATTTTTTTTTATTTTGTGGACTGAGAGCAGTAGCTCAAGCCATGACCTGCTCCCAGCTCTGGGGAGGGAGTGCATTCGCGCTCTCCTCCTCCACCCTGCCTCCACTCCCAAGCCTACAGGCGTGATGTGTATAGTGTGTTCAAGAGAGCGGCGGATGTGCGCGCGCATTTTCACATATGCACGCGTGCTTTTTTTTTTGAGCTTTTTCCTGCCCTTGACCTGTACCGCCTCCTGGCCGCCCTCTTCTCGATCCATTGTTAGAACATGAACCTTCCCTCCCAATCAGAGGCGACCAATGGCCTAGATCAGGCATTGGCCTAGTAAGTCTTTTTTTTTTCTGCTGCCATTTGTCTTTCTGCAGGCAATATTCTACATCCCGCCTTCTGCATCTTTGTTTTTTTTTTTGGTTGATTCGAGTGGCATGCCGAGTCCTCTAATACCCTACCTCCTTCCCTCCTCACCCTCTCCTCCTTCCTCCCTTGCCTCCCTGGAGATACGGGTTAAATTCAAGAAAAGGAAGGACCCTGTTTATGCCTTGTAAAGATAGAGGGAAGAGGAAGGGGGTTAGGGATAGGGAGGAAGGAGAGCTAGGTGGGGGTGGAGGAGGAAGGAGAGCTGGATAGGGATCGGGGGCAATTAGCAATGGCAGCAAAACAAACACAAACACAAGCACATTTACATACCCAAGAAAAAAACATGGTTAAAAAAAGGTGTCCATGTACGATTGCCTCATCTCAAGGGTCGCTTTTCTTTCTTTCTTTCGTTCCCTCACCCCCCCCCATCCCTACCCGCCTATCTTTTTTCTATGCCTCCTCCACTGCCTACGCACCAGCGCAATTCATCGTGGTGTGAGCAAGGGAGCTGGAGGGGAGGGGTCCGATCCCATAAACATTAACGCATGCATGCATTTAGTCGCGTATGCGTTGTCGTGCAGAGGCGTCCAGAACGCGAACAAAAAAGAAATGGTCAGTCGTGAGGAATGAACGCGTCCGTGCAGGCCAAGGTCATATTTCACCATTTGTTCTTTTGTCCTTTGCGATTGAGCGTCGTAGGAGCCCGGGTATGAGGACACATGTTGTGTTGTGTCCAACACGGTACATGAACACGAGCGAGGCAAAGTGGAAATAGTTAGGTTGATGAGCGATAAAAGAGGCGTGTGCGCGCGTATTCGTCCGCTTGTCGGGCCATTTTGCTGTGTTCAAAAGCCCGATAGTCCAATGGCGCAAGGGTCGGTGTCGTGTCACCACAGAGCGATATTGAACCATCTTCATATTCCAATCCACAGTAGTCTCAAAGCTCGTGGCAGCACAAATACGAAACGAGGATGGGCGCCTTCAAACGAACCCCGTCCCGTCCCATCCTGTCTGGCGTAAGGCGTGTGTTGCTGTGCAGCCTTGGGAGAGAGAGTAATCCGATTTCTCTCCTCTCCCCCACCCCTTCTTCACACTTCCTTCCATCTCCAACTTTACAGTCAGAGACTTATCCTCCATTGTGTGGCCCAGTTTTCTCCTGGTAGGATTGGTCGATGTAAGCTGAGGATGGACTAGAAGGAACGATAGAGAGAAAGGGCCAAAAAGGCTCTGAGGGGAGGCAGTTCAGGGTCTCCTCTCTCCCGCTCATTCGGCTTCTTATTCGTCCATACATCTCTCCTTCTTCTTTTGTTCCCAGTCTTCTATTCCCTGCCTGTGCATCGTGCATTCAGCCGTCTCTTTGGACACCCAGGGAGGACAGGAGCATTTCCATCGAGCGGAAAAGTCGGCGAGATTGAAATCAGAGAGAGAGAGAGAGAGAGAGAGAGAGAGAGAGAGAGGACGAAAAAGAAAACCACACTCTCCCCTGACTTTTTTTTTCTCCCTCGTTTCCTTCCTACTCTATCCTCCCATGGTGTTCTGTCTTTCTCTCTCTCTCTCTCTCTCTCTCTCTCTCTCTCTCTATGGGACTGGCTCTGCTCCAGCTTCTCTTTCGTCTCCTTGGTGTTCCTTTGTTCTTTCTATCTACCCTTGCATCTCGGATAGTAGCCGATGGAAAGGTGGGGACCAGTAGTGCATGCATCACTTTCTATTCCTCCGGTGTTCAAATCTGGCCTGGGAACTTGGATATTTCCATACCAAACAAACAAAAGAACCTTGTCTCATCCGCCTCTTCTCTCTCAAAGCCTAGGGGAAAAAGAGAGAGATAAAGAAAAAGACAGTGGGGATATTTTATCCAGTCTCATTCTCAAGCAATGGGACACGAACGCGATCATGGTCATGATCCGCGGCCCTGTCTTTTCTGGGCTCTATCCGTCAATGGCTCCAGCTGAACACCATCACCACTTTACGTTCTGTCCTAACCTTTTTAGTTGTGGCCAATCTTCCCAAAACAAGTGCGTTCTATCAGTCTAATTGAAACCTCCAATGCAAGAGGTGTCGACGGTTTTTTACATTCTCTCATTTGGAAGGTCTCCACTATCCCTCATTTTCCTTACACATGTTCAAGCTGCACCCCTAGGATTGCTATTCTTTGACTTGGAGGAATAGAAGGCGAGCACCAAAAGGCACTTCGCGGAGTAGAGTGGCGCATCAAGCCCACTCTATCCCTCCCCTGCAATAAGTGTCAAGCAACAGTGAGTTGACAGACACTATACGCACCCATATTTTCTATACTTTCCTCCTTGCTTTACGCACCTCCTTTTGGTGTCATGGTGCATGGCCAAGAACAAAAAATTTAGCGCGTCCACCATATTTTATACACCATGCTTCCCTCTTCCCAGTGTTGTCGTCCCGTGTCTCCCGGGAGGAACCCCGCTCCTTCTTTCCTCCCGTACTTCCCGTTTTCGATCCCGTCCATCCCGCCCACCTTTCCCAAGTTCTCGGAGAATGGTGAGGAATGGGGAACGAGCCATCTGCACAAGTGCACATGCCACTTTCCCTCTCCCTCACCATGTCTTTTGTCCATCGTTCATTTCTTTTCTCTCTCTCTTTTCCGATTTTCCCAATTGCTTATCCATAACAAACTCTGACATTTACCACAGAATTGGCTCTGCTGCCCCACAACAAACAACAGGAATTTCACATCATGTCTGAACTGTGTATGTAATTGAGCCTAACAGATGTCTCTTTCATTCCCAGGGACTCAACCGATCGATAATCTTTTACAAGCAGCAGGCCTAAATCGAGCAATTGAAGAAGAGGGCGTAATTGTGATCTCGACTGAGGCAAAGCAAATTAGAAAAGAAAGAGAAAGAACAAAGAAAGTAAGAGAGGGAGAGAGAGAGAGAAAGAAAGAAAGAGAGAAAGCTGCGGGGCAAGATCTTCTACAAAGGAATGTCCCTATGCCAAGCAGGTAATGACAGTTACGAGCTTTCTGTTGTTGTGATGTTGAGTTTTTTTCTTCGCAGTCTATCAAGCTCACACATTCTTCGTCTTCTCCCTTTCTCTCCTCCTTCTCCTTGCTTTGTTTTGTCATATCTTTTTTGTTCGTCTCACCTCATACCCTTTCATGTTACGTGAAAGAAGAAAGTGCCCAATGCGAAAGGAAAAGAAAGGAAGAAAACACCGTCGATGGAGGCAGAAAAGCAGAACTTGACCTCTCTGGAAGGGTGAAAGATGGGAAGGGTGAAGGAGAAAGGGAGGCGAGACGAGGAGGCTATGCGCAAGGCATGTATGTCGGTGTTGTATCTTCGCTCTTCCTGTCCTCCCGCATCCTCTCTCCCATCGTATCCCCTGTTTTTTTTTCGGTCATCGTGCTTCAAAAAACGCCCAAGCGCCACAGGCACTGCACGCTCCTCTATCTCTTTCTCACCCTCTCCCCCAATCCACCCCCAACTTCTGCCTAACCTCAATTCCTGTTGATTGCTTGTTCAATCGTGTCTTGTCCATGTTCTGGTCTTTATTATTCATCTGCCTGTTGTCATTGCTGCTTTGTTGACGAGCAAAATGCGTATGCCCTCACCATCAGGATTTCCCACAATATATCCTTTTTTGGATCAAGGGAGTGAGGAGAGGTAAAGGAGTCTTAGAGTGTGTCGGCTACTACTGCCAAAATACTGTTTGAGAAGAGGTTTCTAGTTCCATACCTTTCAAGAGGACTAGCGGGTAACGGCGGCCTTTTTTTTTTTTTTTTTTTTTTTTCAGAGACCTAAGGCTATTGGGTACATTTTGAACCATATCCACTACGTCTTTCCTCGATAAAGATCTGCTAGAAATCTGTTATAAAAACAAGAGTACGATCTGCTTACTCAACTTTGCAAAGCAAATCGTCATCCAGAGGCACCTAAGAAAATCCCTTGGACAAAAAAGAGTTTTCTTGTCCTTTTTGTTGTTGTTGTTGTAGTGAAGGTAGTGCAGCTTCTTGGATGCAAAGGACCCTCTGGTGTCTGTGTCGCGGGTCATGGGAGCCATTGAAATGGATCCTGCTATAGTTCGGACTTTTTTTTTCTCATTCACTCTCTGGTGTATGTTTGACCATAGCCCCTGAAATTGTAGACGGCTGCAGCATGCATGTACAGTATGCAATGCACTGTTCGCATGGTTGTTTTTGTTTTTGTTGTTGATGTTATTGTTGCTGCCGCTGTTGTTGCTTGGCTATACATGATATGTTGCCCTCGTCTTTAGGGAGGCATGGGTCGCACAGGGAGCAAATAGCATGGTCCACCTTTCGTCATTCTGTGGAGGACAGACCATCGACTGTCGAGCAACCAACCAACCAACCAAAAAAAAAAAAAAAAAAAAAAAAAAAAAAAAAAAAAAAAGCGAGGAAGGAAGGAGGGAGTAAAGAGAGACCGAGACTAGAAAAAAAAGAAAAGGCTTCAAAAACGACTGTTGTAGTGGGCTGTTTTTGTCGAAAGACATACATTCATCATGCTTGACTGGAGAGGCCCATTCAGTATGTGTTTGGATATGTGTGTGGGGGAGATATGTTTAGGGTATATCCTTTGCTGACGTGGGTTGAGCCCTCTTCCTCTGAACCCAAGCTCGAGTCTTGTGAACCCTGAACAATGTCCAAGCCCAATCCAAACCGTATGGATGCCCACGGCTCACCTATGTACAGCACTGTGGAGCACCCGAGGAGAAGACCAAGAGCGACAGTCTTTTTTTTTCTTTTTTAAATCGGCGACGAAACGCGTGGATGCGACGTGACCTGGACAACATTGAGCCACGAATCCCTTCCTTCCAAAAAGAGGCTCCGTGCCCTTTGTCAGCCCTTCCCTCGTGGTCGTCCACCTATGTACAGATGGGCTACCTTTTTTTTTTTATATACAAAAAAACAACACCAAATGTATTACAAATGCCTCAGGGTCATCTGGGCATTTGCCACTTGTTCAATTGCCGAATACCCTTTTTTGTGTTTCCTCGAGGTCCTCGCTCGCTCGCACATACACAAACACATACACAAACACATTCAAACAGCACGCTCTCTCGCCTTTCGCCTTTTCAACTCTTTTTTTTTTTTTTTTTTTTTTTTTTCTACTTTTCGGATTCTGGCCTTTGCCCGTCTCTCTCACACCAGAGCGCTGGTCAAGAAAACGTGGAGGTGGGTCTAGTCATGACACCCAGAGCTCTGCTATATGCTTTGCCCATTGTTTGCCTGGCCTCCAATCATTATTTACTTTTTTTTGCCGCCCAATTCAATGCCCTAGGTAAAGTGGTCCGCGGCCAAAGAAGAGAGAAAAAAAAAAAAAGAGAGAGAGAGAGAGAGAATTCAACCCTCACATCCGCCCTCTCTCGACTTATCCATTCTGACGTAAAGCTTTCTTCGATCGGCTTTTTTTGTCTCTGGTCCTACCCTGTTGTTCTTTGTGCAATGTTTGCATAGGGCATAGGATGTACTTGTCCCATGTCGTGGATCGACATACTGTACAAGCCCGGCAAGGACAAACTAGGGCAGCGCAGACGAAGACGAAAAAAGAAGAGGCAATGACTTGAGCTCAATAGCGTTGAAAAAAAAAAAAGAGAGCGTGTATGTGTTCCCAATACCCTTGTCCTAGATGCATGGAATAGTACGTCTCTTTTTTTTTTTTTTTTTTTTTTTTTGATCCGCCCAGAAAACCTCTGCGCTGTCGCAGGCCCCGCAGCGACTGAGGAAGGGAGAGAAGGCAGTGAATGCACAACAACCACTGCAGGTTTAAGCCATGGGGTCCAACGCACGATCGAATTCTCTCTCTTCTCTCTCTCTCTCTTTTGACTGCGCTGTAGAACCGCATCTTGCTGTATGATTGCGTAGACCTGTCGCCCGTTTCAGGTTCAACACACATCCACGTAACTCTGCCAAGTCGTTCGCTCCACTCTCGGGGTTCAATTAGACCGAGTCAGGGGGGAGGGGAGGGATGGAGAATTGATGATTGGCCGTTTGGATGATTTTCAGGCACATTTTTCCAGGAACGTCAGAATTTCGCCTGTTCCCTTCCTCTCTCACTCGCTTCTACTCCGCTGCACTACGTTCTCTGCCTGAGCGACATTTTTCTTTTTCTTTTTCTTTTTCTTGGATCAAAAGGTTCGCTCCGGCTGAGTGGGCTGCAACCATGACAGCACAGTGGTGCTTCTTACAACAGAGGCCTAGATTAAGAGCTCGGTGTATTGGGATGAGGGGTACTACTGCATGTACAGTACTCGTCAGCCGACAGGGCTCGAGGGGTTCTTTTCCTTCTTTTCGAACATATCAACAACAGCGGCGGCAGTGACAGCAATAATAGCAGCATCATACGAGACTCCAAGGGCGGGTGTGATGTTATGTTATGTTTTTTTTTGAGAAGCGAAGTTAGAAAGCAGGCAAGGACATGAGAGAGTAGGTAACATGACCTGGCCGCCATGGTACTCACCGTTACTTTTTCTTGCTGCTCCGCCGGAGTTGTTGTTGAGGGAAGTACACACGGTCCGCCAGGGCCAAGAGAGTAAAGAACCGAAACGAAAGCCTTGTCTGTGTCTGTGCAGTTCTATTTTTTGAACTCTACTTGGCAAAAAAAAAAAAAAAAAAGAGAGAGAGAGAGAGAGAGTCAAGGAAGAGAGGAACCGTAAAAAACAGGACCTGGTGATTCACCATAGGTGATTGTCAATGTGGGTCGTACAAAGCACAAGGTGTTCAGTGTGTATCCCACTACTCCATCCAACCAAGGCCCGATGCCAAACAAGCAGCAACAAGCGAACAAAAACAAAGCTTGGGTGCCCTGTCCTCCCCATTTTCGTCACTATTCACAATGGGCCCAGCTTGTAACGTGGCACAATAAGCTTTTTCCTTTTTTTTTTTTTTTTTTTTTTTTTCTGCTTTTGCTGTCCTCACCACCTAGTCCCTATCCCCAACCAAACAACATAGAAACTCAGTGACTAGGAAGAAAGCAAAAAAGAGCGACTGAGCGTTGTCAACGAATCAGGTCTGGCATCCCATTTTGTTCAATCATTGAGTTGGAAAGAGGGCATGACTTGAGCCGTTGACCGTGTCCCTGGGTTGAACCTAATACTCCGCATAGCTAACCCTTCGTAAAACTATACCCGTGTGAAGAATACCCATAGCCTCTTCTCTCGCGCGCTCTTTCTCTCTTTCTCTCTTTCTCTCTCTTCCTCTCTTTCTCTCCTTCTCTCTCTTTTTTCTTGAAGAGACCTAAGCAAGAGGAGGAAGCGCCGCTCTGAGGCTGCCTTTCAAGTAGTTTTAACACCCAGCTTAGAGCCTCTGGTGTTACACATATGACCCTCACAGCCGACGCTTGTTAAAAAAAGAGAGGAAAAATAGCAAGAGGGAGGTGCCACGCCCTGGCCTAACCTATTCAAAGATAGGGCGCCGAGAAACGCCATTCGATGTCCGTGAGGTGAGAGAAAGAGAGAAGGGGAGAGCGAGAGATGGTCTGTGAGAAGAGGGCATAGAGACCTCATCGTGTGGGTCCGGTTCTATCTGCCTGCATAACACTTGGGGCATGCAGGACGCAAACATCATCCTCGTCTCTTCCTTGGATGCAGAAAGTGGATGAACCCTTGACCATGGGAGTACCGTAGTAGTATGCACGCCAATGTTCTGACTTTTTGTGCAATCAGGAAAAAAAAAAAAGAGACCATATCCAAGTCGGGGTTGCACTAGTCCGTCCACAAGTTTGTTCCTCTTCTTCCCCTCTCTCCCCTCCCTCAGTCAAAAATGTCTGTCCATGGCGTCTTTTTCTTGCTTTTGCGCTTGTTTGTCATCTACCTAGAGCCATACGAACTAAAGATACCCCACATTCCAAAGGAATCAGCTATCGTATGCAGTTTTAGTACATGGCCCGAGTCGTGAACAGAAACAAAGCCCAGGTGGGTGCTCGAACCATTCTAGGGGGTGCAGGGCAGGGCAAAGGCCAGAATGCAAGGGGGAGGCAAAGTGCGAGGGGAGAGAGGTTCAGCCGTGAGTGAATTCGACCTCTCTCCGTTCATTGACAAAGGTACTATGACCAGGATGATTGGAGTCACGCTCCACCTACCTCGTGGACCTCGCATTGATTGCATTTTACATGTTCAACGGACGGGCAAGGTAAGTGGGCGAAATCCTAAAGTGAGAAGAAGTATTTCGCCAAAGTGCCTTTCTCCGCCCACTCTCACCCTCCCTCCTAGACTACTCGCAGTTCTGATCGAAAAGAAGGGCGCTTTCTCTTTATTCAGCTGGCTTCAAAGAAAGCTTTGGACAATAGCTTTCGCTTCGACCCACGTCATGGGGTCGACCTGTCGGAGTGTGAGAGGGTACATAGCCATCACAGGTCAACTAAGTTGGAGAAGGAGAGCAACCGTCGCCTTGCTCATCCTCTTTTTCTTTTGTGTATATGTATGAGTGTGAAGGCTTGGTTGGTTTATCGTCGAGTATCAGGGCTCCGAACACACAAATCTTGTCTATTAGTCCCAGTTTATGTTCTGTGAGTCCTATGATACCCATGGCCAAGGCGCAGATTGGCGAAATATTTCTCCGGAGCTTGCTCTCCTCTCCTCCTTCTCTTTCTCTTTGAGCAGGCCTCATGGTCACACCACAAGGCTTGTTTGTCCTAGAAAGCAAAAGAGAAGAGGCGAATGTTGGAGAGAGTGACTGTCAAACGAATGGGGCAGATGGACATCGCCCAATCATGGGTCGATTGTCTGTTTGTCCCTTGTAAAGCTGGTCTAGCTCGCTGTGCACACTAGGGCCAATGTGAACAAATGTTCCACTTTTGGCAAGGCAGTAATCCAATGCGTGCCTGACGATGGCACGCGTTCAGGTAGAGGCTCTCTCTCTCTCTCTCTCTCTCTCTCTCTCTGCTCTTGAAAGAGGCAAGCTACTGAGTACTGCTCTCCCTCTCGCGCGCGAAAGCGCATACAATTGCCTCACCTCGCCTTTCAAGAGCCGTAACACATACACGCTAAGAGAGTGAACTTTGGAACGTGGGTATCTTGTACTCAAATGAGGAGAGAAACTCATGTCGACCATACTACACGTTTATCGTCTCCAACATGTCATAGCGCAGGAGCCTGTACGAGCCTTCACCTCTACCGACGTCAAGATATCTGTAAAACTGAAGGCGTCTTGACCTTGAACCTCATGATAAACCCAAGACGAAGGTAGCCTACTGGCACAAAAGCACGCAAGAGAGAGAAAGAGGGAAAAGAGAGAAACCCCCAGGTTCAAGTGTAACCCGGCGACAATCGCTAGCGTTGTAGCATCTCAGAAGTGGAGAGATATCTTCTGTGAGGTACCACTTTTTACTCTCTCTCGCTATGGTAACCTTATGCATGCTTACCCAACAGAACTTAAACGAAATGGGAGAGGAAGGAAACCTTTTTGTACCCAAAGTGACAGGCACACGTTTTTTTTTTTTTTTTTCAAGGATCATCAAGAGGAGTCTGCTCGAGCAAACTCACTTCAACTGTTTTGATGAGGCGAAAGGATTGGAGTTTATTGGGCCATCCTGTAGCTACTGTTTATGCACCCACCCTAACTAAAAAGTCCAGTCATTCACCGCTGGCCACCCACTCATCCACTCTACCTGCACCCGAATACATGCAAGCACGGCTTCTCCCTTCCCCAGGTTCTCATTCAATGCAGGAACCATAAGGCGTGACCTCGCTCTTTCCATCGCTCTCTTTCTTTCTCTCTCTCTTTCTCTTACGAGCCACCTGCATGCGTGCTTGTTGTCGTCTCAACTCCAGTTCCAACTGGTCATGGGAGAGCACAGGGGGGTAGCGTTGAAGTTTTGGAATGCGCTTTTAAAAAAGAAAAACCCCTACCCACTCACCGAGGTGAACCATGCACGCTTCCGTTCTCTCTTTCAAGTAAGATGATCGAAAAACGAGTAGTGTTCCCTTCCGTAAGTGTACAGTTACATTCCCCAAAAAGAGCCCATGACTCCCAAGGTCCAATGTGTTGACCAAAAAGCAGTACGACCATTGAGTTCTCACACACATAGACAAACCTTTGTGTGTGTGTTTCCTTTTTTTTTTTTTTTTTTTGAATGTCTTCTACAGGATGACATAATGGCTGATCCAGGTTGTGATACCGTTTCTCTCTCATCCTTTCCTTCCTTCTCGGAAGGTGCATTGAATCTAGGGGGTTGTGGGCTCTCTTTTTTTTTGTAGATGTGCACTGTTGGTGTTCGATCACACCTGAAAAGAATTGGTTTGTGCATTGCGGAGGAAAAAAAAGAATGCTCAAACTTTTCTTCAAAAAAAAAAAGGCATGTTTTTTTTTTTTCTTCAAAGCCTCATGTCTCTTCTCCTTGTCCTCCCTCATGATCCCTGCCTACATCTACCACCACTCGCCTCAGTAACAACACCAACAACAAAAACAACAACAAAACAGTGGTAACACAGCATCTCCTGTAGGAGCGCGATGCATAACCATTAGCAAAGTGGTGTGATCCTGAACTTCCCCAAAGTCGGCTCGCGAAAAGAAAGCTTGTGCATGCATCAAGTAAGAGAGAGACAGAGAGAATACGGGAGAAACTTTTCAAAAGGAATACAATTCAGCATTCAAAAACGCGTCGTCGCGAGGAAAGGCAGCAGGTGAACGCGTCTTGCATCTCTCTTTGTGCTCTTTTTCAAGCCATTGTTCTGGAACGCTTACCTGTTTTTTTTTTTTTTGGCATTGACCACGACAATATTATTCCAAAAGAGTTGACCTCCGCGGGGATCATTTCAATCTTCCATCTCTGCACAAAGCACAAAGATGTCAAATCGCGCGATCAGATTTAAGCTTCTATTCCGGCCACCCCAGGCCCAGAGGGAGCTTTTTAGCACCAAAAGGGCATGCATTGTCTTTTTCTGACTCTTTTAAGGAACATCTGACTGCCTTTTAGGCTGATCTGTTCCTCCTAGGCAACTGATATTTTTGCTGATGGACGCGTCTGATTCCGCTCGAGCCTAGAGAAGAAAGAAAAAGAAAAGTTTTCTTTGTCTGTTGATCAATTCAACGCGTCGAAAACTTGACCGCTCCACTCTTGAGATCTTAAGACAAGGTCGACGGGTATTTGTCAAAGACATCCTCACAACTACCCGTCCCCAAAAAGGCACTCAAGACGAATATATTAAGGGGTAGTTACCGATCCACACACGCGAGGAGCAAGAAAGGGAACCAAAAAACATGGAACCACTCCCTCTCTCCGCCCGTACACTTCCTTTCCTCTCTCTTTCTCTCTTTTTTCCTTTTCTAAAAAGACCACGGAACCCGACAAAGCTTGAACTGGCAACCAATGATGCAGCGCGCAACATCAGTATTCTACCATGTGGCTGCCAAGAAGCCCTCGACTATTCGACAGCTGATCCGCCCATTCACCTCGTCAACACCAAAGCCTCATTCGTCTTTGTGCATGTCGGCTCTTCCATCGAATCATACCCTTCTCATGAGAAAGACTGCCCTCATGGCCTCTTCCACAACTGCCTCTCAAATTCGAACCTATGCCAAGAAGGGTGGAAAGGCAGCCGGCAAAGGCGGAAAGAAGAACTCTAGAGACGGTGATGACGAGGATGACATGGAGGACTCGAAGAGCAAGGGCGGAAAAGGAAAGAGCTCTTCGGCCGCCATGTCCTTTGATGCAAATGATATGGAAAAGAGGATGGGACAGTGCTTGGAACATCTCAAGAAGGAGTTTACCACCATGAGAGCTGGCACAGCCAACCCAGGTAGGTTGTTGTGTTCTTCTTCTTTCTCACAGGCTCAAGTGCCAGGAACCAGTATGAAGCAATTGGATGGCCAACTGACAGGAGAATCGTGTCTTGTCAACAACGTTCTGTAGCGATTTTGGATCCTGTGATGGTCAAGGTGGAGAACAAGATGGTTCCTTTGAGAGATCTGGCTCAGGTATCCATCAAGGACGCCAAGACGTTGATGGTGAATGTGAACGATCCCGAGGTACACATCTTTTTTGAGTGTCGAAAGCAAAAGCAAAAAGATAACTATTTGTTCTATTTGGTCGCTCCAATGGACTCTTCTAAAGGCAGTCCGAGATACAACAGGATTCGAAATGGTTTCACTAATTTTACACTTTTTTTTCCCCCTTCTTATTTTAACAAGCTTACCTCGGCCATTGAAAGAGCAATTCGTGAAGCAGGATTGAACTTGAACCCCATTGCTGATAATAAGGCAGTCCGCGTGCCCGTCCCAAAGTATGGCCACTTTAGCTCCGCTCCCCCTTTTCTCCCTCTTTCTCTCTCTCTCTCTCTCTCTCTCTCTCTTCTCTCTCTCTCTCTCTCTCTCTCTCTCTCTCTCTTTCTCTTTTTTTTTTTTTTTTTTTTTTTTTTTTTTTTTTTTTCGATCGATCGATTCAACTAACGCATCCTTTTCCTTTGATCTACAACAAAGACCTACTAAAAAAATTCCCGCGAATCTCTTGTCAAGCTGGCTTCAGCAAGTACTGAGAAGACTAAAACCATCATTCGTAAAATGCGCCAGGATGGTATGAAGGATCTCAAGAAGGATCTCAAGAACGGAATGAGCGAGGATGAAAACTATGCCCTGGAGAAGAAGGTAAAAAAAAAACTGAACAACACAGGATAGGATCCATCCGTAGGTTTTGACAGTGCACATTCCGCCCTATTTTCTTTTTCTTTTTTTTTTGACCATTCGTATACCCTCCCTTTCCAACTACAGGCTCAAACGCTCCATGACAAGTACATCAAGGACTCTGATGATGCTTTGAAAGTCAAGACCAAGGAAATCATGGCCAACTAAATCCAAAATATTAGAGATGTAGTACATTTTTTTTTTTTTTTTTTTACTTCTTTTCTTCCTGTGTGCTCCTCCCAGCAGTAAAATAATGAGCAGTGTTCGGTCCAAGATCCGAGTGCATTCATTGTCATGTCTCTCTTGCTTTGCTTTGTCCTTTTTATACAAATCTCATGCCATTTTCTCTGGAATACTCTCGCCTTATACGATGGGTGGCTTTGGCTGCTCGGCATATTGCTATTAAAAAAAAAAAAAAGGCATGGTCCAAGCATATTAAGATGGAGTCAGTAAGGGTCAAGGACAATTCTTTCTGATCATACTCAAATAAAAGCAGAACTCTTTTGCAAAAACCAAAAACCAAAAAAATAAAATAAAATAAAATAAAAATAAACTTTCTTCCACATACCCAGTGAAGCTCGCCAACATCGTAGTTTCCAATATACTCCCAGCCTGTTTGCTTGACATGGAAGATGTTGATCGATCCTCCTGAGTAGGCATCTCTGTGCGTGGCATGATAAATGGCACGACGACCCAATTCGATCGCATCAGGCACCGCCAAGTTGTAGTCGTATCCTGTATCAAGAACACCATATGCAAATGTCGATCCCGATCCGACCGAGAAACGCTCACCCTTCATACGGGAGCCATCTGAGTCGACATAGAACAGTGCTGGGCCCTAAGATAAATGAATAAAACATTGGATTGACTAGTGAGTAGAAGCAAAGAAGGTTCAAAATACAAATGGGCAGTCTAAAAATCAGAGAGAAAATCATTCAAAGAGTGGTTCCTTACAGTCTTGTCCCATCCTGTGATCATTGTGCCCATGGACAATCCCATGCCCTTGTAATCATAAACCATATTGCTGAGGATCTTGGAGGCGGCTGCAACAGAGATGCGCTCCTTATTGCGGAGCTCGTACAGGCGGCATCGTCTTCCAAGCTCACGCTCCCAGTATTGACAATCTGCGGCACCACCGGCCATAGTTCCCAAGAGGTACGGGTTGATCTCGATGACCTTCTTAACCGTTTGGGAAGCTGTAACAATAATAGAAAAGCCTTGGTTAGACTATGTGCTCGGTTGGCCCATTGGGCTCATAAAGACGTCGAAAAGCAAAAAGCAATTGATCTCTGATTTTTTCTTTTTCTTTTTCTTTTTCTTTTTACCGATGTAAGATCCACCCGATGCACGCGAATCGACGGCTACAATGATTCCACCCTGGAACTTGAAGGCCAAAGTAGTGGTACCGTGCTGGATTCGGATCCTGTTCTCTGCTGAAGGATCTGTGTGAGCGCGGAGAAAATCCACTGGCTAAAAAAAAGAAAAGAAAAGAAAAGAAAAATAGAGTATCCAAGATTGGGCGAGACAAATGCCGACTGTGTCAGTAAGAGCCTTGTAAAGGACAAATTGGATAGGATCCCTTCGGGTAGCACGCGTCCAAAGTCGACTCTCGGAAAGAAAGGTGGCAAGCTACATAGCAAAAGTACAAATAGGAGAATGAGGGGCAAACACAGGAAAGAGCCAAGAGGCCGACTTACGTTGGAAACCATGGGGATGTCAAAGGAAGGGAGAGCAAATTGATTCGCAGCGTCCCATCCTGAGACTGAGAGGTCGTGGCCAAGGTCGTCCGCCTTGTCCAATGCGGCCGAAGTTCCTGAACCAGAGTATTTGCTGACAAGAGCGTCCATGATTCTTGAGAAGAGTCTGTTGTTTTTTGGAAGGAGTAGATTCTTTTGCTTGGTCTAATGACTTCCGTGAATGCGCTTTTGAGAGTAAAAGAGAGGGGTGGGGGTGAGGGATGCTTGAATGAGAAAGGTCCACATTTGACGCGTTGCACGACACACACACACACACGCAGACATACGTCACCTCAGATGTGACTGCTTGGGACTCGTAAGGCATGTTTCGCGATGTGCCTTCCTTCACAAATGAGGGACACGCAGGGAAGGAACCCATCTTTTCCATTGAAAGCCTACTCGCTCAAGCTCTTTTTTTTTCCTCCTGAATATACTCGACTCGAATCCATCCCAAGACCAAAAAGAAAGAAAGAAATGTTCTCCACGTATCCAGGACAGGTCGTTGTTGACCACCCCGTCAAGGTGCCCATCGAGCACCGCTTTGACCCATATGTCGACAATGGCGGGTATGTCCTGAGTTTGTTTTTTTTTTTTTTACTTTTTTCCTCATAAATGCCCATCCATTCCAGGACTCTGCATTACTTTCTGGATCGCTTGCGAGAACGTGACTGGAACAACCATGGGACACGCTTTTCCCTTGATATTTTGTGGATGGATTTATTCATTCAGTCCGGCTGTCCTACTCGGGAAATTCTGACGACGCGAACATGAGGAAAACTCTCTCTTTCTTCCTTTCATTCTTTTGACCGAGACAGTAGTCAGAGCCCTAACGCGCGTCTTTCTTTCTTTTCTCTTCCTCCCTCCCTCTCTCTCTCTCTCTCTCTCTCTCTCTCTCTCTCTCTTCGTGCTTTTATCTTCTTTACCCTTAGCACGTTGCTCTCGATTGCTGGAAAAGACTTTTGTGTTGTGGCTGCGGATACTCGACAGAGCGAAGGTTACTCGATCAACTCGCGATATGTCCCCAAGTCGGTCAAATTGTAATTACCCTCTCTTCTCCTAACAGGCGCCTTGTCAACTGGGCCTACTTTACCCAGTATCAAAGAAACCATGAGGATTGACGACTTACAACACATCTCTAACATCAAACATCTCATTTGTTTTGTTAAAAACCTCGCGAATGGATAGGTCAGAGAAGACTGTCATTTCAATGGGTGGATGCTACGCAGATTGCTTGACTCTTACCAAGCGAATTCAGCAGAACATGGAGGTACATTTCCGCATGGATCAATCTATTCTGTCCTTTTAATACTACTTTTACCGTTTTTGCTGTTCCAAGAACTGACGGATGACTTTCATTGCCAATCTTTCGCCTCTTAGTGGTATCGCCATGCGCACGGAAAGACAATGTCAACAGCAGCAGTGGCACAGATGTTGTCCATCATGCTCTATCAGAAGCGGTTCTTCCCCTTCTACAGCTGGTGCATCTTGGGAGGTCTTGATGAGGAGGGCAAGGGAGCCGTCTACACCTATGATCCTGTAGGATCCTATGAACGTGAGATCTGCCGGTGCGCAGGATCTGCTTCTTCACTCATTCAACCTTTCTTGGACAATCAGGTATGAGTGAACTTTAATACCTTGGATAGAAAAAAAGAAACCAGCTGGAACGTATTTCAGTACTTGGTATGACCACCTTGTGGTATCTGACAGGAAGAGGGTCTTTTTTTTTTTTTTTTTTTTTTTTGACTACTTTAGATTGGATTCAAGAACCAAGAGACAGAGAGACAGACGCATTCCTTGGACCAGGTCCTTCGCATCACAAAGGACTCGTTCACGTCGGCAACAGAGCGCGACATCTACACAGGTGACTACCTAGAAATCTTTGTCATCACCAATGAAGGAGTCACCCTCACAAAGATGGATTTGAAGAAGGATTAAAGAGTCTCTGGCCAAGATGTCTCCAAAGGAGGGAGAGAAGAAGAGAAGCATCTAGACACCAGAAAAGACTCTTCTATAGTGTGTGGCGACCGTGTTGGACAAGGGAGGAGATATCTCACAAGGATTTGTTCCCAACGGAAGTGGTAGTGGTAATAAAAACAACGAATTGACACAACCAAGTAGGCCCTTACTTCATTCATAATTCTTACAAGTTTTGTATATATAAACTACAAACTTGAAGTATCATTGTAGCCTCATACTGCCGTCGCGTTGTAAGACAATGCATTCATGCACTGAGGATTTAGGGACTACTATCCAGCAAGCTCTATTTTTGACAGCGGCCTGCCAGGGCTGCCTGATGAGAGAGCAAAGCGAGCAATGACTTTTTGCGCACCAAAACCAATAGACCGCGCTTAAAAGAACGGTGAGCATGGGTGGTATCGTTGGGATAGAGAATGCATTGGAGAGAGTGTAGTATGAAGGAGAAACGGATCGATACTCAGGCACTTTTGAGAAATGACCAAGGACACGACAGATCAAAGGTAAAGGGAGAGGCCACATATTCTTTCACTCTGAGCTCACTTTGAAGACAGATGGTAGCGAATGAATTAAAGATATTAGAGTCAAATATTGTCCAATATAGGACCTATGAGTGTAAGGATGAGTGGGTAAACGGTTGGGATGAAGGGTTTGAAAGGGAGAGGGTGGATGTGGGTGGATGTGGGTGGATGTGGATGGATGTGGTGGATGTGGTGAAAGAGAAGTGAGATACTGCCTACAATGCTTGCCACTCACCGCATATTTCACACAAGACTACACGACGATATGCCCAAGTAAATCACAGCCTTCATGAGCAACAGCACATTTTAATGGCAGGGAGTAATAGTAGAGGGGAGATGCGGAACTGAAAGTTCGACGCAAATGACACAACACTTTTGACTCAAGAGTGGTGGATCCACTGAACGAAAGAATGATGGTCTAAGAAGGTCAATGAAAGCAAGACATCTCTGCGTGGTGGTCCAAATGAAATGATGTGTTGAAGAAGAGGGTATCTGAAAAACGAAAAAATACCACCATGATTCCCCGAGATCTCAAGCGACGAATCCGAAAAACACGGAAAAACTGTAGCAAACCCCCTTGAGGTCTGTGATACGCAACAACATCTTCACTCGCAAAGGATATGCACGACACACATGAGCAGGAAAGTGAAGGAAAGGAAAGAAAATATGCAGTGTGGCGTAGTAGAAAGAGATTGATCTTCCTGGGCGGAGCTACTGTATGAGCGGGTGACATGACAAAAGAACCCTTTTCCTTGTTAGCACTGTCAATTGACGATTCACCCTGCAAACCCCAGTGTTTAGTCTGAAGCAGGTCTACCAGATTGAACCTTCGATTGGTGGTCCTGTCCTGAGACATACGCGTTTAGGCCCTCTTTCACCTACTTTCTTTGCTCTTATTATATTTTGTGGAGCTATTTGCGGGATTGTATCCCCATTCTTGCCTCGATTCCTTCATGCAGTCACTCTCCTTTCCCAAAAGCTTCCGCAGCCCACCTTGCCACATTGAGTGATAAAGTGCTGTTGGAAATTGCTACACTGCAAACAGCATGCATGAGCAGGAAAGTGAACAAAGCGACCAAGGGCGAAGGTAGGGAGAGGGCAAGATATGCACAAGGTGTGGGAAACGAATCATGGCGAACAACTTGCTCAAAAAAAGGATACCAGGGGTGGAATAAGCTCTTAGAGTCGTTACAAGGTATAAATACTGGAGTGGAGGAGTAAATTTGAGGTGTTATCTCATTCACATCCTCCTGTCTTGTCCTGGCAGTCCATGTGAAATCTACTCTAAACCAATACCTTGGATTTTGACTCAACACTATTTGACTCCTCTCAGACCACTCGAAATGAGTAAAGCGACCAATGACAATGATATCAAACTGGTGTTAATAGGAAATACAGGAGCAGGCAAAAGTTTTATCGGACGAGCCCTTGGGGGTGAGTTCATATCAAGGAGAAGCCTGGACGGCAGCGGCGTGACTAGGAAGTACGAGGCTGCAACAGTGACAATAGATGGCACCCAGTATACACTGATTGATACTCCAGGGCTTGTGGAGCTTAGCAAGGAGCGTATGCAAGAAAATGCCGAAGAGATTGTCGCCGCACTGAACACCGGTGGTCAATTCAAGATCCTGCTCGTCGTTCGGGACTCGAGCGGAAGAGACGACTCAGGAGTTGCGTATCTTATTTACAAACTCTATGTAGCGCTATTAGGCCGGGCTAAGTTCGCTCTTGTTCTCAACAGAGTCCCAGCGAATGGAATGGGAACCGTAACTGACGAGACACTGCGAGAGGCTTGCGATCGTTACAACAAACATGCAGAGATCCTTGACAAGGAGAACGTTTTAAGGATCCCTGAAGGCAATCTGCCGATAGAAGACTTCTATAACTGCCCCCAGGCAGAGGAAATGTTTTTATCTGTCAAGCGTAGTGTTGGCGTACTCCTGAAGAGTATGGGATCTGTGACGATCGAGAGAGGAACGGTGAGACTTCTCACCGCGAACAAGGAAGATTATGGGTGGTGGCAGTCGCTCTGGGAGGTTTTCATGATTATGACTAAGACTCTTTTCTGGACCTTATTTACCATGGAGTACGCAAAAACTCAAGACAAGATCAGAGAGGGGAAGGAAATATTACAACGACTGAGGGCGAAATTATACGGAAAAAAATAGAACAGTAGTGCTGTTCAGAAAAAGTTTAGCTGCCTACTCATCGACCTTTATCTCGGTAGAGATAAACTCAAGGCGCGGTCTGGGCAGATTTACGAGTGGACGAGTATTTGCAGCTCGGCCAGCAAGAAAAATAAAGGCGATCATCTTCATGTTTGTTTTCTTACCCTTTAGTTCCTCAGGTACTACTGACGATTCGCTTTCGCGAACCTCGATCCCTGGTCTGGAACAGGCGTATGGAAGCACTGCCTTTCACATTTAGGCTTTGGTCCTGAACAGGTGAAGTCTGTCCATACCTTTTCTTAAGCCCACTCGATTACACCTTTGCCTTAGAAATGTTCACTTGGATCCCTTTTCTGTGTTTATCTTTCTTATTCTTATGCTATTTTGTGGAGGCACCTGCAAGATTCACATCCACGCTCTTGTCTTCCCCCTCCAATACAGACAATCCTCTTCCTTTAACAGCAGCTACCATAGCTCACCTCGCCAAGCAGAGTGGAATACGTCGGTCGCGGATACTAACTGCTGCCCCTGAACTATCCTTCAGAGAGGAGACAAAGAGCCAAAGCCGTAGAAATAAAACGCAATGAACACTTGGCTACTACAAGCTAGCTATCTTTCGTTCAATTGGAAACTGAGGACTATTGTGCCACCATGGGCGTAAGCCACTGTTGTGGCAGGATGGTCAATGGCTCATTGGGTGCGCAATATTCGCTAGCAAGCACACGATCCTTCAAATTATAAACTAGAACAGGGCTCTGCTCAGTCAGCACCTCTTTCCCCCCATGGCATAACACTCATCAGAACGTGCAGTATAAAAATACGGCAGCTCCCAGCAAAAAGTTACAAGTCCACACTCTTCTCTTTCTTCTCTCACCTCATCTCTCCTTACCCCACCTCACACCTCCCCCCTCCTTCTCTTGCACCCTCAAACAAGCTCTTTTATCTACAATGGCTGCCCATCCCGAGAACACCCAGGTTGAACAGACCTTCGCCGCCCTCTCCAAGTCTGATGCTCAGCTCGCCCCTCTTGCTGACAGCATCTACACCAAGGCCGCCAGCGTTGAGCGCGTCGCGACCGCCAAGGCCGCTCTCGAGGCCAACGGATTCAAGGTTCATGTCGTCAACACCCGCGGCGAGGCCTTTGAGACCCTCAAGTCCTTGATCCCTGCTGGTGTCTCTGTCAACAACGCGCACTCGACCTCTCTCGAGGAGATTGGATTCATCACTTATCTCAAGGGCGAGACGTAAGTTCTCTCTCCTACCCAGCATCAGCTACGCCAATTGGTCAATTAGTTAAACAATGTCTGTGAGACTGTTCATCCGCTTACATTTCACTTCAACCTTTTCTTTTTTAGTGCCTGGAACAACGTTCACTCGACCATTTTGGCCGAGAAGGATCAGGCCAAGCAGGCTGAGTTGCGCCGCACCGTTGGCTCGACTGTCGACTACTACTTGACCTCTGTCAGCGCTGTTACTGAGGATGGCAAGTTGGCTCATGCTGATCTCTCTGGTTCCAAGGTTGGTGGAGTCGCCTTTGGAGCTGCCAACGTCATCGTCCTCGTCGGTACCAACAAGATTGTCAAGGATGAGGATGAGGCTTACAAGCGTATCAATGAGTTCACCCTCGCTGCCGAGAGTGCTCGTGTCCGTGTCGCATATGGTCTTCCTGCTTCCCAGATCGTCCATTACGAGGTGATCAGGAAGGCCAACCCCTTCAACCCTAACCGTATCCAGGTCGTCCTTGTCAACGATGCCCTCGGCTACTAAAACCGCCGCAGTATAGAACAGAAAGCGGTAGAACCTGTATATAATAAAAAATGAGAATGAAAAAAAAAAAGAAAAAAAAAGAAAAAAAAGGAAAGAGAAAAACTAATTGTTAACAAGGTTATTTCGTGAGAGTGTAAAATGATCGATTGCGTCCTACTTTTATGCCCCAGCCCAGCCTGTTATTGCAGTGGCGTTCTGGGAGAAGGTAGAGAATACCCGTGGGGAAGAATGATGGAAAGAAAAGACTCAGCAACTCTAGTCTCCTGTCTTTTCTACACGTTGAGCCTCTTAAGGACTGTAGTTGGTCCAATCACAGTTTTTCCTTAGAAGCTGGTCGTCCCCCCTTTTTTTTTTTTTTTTTGCTTTTCGCTGGTACTTTCGAACAACGAAGGGCTTCAAAAAAAAAGTCAGACCCCATAGCTACTTTCCTTGACCGAAGCGACCGTTACATGGAACAAACACACAAAAAACCTAAAATCGATCCGCTGTCAGCAAAAAGAGGAGAGCAAGAGAGGCTTAGAAACAACCTGTTCTTGAGAAATCTTTTCTCAAGCCACTAGGCTGCGCCGCTCACTCCTTCTTGCAGATCCATTACACAGCCAGTGTTACCTGAATAGGGTGCTACCCTGCATATGATTGTCAGCCTTTGAGAAGCAGAAAAAAAAAACCCTGAACCGCCACCGGAGCACCATCTAGCATAAGTCATGCTTAGACAGCACCTCAACTGTCAAGGACAATATAAAGTCGACCCTCTTTCCCCACCATTTGCATCTCATCTTTCCTTTCTTATCCACCACCTCCTCCCAAAAGCTCACGCCTTTATCATTCCTTATTCCATTCAGCACTCAGAAGAAAATCAAACACCAAAATGGCTCTCCGACTCTTGGCTCGTCCCCTAACTCGCACTGGCGCCGTCTCGACTTTTGCCCAGCACCGCCTTTCCTCCATTGCAGCTCCAATGTCCGCCTCACCTATTATTTCCCATCGAGCTTTTGCTCAAAGCGCAAGTCTTGGTCAACCCGCCTCGAGTGCGACTCCTTCGGGACAACGTCCCAAGAGTACCTTCGAGGATGTCACTTATGAAAGCTTCCTCAAGACCGACCCTGGACTTGCGTCATGCAAAAATTCTCCTTACAAGAATGCTGCCTCAGATGAACGAATTGAAAAGGCTCGACAGGGACTGGAAGCAAAGGGGTTCAAGACCCATGTAGTCAAAGACCGCGATGAGGCTTTCGAAAAGCTCAAGTCGCTCATCCCAGCTGTAAGTTTATCACTTCTTGCCCGAAGTACTACTTTTTTTATTTACACAGGCGCTGACAAAAAAAAAACCTTTATTTTTTCGCGTAGGGTGCATCTTTGAGCACAGCTCATTCAACGACTCTTGAAGAGATTTCGTTTGTCAACTACTTGATTGACGGAAAGCATCCTTGGAACAACATCCGTGGTACAATCCTGGCTGAAAAAGATCCTGCAAAACAAGCCGACCTTCGACGCACTCTTGGTTCCACCCCAGATTACTTTCTCACCTCCATGTGCGCCATCACTGAAGGAGGTGAAATGGCCCATGGTGACTACTCAGGAACCAAGGTCGGCCCTGTTTCCTATGGAGCCGGCAATGTGATTGTGGTCGCTGGATCGAACAAGATTGTTAAGGATGAGGCAGAAGCCTGGACTAGAACCAAGGATCATTGTTTGCCTGTGGTGGCCTCGTATTCGAGAAAACTTCTTAACGTTCCCGAAACGACCATCACTCATTATGAACTCATCCGGAACGCCAACCCTTTGTCCCCCAACCGAATTCAGGTCGTTCTCATCAAGGAAGCCCTTGGTTTCTAAAGAATGAACACAGGAGGATAAACAAATAACAAACAGCAGCAGAGACCTACTCAAAATATGACTACATAGTCATCTCTTTTTCCCACCCCCACCTCCCTCCCCTTCCTCAAACAACGATAAAAAAAAAAAAAAAAAAAAAAAAGGCACCTTTCTTAGCACCCCAGAATCTCGGCAACCAAAAGCTGTAGTAGTTGCATAAACTCTTCTTTTTTACTTTCTTTCTTAAAGACAGCTGTCAATCCTTTGTTAAACTGTTATGGATACTAACTTCAAGACGAATGCTTTCATCTCCAAGAAGGACTCAAAAAGATGAGCGATAACATTTATTTCTTCTTTTTTTTTTTTTCTTCTTCTTCTTCTTTTTTCTTTTCATTTTTTCTCTTTTCATTTCAAAAGGTACATAGATAACCAATGTCGATCTCAAAAAGAGAAAGATAAAAAAAAGAAAAAAAAAAAAAAAAAGAAAAGAAAAGGGATCTTCACTGCCAGTCAACATCATCCTTTCTAATTCCCCAGTCGAACAGATCCATATAAAAAATGATAATAAAGATCTTTTACAATCTTTCATATCACACTTTTTTTTTTTTTTGTTCTTCCCATTCTTCCTTTCCTCCTTTTCTTTCTCTCTCTCTCTCTCTCTCTCTCTCTCCCTTCTCATTCCCTTTCCTTCATCTTTATCTTACTCCTTTTTTTCTTTTCCAGATTGAAAACTGTACCCAGCAACATTTTTTTGGCGACAGATTCCTCGAAAGAAAAAAAAGAAGATGGATAGAGCAAAGAGCAAGGATTTATTATCAAAAGGGGGAGGGAATCAATTCCCTTCCTCCCCTTCCACGAGACCGTGGGAGAAAAGGGGGGGATGGAGGTGGAAAGAAAAGAGAAAAAATGAAAAGGGCTGAAGAAAAGTAGAGAAAATAAAAAAGAAAAAAAAGAAAGAAAAGGCAGAGCAATGGAAATAGAAAGGAAGGGGCGGGGCAGGCAGGAACCAGAAAGAAACAAGGGTTGTCCAATTCGCAAAAGTGGGGTAGGGATCTGCGAAAAGGAGAGAAGAAAAAGGTCATCGTTGCTCAGATGTAGGATAAGGGGGTCAAAGAGGCAACAACCGTGATTCTCTTACCAAGCAAAGAAGCTGATCTGGTTCCTTTAGGGGGGGAGTATTGCCCATCTCTCTCTCTTTCTTTCTCTGATAGAGAAAGGACAAAAAAAAAAGGGTAATAAGGGTATGACAAAGTACGAACTTCGCTCAGGGACAAATAACAAACAGACACCCAAGGTAAGAATATGAGAGGACTGGCGGTGACGGCAAAGGGCACTTCTCAGGAGTCGCCCAAAAGGTGCGACGGTCATGGCATCAGAAATGGAGCAGGAGCAAACCATTGAGGAGAAGAAAAAAAATAATAAGCAAATGACTTCTCACATCATATCCATCTCTCCAGCAACATAGTCGTCATATCTCAACCTATGAATAGAGTGGAATGAGTCCCCGAAGTGTCAGCATCCACATTTGGTAGTCTCGAGTTTCGGTATCAAGTCAATTGCTGGTAAAGAGGCATAAGTACATACCCTCGTCTTCGATAACCGACGCCCATATCATCGTCGCTCATGTCTGAGTAGTCATCATGACCCTCTTCTGATGGTGCTCCATAGCTGTTGGAATAATCAGGCATAGCAACCAAAAAATAAAAATAAACAAAGAGGCCGTTCATATTAGCATTCGTTGCATCGAGCATGGTCCAACTTCTTTTTACAACAGTGGATAGTGGTGGATGAAGAAACAATGAGGTTACCTGACGCCCTTCATCGTAAAGTATATGATCCGTTTTAGTCTTCGATTAAAGAAAAAGTAATTGAAGGACCACCTATGACAGTCAAGTCGAGGCAATCGATTAATGCGTGAACGTGTGCGAGTGTGTGTGAGTGTGTGTGCGTGCGTGAGAAGTAAATCTTGTATTCATGTAGATTCTTCCCGATCTTCGTTTGGACGTGCATGACCCAGTTGTTGATCATTCACCGAGCACAAAGAAACATGTAGCTTGGCTTATGCAAAGATGATCTGGGTCAAAAGGACCAAAGAAGTCAACTTACAAGGTTCCACCGCCCTCTTCTTCGTTCGGATCCGAGTCACTCTCGGGATTGTAGCTATACACATCCGTGTCTTCAAACTCGATCAAGGTGTCAATAGAGTCCCAGATCCGGAGCTCCTTCACGGCACGCTCGTTTCCATGGTTGAGCAGGGTGGCATTGACCGAGTTGACGACCATGGCGACGGAGGGCTCTTTTCGGAACTGCTCGGGCTTTGCATCTCTAGAGAAAGAGAAAAGGACGAGTAGGATTGTTCTTTTTGTTAGGAAACAACACAAATAGGTTTAAATGTCTCCCCCTTCTCTTCTTCTTTCTTTCTTTCTTTCTACCCCAGACAAAAAAAAAAATGCCCGTCTAAAACAGTCCCCAGCTACAGCGGCAGAGGTATATGTGGCTCTGTACAAGGGAGAAAAATCAAGGCAGCGCTTGCGCCCGTGTTCCCTCATTTGAGTTCCCGGTCCGACTCACGGTCCTTTTTCCTTCAACGATGAAGAAGGGGACCTTCCTGCGCAGGGGCGCCTTTTTTTTTTTGCGGAGACGGGCGATCCGTCGGATCGTCCGTTCTCCCCCCACCACCCCTACCTCTCCTCTCCTCTCTCCAGAAAATGATATCATTCTCAACAGAGTGGCGACTCTGCATCCGGTCTGGTCACTTTCTCTCTCCGCTTTGTCTGTCTGACCCGTCTGTCTGTCTGTCTGTCAAGCAGAGAGACCGGATGAACGGAAAAGTTCCCATTCCCATACCCCCAGCCTGCACATTTGCGTGCTCACTTCTGTACTAGTTATTTCGGGAGAAGGAGTCACATGGCCCACCAATCTTCCGTCCTTTCTGAACCTCATTGGCATGAACAGAGAGAGAGAGAGAGAGAGAGAGAGAGGAAAGAAGATCCTCAAACATACGCACACACGCACATACACAACAACAACAACAACAAAAGTACTTCCTCTTCCCATTATCACACACGGGCCCTTTCTCAACTTACGAAAAGTCATAGTCGGGAAAAGAGGCGTTGAGGGTACCAATCAAGTAAAACAACGTCTTTCTCGATGCTGGCTGGTCCAAAGGTCCAAAGGGCGAAATAACACTACGGAAACTCATACCACTCTCGTCTGGTGGAGAGTTGGAAGGGTCATATTTGAACTCGATCTGCTTGTACAGTTTCTTGTCTGCACCCGCGGCTTTGCCTAATAGGTTCGATCAAGAGAGAGAAGGAGAGAAAGAGAGAGAAAGAGAGAAGATGGGGTCAATTTTTTTTTTTTTTTTTTTTTTAGTTGGGGAGGAGGGGGCCCTGGGCTTTTTGAGTTTTTGGTGGCTAAACATGTCGAAACGGAGGAGACCTGGGGCTGATGACCAACCCATTGGATGGTATAGATGCCGATACCAATGAGAAATGTCTCTTTTTCTCATCTCTTGGCAACTGAAAAAAAAGAGGGTAATGTAGAAACAGAGAGCGAGAGCTCAGGAAAGGGCGAAGACGACGCAGTAAGAAGCGTCGGAGTCTTACATGAATATGGCTCAACGCGGCCATAGACCTTGCACTCTGGCGTTTCAAAGACAAGTGCGCTATTGATGGCATCAATGCCAGCATACTCGAGGAACTTCATTGCTTCTTTGTTTGTTCTTTGTGTATGTCTTGTTCTTTTTTGTGAGAATGGAGAGTACGAGTGAGGGGATGTGGGAATATATATTTAAAAAAAGAAGTGTGCGATGAAGACTTTGAATGGAGGGAATGAAAGATGGAAGGATTGCAACAGAGTCCAGACCAGCAGTGACTTGTGCTAGAGAAGAGAATGTATGTAGAGTGAGAGAATGAGAGAGAAAGAGAAAGAGTGGAGTAATGTCCCAACGGCAAGTGGCGATGATAGGAGAAGGAAGGAGAGGAATAGGTGGGGGGGAAAAAAAGAGGAGGAGGAAAGGGTGTGCGTTAAAGTAAAAAAGTAGAGGAGAAAGAGAAAGAAAGAGATGATGGACGAGATGAGATGCGTCTTGTAAAAGAATGGAGAGAATGGGAATGATGGAGAGAACCCAGAACAAAAAGAAACTCACTAGCAGTATAAAAAAAAAAAAAGGAGAGAAGCGTAGCTGCAGCTGACACCCACCCCGCAGACAAAGCCTGGTCACAGACACGTTTCCTACCGCTGCCTACTCTTTGGGCAGGGCTCCTCTCCTCCCGAGACTATCCACACAAGGCTGAAGCCTCGGCGAAATCAAACTGTCCATTGGGCTACCACCGCTCTCCAGCCAATCGAACAGACTGGCTGCACAACGCTTCTACTAACTTGGCATAGGTTAGGCTGAATTGTATGTATTGCTTGCCCAATCTTCTTTGCTTCTACTTCTCTTCTTAAAAAAAAACAACATATGTATTCCTCTACAGCTTCGACTGAGGTGCCTGGACCAAAGTCTTCTCAAAAAGTGTCCGCATCTCCGTGGCAGCCTCCTTCAGGAAATGATGCATCCGGTCAGGACGCATCTCATTCAAGGCAGCCACGTTAAAGTTCAGGTTGTTCTCGTTCACCATGTAGGCAATACCATAGCCATCGGGCACAACCTCGCCCCAACCATAGCCATCAAAGTATTCGCACGACAACTGCGAGGTCGACAAGTTCCAGTGGCTCGAACGGCTAAACACCTCCTGCGTGAACATCTCAGGCTTCTTTTCATGCGACTTGAGCGACAATCTCAATCCGAGCAGATGGCGATCGCAGCCCTTGCCCTCAACGGCATTCGCCATGTATGAGACGTGCGAATCCAACGCCTTCTTGAACAGGGCTGTCTTTTCCTCAGCAGTAGCATGAGGATCCTCCATGGACTTGACCCAAGCAACAGACTCGGTGCTGACTGTGCGGCAGGTCTCGGTACGACCATGCTGGAACTTGCGAACCTGAGCAGACTCGTAGGTGGGACGCGAGACGCCGTGCATCTTGAAGTAGGCAAGCTGAATGATCATCTGCACATAGGCATCAGGCGAACACTTGAACTTCTTAATCAAGCCCTTGCCATAGCCTTCATAGCGCTGCACGTGAAGACCATGCTTGCCAATCAACTCTTCAAAGTTCTTTTCAGATGTCTCGATCGCCTTCATGACACCTGTGTTGAATGCAAAGCGGAGCTTCTCTGGCTTTTCCAGGTTCGACGAAACCGTAGCCGAACCATGGTCAATCTTGTTCTTGGCCAAAGTGGAGCAGACGTAGTCATTCAGACGGCAAGTAGGGGTACCATCCATGGTCGAGTGCTGATATGCAAAGAGTTTTTTTTACCAGATGTTAACACACGTTTGTTCTTCGGGAGACTCCTTCGAGTGCAATAAATGTCGATGTCATCATGCATTATTATTACCTCGCCCATAAATCCAGCTTTGCCGTTCTCAAAGACAATAAACTGGAGGGCCTTGTCAAAGAAACGGTTGCGACCATCTCCGTGCCAGCAGGCACGCGAGACCTCATCACGGGTCACGGGTTTAGTATCGTCCAAGCAGAGCAAGAAGACCGAGGACTCGATCTTGCGCAAAAGCTCCTCGTTGTTAGATCCGGCATTGATCAAGGCCTTGCGGGTCTAACAATACATAATACCAATAAGAAAAGGGGAAGATGGTGTGTCTCCACATTAGAATCTTGCCGCTGCTGTTGCTGTTGACAAGACAAGATTGGAGGAGGCCTAGGTAGAAAAGGAATGGAAATAGGCCATGGGCCACGAGATCCTCTTCCTCCCTTGTGATGCCCTTGATGTCGAGACCGAAAAAGGTCCGAAGCAATTGACGTCCATTGGGGATGAAAAGAAATAAGAGGAAGAGAGGGGGGGGGGAGAAAGCGCCCGGACCAAACAGCTTCTCCTCCGACAAAGAAAAAAAAACGATCGCCTCTTTTGCCCCCGCAGAATTCATCTCTCGCCCAAGCACTCGGATCAGCCACAAATGGATATTGTGGGGAGAAAGGCCGACCCTAGGCGAGTTTATCTCTTTCTTTCCTGCAGCACACACGGATGCATTACACAACTCAATACCCGAGTAGAGTGAAGAGAGGTCCATGTGTCCATGGATAGGAAGAGATAAAAACTCTCGCCCCATAAGACCTTTGATCCGACTGGAAGGTTGAGGTGCATATAGCTCTTTGGCTCCCACTCTTTTGGGCTCAATCCCACTACACACCTCCTGACTTAAACTTTTCCCACAGTTGTATAGAGGAGATATGACAACCCGATACACGGATGCGGGATACGAGCCGATATCGGTCCAGTGTCTCTCTCTCTCTCTCTCTCTCCACCTTACTTCCCACGCAAATGCTTTCAATGCTTACCTCGGTCCAGATATCACGGTTGTCCGAGGTCAAGACACCGATCGAAGGCTCGGTACGGTCACCGGCCATCTTGACAATCTCATCCAACTGTGCCTCAATATCCGCCGTGCTCAACATCTTGCCATCCTTGATCAGATCAAACACAAAGAACTGGTTCTTACGAACAACAGCAACATGGTTGTTCTTGGCAGGATCAAAAGCCAACTCAAAGTCTGAGGGCTTGGCGGGGTACCGACAAGCATTGAACATGTACTTATAAGTCGATGAATCCAAAGGCGACTTCTTGGCCATCTCGGGTGCCAAAGATTCGTCCACGACCTGACGACGGAAATCCATGGCTGCCTGAATGATCGATGCTGCTCTGGCTGTGTTCTTCTTCTTCAACAAATCGTCCTTGTACGCATAAAAGTAGGAAACATAGATCACAACAGGATCGCGGTATCCAAAGTAGGCAAGGTCATTCCACCAATCCTCGAGCCAGTTGACCGTCTTGGGATCGTTGGCCTTGGCCAACAAGCGCTTTTGGAGCTCTTCTCCCATTCCACCGGGTTTCTGGAACTCGGCCACGGCAGCACTGGTGGCAGCAAACTCTTGATCGTTCAAGAGAGGACGAACCGACTTGAGATAACGTGCACAGGTCTCTTCGAGCGTAGGCACGGGCAATTTGGGGAGAGCCGTGTCATAGCGGTAAAGAGGGCCTCGAGACATGTCTGGCTGACCAAGTCCAGGGATCGTGGCAGCAGGCGAAGCGCTGGTGTAGTTTCTGTAGAGCATGTTGGAAAGGATCTAAAGTCGATTCCAGATAGAAAGAAAGAAAAAGAAAAGAAAAGAAAAAAAAGAGGGTTGGATGACCGACGAGGTTAGTTCATGCAAAGCCCCTGTTGCAGTGAGAAGCCCGGAGGCGGCAGCAAAATACCTTTGGCTGCTGGGGCCTGAGCGAGGTCTTGAAGGAGCGGAGCAGGAAAGGCCTGGAGGCAGAAGCCAAAGTACGAAGAGACATACGTGTAGAGTTTCGTTCGACCGGGGTGAATGAGCAACTGAAAGAGAAGAGAGAAGAAGAAGAAGAAAAAGAAAAAAAAGGAAGAGATGGGATGGGATGGAAAGAGATGAATGAGAATGAGTGGAGAGGAGAGGAGAGAAGAGATGGAGTCGATGGAGTAGCAAAAGGCAAGGAAAAGAAAAAAAGAAGCGAAAAGCGAAAGGAGAGAAGGGCCTTTATATTGGTCTCTCTCTCCACAGCCTCTCACACACTCACACACGCTAGCGAATTAGCAAAGTGTCCGTTGCTCTTAAACAGGACAGGGGCAGAACCCACTTGGTGAATTGTTCACCCACGCCCTGTCTGGCACGTGTCCAGACGCATTTACACACAGAGATCCCATCCATCACCAAGACGCGCCCTCGCCTCACGATGATTACGGATATCTGGCTTCTCTCCTACCTGCCGACTCTTGCACTGCACCACACACACACACACACACACACACACACACACACATTCATACACAAACACACTAAGGGAAATCCCGGAACTCTCTTCGTCCTACATACTCATAGTCTTCAGCGTTTAATAAGATCTACTATTACGTCCCCCTACTTTACAATACATATACAATGACTAGGCTAGTGGTTTCCTTTGGGCAACGGGGACCCAAAAAAAAAAAATAAAAAAATATGGAGGCTAGTGCAGTGGAGAACTGACACACACCTTCCAATTAGGAATGAAAATCAGAAGGAGGGGGAGAAGAAGGAGGAGGGTGGAAGGATCGGCGAGTTCCCACAGTTAGAAAAAACAAAACAAAAACTGTCATCGGGTTCCCAGACGATAAGGTTGACAAATAAAAAAGGAAAAGGGAAAAAAAAAAAGTGTTGGGTATATGGCTAGTAGTAGTCATCTTCCCCCTCAAGCGCTATTTTTTTCTTTCTTTCATTCTTGTCCCGTGGTTTTTATCCGGGCTGGTCTTCAATCCGAGCATCCTTTCCATTATTTTTGAATTCAAGCAAACAATCTGGATTCAAGTCGCCGTGAGTCCCGCGTGAGAAGTTCACTTCCAGCATTATGATTACCATCCTCCTCATCTTCAGATGAAGAATCCATACTAAAGATAACGTTCCTCAAAGGACTGCTGGCCTTGGGTGATGTCCTTGGTGACGTCCTTGGCGAGCCCCGTGGAGTCATCTTGGGTGAGTGGAGCTTGGGTGGGGTATTTGGAGAAGACGATGGATGATAGTTCTTATTGGTAGGGGTATAACTCCTGCTGGTGTTGTTGCCCTTGTACGAGCTGGTAACTCCGCTCTCGCCATGCTCAGATTTTGTCGACTTGACACTGCTAGAGGTGCCCGAGGCCAAAGTCTCTGAAGAATGTTGACTCTGTCCAAGTTCTGCATCATCGAGGTCTTCCATTGCCAAACCAACGTATCCATCCCGAGAAGACGAGGATCTTCCGCGTCTGGAAAAGAAGGAGCCGAGTGACATGTTGTTGTTATCATCTTCATTCTCCACGATAGATCCCGTGAGCACAGCCTCGTCGTAGGCAACCTTCCACGCGAGATAGAGCAACCGCAAGAGAATTGCCATGAATGGTCCGTTATAGAGGACAATGTCAACAATGATCTCCAATGGGATTAGGATATGCTTGTTCTCTCTGTGAAAGTCACACAGCTCGAGCAACAGGTACCGAACAGGAAGATAGAGGATGCATAGATTCCACTAAAGTAATAAGAGAGAGAGAGAGAGAGAGAGAGAGAGAGAGAGAGAGAGAGAGAGAATATTAGTATTCATTTATCACCCTGAAGCGACTCACTTCGACTTCAAAAGCCTTTGATCTCCCATTTCTATACCTTGTTGTTCCAGAGATCCATTGGGAATTTGCCAAAGAGGACAACACCAGACTGGGCTGGTCGGGTCACAACGTGGAAGAGAAAGATCATTCCAATTGCATACCAAATCTGACTCGTCATCCATCGGATTCCGGTTGAAGACCAATCATAGAATGGCAGCGGCTCTTCCCATCCTCGAAGCATATAAAGCACATTCGAGCACAGCGTAAGAATCGTGGCTGTTGCACAGACAGCGCCCATCACCCGGTAATGCGATGCCACAGGAGAAGGGAGTAATGCTATTGTGAAATAAAAGACCATGAGAGAAGGTTTTAGAGTCTGTCATTCTTGTCACTTTGAAGCAAATCTCTCATCTTAAAGCGTGTTGGGCTCGCGGATCAAAACCATTCATCACCCAAATGGCCTCCTGCTAATGTGTCCCTTTCACTGCACTGCGGTATTTGCGGCTACTGTACCTTTTGCGATAGATTCACTGGTGATCTGCATAGAAGCGCTAAGGTGTGGAAAAAATACAAGGTACACTGGAGTCAATACACCACATCTCAACTTTGGTCTTGCTTGTTTGCTTTTTTTTTTTTTTTTGCAAAGAGTGAGCATACCTCTTATGCCGGCAATAGGCAAATAAGCATAACATGACCACAATATCGAATATTGGTCCAAGAAATAAGGAAATCTAAAATAAAATAAAAAATAAAAAAAAAAAGAAAAGAAAAGAAAAGAATACAAGAGTGGTTAGCACAACATTGATCAAAACTTGATTAATCCACGGTTATTGTCCATCTGAACCCATGTCCAATGGCAAGGAACTATCTGTTGAATGAACAGTTCAGTCTTCAATGTCGATGATGCAATTCCTGTTCAAGATATTGATGGCGACGCGTCCCGTTGAGCTGGATCTGCTCCCTTTTCTACTGTAGAATCACTCATGCGTCTCTGCAGATGACGAGATAGAAAGGCGTGCTCTTTAGCATTACATCTTCTACCCCGCCTTCTCGACCGAGTAGGTCTTCGAGAGCAAACGAGGAGTAAAGAGAATAGGAGAGCAGAGACCCAGTTTGGGTCGGCTGAGCATCGTCACTGCTTCGCTAAAGCTCATCGGTGGTGTCTGTATGTCCGTGTCCGTGTCCGTGTCCGTGTGTGGATGTGGATGTGGATGTGTATATGTGTGTGCGTGTGTGTGAATGTGTAGGTCTGTGTTCCGTGTTTGTGTGTGTGTGTAGTAGCCTTTGACCTCCTGTTCGTTCAATGCTCTCGTCCTTCTTTGTGCAGGAGAGAAGGAAAAAAAAAAAAAAGGGTCGATTTCCTTTCTCCTGTCTGGCTCATGTTGCCTTTTGTTCTTTGCTTCCTTTTCAGCACACATCCACAAACACACACACACACGCACTTTCTCCACGGGCAATAGCAAAGTCGAGTACAACGCCTAATCCATTCATCCTGCATACGCCAGACATCCCATCTGGGCCATGACCCTTTCTCCTTGATTTGATTTCACCTGTCCCAGCACTGCAGTCCTCTTTCCCTCGGGTGCAGCGAGAATAAAAAGAGAAAATAGCCGCCAGCTGCGGCAGGATGGGCGAGGTGGTTGGGGTGTCTTTGCCGAGGGACACGGGGGATGCTCAATTCCTGAACATACAAATCATCTGCGATACTTACAATACACCCTAGAAAAAGAGAAAAGAAGAGAAAAATTGCATGAAAAGAGTAGTTAGAGGCTGACCCACTGGTAGGCTAGGGGAAGGAGGGAGAAGAGAGAGAGAGAGAGAGAAAGAGAGAGAAAAAAGAAAAGAAAAGAAAAATACGCAAAGGAAACGGAGGCGAGGCAGAGGGGACGAGGACGGCTGCAAGCCAGGAGACGGCTTGGTGCTGTTAAGCTCATTCTGCAACATGGTCCTGGGCAAAGGGGGGAGGGGGTGCACGAGCAAAAGGGCGAGAGATGGATAGAAAGATAGAGAGAGTGTGTGTGTGAAAGAGTGTGAAAGAGTGTGAAAGAGTAAAAGAGAGTGAGAGAGCCTTGTTCGGTTCGGCAGTCCAATCCAGACGAGGTCCAACAATGGCTGGGCACAGACGCTGCAAGGACTCGTGTGTGTGTGTATGTGTTTGTGTGTAAGAATGCCCTTCAACAACATTGCTTTCCAGTGAGTTGTGCTCCAACAAGGCCCATGGAAGCTGTGCTCCTGCTAAACGGGTCTCGTCACCCCTTCCTCTCCTCTTCTTCCTCCTCTTCCTCTTCCTCTTCCTCTCTCTCGCTTTTGCCCCGGGGAGCCGTCACGGCATCTGATACCTGGACACCGAACCTCCGCCCAATGTTCCAGTGAGGGGCCAAGAGCCGAGCGAGCAGGCGAGAGCAAAGGAAGAGAGAGAGCGATAGAAAAAAAGCCGTCGTCGACCTTCTCTCTGTCGTCGGGTGAAAGGATGAACCGAAAGGAGAAGAGAACAAAAGGAACAAGAGAAGGAATGAGAGAGAAGGATTACTTACAAAGGATGTAGCCAAGAATCTCCCATCGACCCATGCGCATTCGAAGTAAGACCTGGTTTTCCATGATCAGTACACCAATGCCCAATAGGGTACTGACAAGAGAGGCATAGCTCCGCCAATCATCAAAGAAGGGCTTCAGGAAGGTGATGACGGCATGAATGTTCTTGGACCATTCGTCATAAGGCGATTCCATCTCCATTGTGGGTTCTAGACGTCGCCGGACGAGGATGAAACTAGGAAGGAGTCGAGTTGGAAATGTGTTCGTGGAAGAGAGGAGGTATAGAGAGAGCCAGACCAGCTGGAGAGGAGTCGGGGTGGTTGGCTAGCGAGCAGATCACTAGAGTAGTAGGACAAGGGTATCGAGGAGTGTCGTCGAGACAATGACAGGATTCGTGAGTAGGCAAAGAGAGAGAGAGAGAGAGAAAGGGATTAGGAAGAGGAAGAAAGAGGAGTGAGAGTATGAGTATGAGTGTGAAGATGTGTGTGTTTGTTTGTGAGGACGGTGTGGTGGTGATGGCGATGATGAAGAGAGGAAGAAGAGGAAGAGGGTGCGGCTGAGAGAGAGAGAGAGAGAGAGAGAGAGAGAGAGAGAGAGAGAGAGAGAGAGAGAGAGAGAGAGAGAGAGAGAGAGAGAGAGAGAGAGAGAGAGAGAGAGAGAGAGAGAGAGAGAGAGAGAGAGAGAGGGAGAAAGAGAGAGAGACACACATAAAAAATAAAATTACGCCAGTGCTTTGCTAGGCTAGGCTACTTCCCTTTCTTGGCGCATGCTCATTTTTCTCTCTCTCTCTTTTATTGTGTCCGTCCCGCAAACCTGCTTGGTCTGTCCCGAAATACGATCCCCCACAGCCCTTGTCCGCTACACAGTTGTCCAAACTCCTTCTACCGACACTGCACGGGAAAAATTACCCAGGCTGAGCGGCCAGTGGAAACGAACGTACCTCTTTCTCCTCTTCTCCCTTCCCTTACCCGACCTCACTCCCCTACTTACTACCGACGTGTCTTCCGCTAACCTTCAACTGAGATTGTTTTTTTTCCTCTCCCTTGAGACCGTTGAAACTACTCGCGGATGTTAGGGCAAGAAAGGACAGAACAGTCGTATTTGATTCTGGTCACATGTGGAGACGAGGGGTTGTGTTGTTGCCACACTCATACTCGTACTCACACACACAACACACGACGCACAACACACACACACACACAAATGCATGGCAAGACCCAAACTGACCGTCCCGTTCCTGAAACGACAAAAAAGATAATATTACAACTTTGACCAGTCGGGACACAAAAAAGAAGAAAGAAAAAAATCTTTTGCCATTATACTAATTTGCTAGCAAAGGAAAATGCGAGTTGAGGATGAAATGACGAGATCGTCTTTTTTTTTTTTATTTTCTTCGTCGTTGCTTCTTCTGTATTATTACGTCTAATTAGGATCTAGTAAAAAAATTTACTTGCAGATGGTCTTGATCTGGGAGACCAACTTGGCCTGGATGGAGGCGCAGGCCTTGGCAACAAGGCCGACGGTGGCCTTGAACTTGACAACGATCGACTTGGAGACCTCAATGTCACCCTTGATGGAGATCTTGACAATGATAAGGTTGAGCTGGAACTTCTTGAGCTGAAGGTCAACAGCGGCCTTGATACGAGCATCCAACTTGGCAGAGATCTTGGCAGAGATCTGAGCAGCAGCCTTGCCAGTGAGCTTGATAGCCTCGGAAACAATGACCTTGGACTGGGTACGAATGCAGGCGTTGTCCTTCTTGGGGCACTTCTTGGTGATGATGGCAGCAATGTTAGCCTTCAAGTTGGCAGTGAACTCGGCCTTGATCTCAGCATCAACCTCAGCCTTGACAGCAGCCTTGATGGAAGCAGAGACGGCAGTGGTAAGACGGGATCCAACACCAAAGTCAAAATCAAAGAGACCACCCCTAGAGAAAGAAAGAACAAAGTAGAGAGGAAAGACAATCGATAGGTCAGCATCACGAAAAGGTCACGACGGACAAGGACATTGTTTGGCGATATGTTGCACAGTGTCTCAGTGGATTAGATGTCCCAAACAGCTAAGCATGGCTTGACCCGATTATATTGAGAGCACCTTTTGTGTCTTCTCTCATCCAGGGAAAGTGCCACCAGTGCCACCATCCACAGCTGAGCGAATCGAAAAAGGGATCCGAGAGAGAGAGGTGCAGGTCCGATCATACACAAGAAAGCAGTCCCAGCAAAATGGAGCCTGGACTCTCTCTCTCTCTCTTTGCCCTGAATCTTGTCGCGCAATAGAGCAGAGCCACTTGGCTGCCAACTCTTTTTCAAGCATTCACAACCTGCTCCACTCTACTCGACAACCCATATTTGCTGTGACCCATCCAATTGCAGCCGGGAAATAAATTAAAAAAAGAAATACTTACTTGACTTCGAAGCGGAGGTTGGACTTGATGGCAGTGTTCAAATCAGCATCGGTGCAGACATCAGCAAAGGCCTTGATAACAATGTCAGCATTAGCCTTGACAAGGAGATCGACAGTGGCATCGAAACCGGCAGTGGGGGTGGTGGTCGTGGTCTTCACGGAAGCGCGCTTCTCCAAAACCTCGAGGCTGGCCTCGGCAGGGATCGAAGAAACTGCAGCAGCGTTGCAGAGCATGGCAAACATGGCCAAGAAGAAGGCAAAGAGAGCGGTCCTCATGATGATAGTTGGGATGGGGTTAAAGATGGGGGATGGGAGTGGGTTTGCGGGAGTGGAGAGGCGAAAGAGGAGAGTAGGGTAAAGGGTATGGGGTTGATTTGTTCTTCTGCTTGAGAAAGAGACGGCCAAGTGTGTGGCGAATGGGAGGGGCAACTGCGAAAGTTGGGAAGGGGTGCGATGGAGATCTTTTGGATGAAGAAAAAAATTGGTGGAGGAAAGGCCGATCTTTTATAGGAACAACGAGGTAGAGTCTTTGCTATGGTATTACAATGCTTCCGAGGCCAAATGAAGCTTGCCAAATACGCTCCCAGGCCCTTGCGTCCGCCAACGACCTATAGCAAGCCCTGAGAGGCCCGCTTGGTCCCCTCCTGAGCCAGAAATAGGATTCGAAGTGGCACGCTCAGGCAGGAGTATAAAGCACGTACTATTGAAAGGAAAAATAGTAAGCAGGCGAATGGACGCAGTTGGATCTGAATGAATGGATAGTCTTCATTAATAGTATTCAGTAAGCATTTGTAGCCTTGCAGCAGCCCATATTCCCTGTTTGCTACTGTGAGCCCATTCCTCAGAACATGAAAGACGTGGGGGGAAGAGAGGTTGTAAAAAGACCTTGCTCAGAGAGGGGGGGGGGATGGATTATTGAATACATGCTGCTTGGCTGCTGCAACAGTTACACTGTTGCACCGGCTGGCAAACATCTCATATGAATTATCAGGCGCTTTTCCTCCGCAAGGACAGGCCAGACGCGTAACCCTCTTTGTGGCTCTCTTCCTCCTTTACTTTCAGTCATATCCTCAGGGTAAGAGCCCAGATGTGGTGTGTACAATACAATGCTCTCGGAGTCGGCCTGGTTTTGGCCGCGACGTTACACATGGTTCACACCTCTTGGAGAGAGGGCCGCTTTGTTTACCACAAGCCAGACCTGCCATAACTCCAGGCCTGGACAAGTCGGTTGTCGAAAGGCATTGTATCGGCATGGGGAGCTGGCCAACCGGACAGGTTTAAAATGAACAGCGCTGTGGGTGATATCTCCAGTATCGACACCTTGTGAGAGCTCGCGAAAAAAAATAAAATAAAATAAAAAACTACGCCCTTGTACCTCACTCAGCGCCAGCTGGAGCCAGCTCATGAGAATCATTTCTTTGTTGGACAATTATCATATGGTGGATGACTGCTGGTCCAGGATATCCCGGATGAAATTTGGCACTGAGTGAGGTAAGGTATGTGGAGGAAAGGGTGAGGAATGGTGTATTCCATTCATATTTGCATGACTAAAGTAAGGGTAAGAGATAAGGTGGCGCCAAAAAACCAACGGTCACCTAACACTACTCACTTTAAAGTGAAGGTCATCTGTGGGTGGGTCGAACTCTTTCTCTTCTCTCTCTTCTCTCTCTTCTCCCTCTCTCTGTTTAAGAGCTCATCTAGGCACCTCCAAGATCTTTCGAGTACCCTCGCTCTCGTAGAGCGAGCTGTAAACTCTCTTGTCTACTTGGCCGTCTCACCGCGAACGCAACCCAATGACATTCTTTGACTTTTTGGCCTTGTTTATTTTTCTCAGAGAAAGCAAAGCTTCTCAGGAGAAGCTTTTCCCGGAACAACGAAATCACGGCGTCGATTCGATGTCGATCGGCACCACAGTCTTGGTAAACATGATGAGAATGTCTACTCAAAAGTGAAAACGATCTAGGGGAGAAGGAGGAGGGGCGGCGGTGAGTGTAGGGAAAACAATAAGAGAGGCAAGGGGTAGAAGCGCTAAGCTGTGGAGCACCTACCCACAAACAGTTTTTTTTTTTTTTCTCCTTTCATGTTACAGCGAACCGTTTCTGCTTCTAGAGTTCTTCCGAGAATATTGGACACTGGAATGCATGTGCTCGGGACGAGGGCATCGCACAATAAAAAAAAAAAAAAAAAAGATAGCAGTATGGAATCTTGACCAGCGCGGAGCTTGCAACGGTGCATGCACCATCAGAAAGCACGCGGTAAAAGAAAGCAGTGGAACGTTTCCATTATTTGGGCAAGCATTATTGTATGTTGTACACCCACACCTCCCGTGCAACCCAATTCCCAGTTATCTTTTTTGTCACTCACAAGGTCTTGTGGGAGTAGTGATATGGAGAATATTTTACTCTAGAACCCATACTCGGACTCTCCACGATCCATTACGTTTGCTCGAGTCATCTTTTTGTGTCAATGCGCTAATGACTATCACTCTCCTATTTCTACCAGCAAAAGATTTGTCCGCCAGACTCGAAGAAGACGGAAATTAATAGATACCCATCGAGAGAGAGAAAAACCTCATGCAAGATGGATAGGCAGGAAGGAAAAAGTCCAACTGCCTCAAGACCCGCGTGTGCAACCCATATGAATCTCAATGTAACATTTACCTTTGCTGCAGAACGATAAAAATGCCTCTACCGCCAGGTACAAGAGTCCTAAGGAATGCTACACTTTCTCAAGAGATCATGGAATCTTGGACCTAGCCCGTGTCTTGGTCACATATGTCTGCATGCCACCTCAAAGAGAACTGTACTGTTGTTGGCTGTTTTGGGGGATCATGGCTTTTGTAAGTACTTCGAATGCAATACATGCCGAGTGGGCTATAGTCTTGGGTTGCTGCAAAGCACACAAATTTTCGGGAAAAAAGAGAGAATTCAGCAAGCTTAGACCATGTCCCTGCCTGGAACCGCTCCTTTGGCCTGCATACCTGTCATCAGTGCGACATTCGGCTGGTGGCCAAGGTTGGATAGCCAAGGTTGGATGGCCAATATAAGAACCATTCTGCTCTACAGCAAGAGAATACACCGCTCTGCTCAGTATGCATCTTAAGGTATTGTGGCATGATCTTTGTTGGTCCTCGTCCGCTTCCTCGTTTACACGCAATAGAGGCGGAGGGAACCGAGCATATCCAGTGGCTTTCTCACCCTCGCTGGGGGTACATAGGCGCCAGTACACACAGTCGAGTGGTTACAAAAGACCGATTCGAGAGTGAGATTACTGAAGAAACGAACATTGTTGAGGAACGCGTGCTCTCTCTCTGTCTTTGCGCAGGCCACACAGACACACACCCCCTGGAGGAGCATTTTGTGCACTTTAAAAATCCGCCCGCCCGTGAGCATATCCGCATGACTGAAGAGCCCCATATACGAAGACCTGCCATGACTGCGCCTGTACTTTACCTCTCTCTAACTTCCGCTTCACCTGGGCCGAGCGCCGTATCCCAGCAGCACCTTATTCTCCCGCCCCACTCCTGCTGGACACCCTTCCTTCTCGTTACTTTGCAGCTCAGTCGGTTGAGCATGGCGGGGGAGACGTCAGCTCTCCGTGTTGCCCGCAACAATCCCGCTCCACTTTCTCTCTCTCTCTTTTTCTCTCTTTCTCTTTTTCTCCCTTTTTCTTTTTCTTCACAAACATTGGGCATGCTGGTCGCATCATGGTTTGAGAGAGGAGAAGGGGTGGGGTAGGGGATAAACTCCATGTGTTAATTGCCAATTGTGTGTGACATGAACTCTGTCAACAGATTGATAGTTTGCACAGGTCAACCGTCTAATTTTAACCCATCCCTGCAATCCTTACGCACCGGCACAGGCGGGCACGCCCCTGTAACTGTGACACGCGGACGACCGGTTCTGTTTGAAGACACAGATGTGTTTGTGTGTGCGTGTGCAGCATCGGCTCCCTTCTATTTCATTCTCTCTTCCCTCTTTCTTGGTCGGCCGTGGTCATGAATGGGCAGCACAAAGTCTGGTATGAGCACCAAACATTGCAATACTTCCCTTGTCCCCATCCTTCTTGTTGTACAATGTACAAGATACATTCCTATACGACTGGGGCACGTACCTCCCTTTACGTCTCACTTGTTTCCGTTGCCCGAACTCAAAGGCCAACCGACAAGTTTCTCCGATGAGACACATTTCCCAAGGTGCATCGAGGTGGGCCGACTGGCCTTTTTGACACGAACATTTCCCTCCGCAAGAAAAGTAGCCACCATTCAAGTGCACAATCCCCCTCTTTTCTCTTTCACAACTCGTTGTGAGGTGATCTACGGTTACTCAGTCTCACGGGCCACCTCTCTCTCTCTCGCTCTCTCTCTCTCTCTCTTTTGTTAGATCGCGAGCGTTTGTTCAACAACGCCATGAGCGTGATAGACCACTGATGAGACTAAACTCAAGAAGGCAAACAAAGGACGCCTGGTCTAACTCCAGTAAGCAAAACCTATAAGCTTCTGGGTGGTGCAAAATAGCAATAGCAATATCATTTTTAGAAGCTTGCTGGGCAGGATATTGAGGAAACTACAATAAAGAGTATGAGAGCCTGCCAGCTCTTTGTCTCTCTCTTTCTCTCTCTCTCTCTCTCTCTCTCTCTCTCTCTTTCTCCCTTTTGGGCTTTCGCAGCCCGATCTAAAGGTATTTCAGGCGGCAACAAACGCCCACATTCTTCGCAGCATTGATACAAACAAACATTTCTATCTCTCTAATTGAACACTGCAAAGCTGACATATCGGCTCCTCTTCGCATTGGACAAGGGTACATACGCGACACATCACAATTTGTACCCACATAGCTGAGCCCTGGTCCGCTCCCTCGACCACAACTTGGCCTGGAGTGACTCCACATGCCTCAGGACAGTCACCCTAGTTGCCTACATACCTACTTTGTTGTCGGAGGAGATGGTGAGGCAGGAGTGAGGAGCGCAAAGTCGTAGACTACCGAGTAGACAAGATGATCTCGACTATCTAGAACGGTCATTAATGTCAACCACCTTGCATGCTTCCACCATCTTCCCTCCACATACCTTCAATCCCTCTGCTTCCTACTCTCCACCCTGTTCCCCCCCTCCACCCACCTCCTGAATTGCTTCAGGATTCATGTTCACTGCACCATGGTACTTCACAGGGCCCCAACATTCTCATCAAACTTAGTGCTGGAAATACATGATTATGTTGGAGAAAATGTACTTGAGGTTCTGTATCTTATATTTCGTGATGAGAAACCTATGCATAGAAGCTGTTTAAAAAGCTAGAGGAATGAAATCACTATGCTGCTGTCCTTGCTCATTTACCAGAACTCATCATGCAGAGAAAGAGGAAAAGGAGACGGGTCACTAAGGAATGGAGGTGGGACAACACGCAGTTACCGACAGCTGACTATTCCATCTACTCTTGGTCGGAGAGAAAAAGGAAAAAAAGAAAAAAGAGTCGGCAGGCCAGAAGAAGATGCTCACCTGTAGAGTGTACATCCTATTTCACTTATCCTCTCCAACTCTCTAGCGGAAGAAGCGGGCACGCATGCACCACAGTGACCACTGTAGAGGTTTTTTTTTCTTTTCTTTTTGCTCTCGCATGAAGTGCAGCAGCTCCCAGAAGCCCAGCTGGTCCTTGTCCATACTCCTCTGCCCTTTTTTACAGCTGTCTCAAAAGGCTCCTCGTAGCCTCTTTTTAATTTTCTCCGAACAGGTGCATCAGTCCGCACAGGTTCTCCCTACCACTACAGAGGTTGGTGCCTGAGTAACCATCTCCGACAAAGGTCTTCTGTACGCGTCTTTTTTACCTTTTTTTTTTTTACCTTTTATTTTTTCCAAAGGTTCGGCCTTCAGATTGCCCTCTATGGAAACTGACGTGCGCTTGGGAATAACAGTAAACCCGCTGCAGAGACTGCATTGAAACCGACCCACTGAGCTCTTTATCAGAGGTGGGGTCCTGACTCGAGAACCCTTTCTTTTTCTTTCTTTTCTTTTCTTTTCTTTTCTTTTCTTTTTTTTTTCATAGCTAGCCTTGTAGAATACATCCGAGGTAGCCCATAGAGCTTCTCCTTCCTCCTCTTCCGCTTTCCATTTTTCCCACACACAAATACATACGCGTCGCGTCTCAGGCCGGAAAAATCAACACCTATGGGGAACCTGCTATTCTTACCTTTTTGTATCTCTCCTTCCTATTTTTTTTTTATCCCTACCTCTTTCTTGTCCACATAACAGGCTCTTCTTTCTGGGTGATGTCTAGTTAGGCTAGCCCACCTGCTGTCCCAGTTCTACCATTCGTCAAGTAGACGTAGTTTTCTTGGAGTCCACACACCTCAAAGTAGAAGGAATAGTATCCAGACTCAAGAATATAGATATCCCTTTTTTATCTTTCTTGCTCTTTCTCTCTTTCTCTTTCTTTTCTCTTTCTTTCTCTTTCTCTTTCTTTTCTCTTTCTCTCTCCTGAACAGCAATCCCGATCAGGAATGACGAGGATAGTTTAAGGGATTTTGCAATGGTTCATCTTTCTCTTCCACTTCCTCCCAAAGCTAGTGGATAGCCCATCTCCTGGACAGACTCGATTTCTCCCTCGCATCGAACAAAAGAAGAAAAAAAGAAAGGGATGATGCTCATAGTCTTTGTACTTTTTAGTGATTCTCTTTTTTTTTTTTTTTTTTTTTTTTTTTGTGCATTGGTGCATGCATTATCTATACTTTACTGTATACAAAGTAGGGAAAAATAGCACCAAAGACGAGAGAAAGAAATGGAGCCTATCAGTCTCCTCCAAGGGCGAAAGAGGGGGGCGAGGAGAGAAAGGTACATCTAAGGAATGGGGGGGAAAGGTCTACGAGAAGTATCGAGGATAGTAAAGGCAAGCTACATTGTCTACGAAAGTAACAATGCTATTTCAACCCGCAGATGCCCCTCACCCCTCTATCTCCCTCTTTCTCTATAAAAAAAAAAAAAAAAAAAAAGGAATAGGGCCATTACAGATTATGGATAGATAAGCTAGAATAGGTAGATGGGGGAATACTTAGTAGAGGATATGTACAGCAAAAAAGAAGCCCTATGAATAAAAAGAAAGAAAGAGAAAAATAACCCCTCCATCTCCAACTCAATTGACATGACAAGAGACGGGTACAGATTCTGGAGAAGAGGCTGGTCCAACCTCTTTATACCATAGTCTAGGATCCACTTCACCCAAACACCTTCCCACTGTCGTGATCTCGATTCCTAGACTCTGAACATAGTCAACAGCCCAGACACTCGTCATTTCCTGATAGATCCCACTTAGTGACATGGCCTCTCGATCAAGAGGTGTCGAGGGCACACCCCGAACGGCCTCGGCCCACTTGGACGTAAACCCATTTAGGCCATGACCTTCACCCTTGGAGGAATGCGAGTTTCCTGAACCGACCATCGGCTTTTGAGAAGATGGGGATGAAGATGAATGCAAATCAGAGGCCACCATCGACATGTGTGAGGTTTCCTTTTGATCCACATCCCAAAGGACGAGAATATACCCAAGCTCCTCAAGAACACGACGAACACGTTTCCCATGCTCTCCATAAGGAGGTCGCATATATCGGGGGACAACACCCAAGATCTGACGAAAGGCTTGTTCAATCTTGTGCATTTCTTGACGAATGGCCTTGTCTGACAGGGATTCAAGATCACGGTGGGACCAAGGATGGGCTGCAATCTGATGCTGGGACTCGTATGCGCGCTTCAGGAGTCTCTGGCGCTCTGGTTCTGGTAGTAACGAATGGAAGTGAGCACGTTCTTTAGCATGATAGTAAAATGGGCAAAAAAAAAAAAAAAACGAACGGAACAAAGAGAAGGAGACGGGGAGGAAAGGAGTCTGTGGTTCTATCACAACCAGCGGACATCCATGCAAACGAAGGAGAAAGGGGTCCAACGACGACAGGGTGGAAGGGATAAGAAAGAAAGAAAAAAAAACGGCTTTCATCCAATCCAATGCATTGGCAGGCGCACATTTGCACATTCCTCTACTTCTCTCTCCACCCCACCTTATCCAGGGATGCAAAAGGAAGCGAAACCAAATTGGGCAAGCAGGGTCAACTTACGGTAGATGCAATGCCAGTTGTCACCATTCATAAAGAAAGTAACCTTGATATGTTGTTCATCCAAGTAGTCCAAGAGTTCATCGGTGAGCTGACCTGGACCATCGTCAAACGAGATTGCATACGAGTTGGATAGGGTACAAGTATCCAAGACTCGGCCGGGCTTGTAAAGTGGAGGAGGGGTAGGACCTCGGATATCGTATGGAAAGAAGGTGCCGTTGAACCTGTGTCGTGCAGGACTTGCAATGATTGGAGGCAGAGGCGCGGCGGAGGCTGTGTAATTTTTTTTTTTTTTTTTTTTTTTTTTGCGCAAAGGCCACCATGGAAAACGATCGATGAGCAATCAATGATCAGTTCATGTCCATTTAGATGAGTCCTTGGAGCAGGTGATCCAATCGAGGTCGAGATCACATTGATTCAAAAAGTGAACGAGGCTCCATCCCTCTTTCCCGAGTTGAAAAAAAAAAAAAAAAAAAAAAAAATCCACTGGCTACTATAAGTCCATGGTTGCTGTCACTGCTGCCCTGAGTGGTATTATAGAGTCAATTGCCGGGGAGGTGGAGTAGAGACATTTGTCCAGAACTGATGTCGTTGCGCGCCGAAAGAGAAGGAGAGAAAGAGAGAGAGGAATGGAGAGTGGTGGTGGGGGGGGGCTTACCGTAGTAAGAAAACTGCAATAGTAGAACAATAAAGGTAATAGAGACAAAGCTCACACCTTGTATGAACATGATGTCTCCCAAAGAGGTTCTTTTCAGGTCAGTCTTCTAGCTTTCGTTCCTGCGCCCAAGTCCTTTTTGGTTGAGGATTCGAGAACAGAGTGGTGCCGAGAACAAGAAAAATGGAACAAGAAATAAAAATACAGAGGACAGAAAGAGACAAAAAGAGGCAGAAAAAAAAAAAAAAAAAAAAACAGAGAACAAAAAAGCAGCAAGGCACAAGGTAGGGACGTCGAGAGAGAGAGAGAGAAAAAAGCGGAGCCAAGGGACATAAAGAACCCCAAGGTCAAGTACTGGAACAGGGAGCAAGAGTGTATATGCGTGAATCCGTGGAGAGAGAGAGAGAGAGAGAGAGAGAGAGAAACAGAGATGAGAAAGAGACGGGGAGAGTGCACACAACGTGCAGGCAGGGCGATGGAGACGGATGATGACAAAAGCAGACAGAAGCAAGGAAATAGAGAGAGAGAGAAGAGAAAGAGAAAGAAAGCAAGTGGATGAGAACAAAGAGAGCGGTCAAAAAAGACATTCGCGGACGCGACTTAGCACACAACACGCGTCCCTGAAACTCTTTCACCAATGGCATGGCATGTCTCCACCCGATGCACGTTTCTCGTCTCTCTTTCCTTTTCTTTCTTTCTCTCTTTCGTCCTTTCTCTTTCTTTCTCTCTTTCTCTCTTCTCTCTCTCTCTCTCTCTCTCTCTCTCTCTCTCTCTCTCTCTCTCTCTCTCTCTCTCTCTCTCTCTCTCTCTCTCTCTCTCTCTCTCTCTCACCTCTATTTCCTGAATTGGGAAAACCAGCAAACGCGCAGTGTTTACTTTTGGAGAGTACCACCTATTGCCACGTAGGTGAAAAGGGGAAGAAATGCGGTTGCTAGACATTTTCTGCCCTAGCTAAGATGGCACAAAAAAAAGAGGTTGCTCTTGAAAGCCACACGAGTATCTTTTAATCCAGCTCTTATTGCGGTTTTAAAAAGAAAACGCTACAAAAGCAACTGCCATTTCCATGTCTCCTGCTTTTTTTTTTTTTTTTTTTTTTTTTTAGAAAAAGTCGTCATCGTCCATGTCAATGTTGGCGCCAACGCCAAAGAGCTTCAGGAGTTGGAAGATGGCTCCTCCAGACATGAGTACAAGAAAGAACCCGACAAGGTATGGACTCACGACTGGTTTGGTAGCCGCTGATGAAGATGAGGACGATTTCTTGTTGCCTGGTCGTGAGGTCGCCGCCGATTGGTACTTGGCTATTCAGAGTTGGTGCAGTTTTTTTTTTTTTTTTTGTGAATGTGTGAAAAGGTGAGAGATTGAACCAAAACAACAAGATCACCAAAAGAGTTTGCTCAAGATTCGGTTCTCCAGCTATCAGACAAGACCATTGAAGACCATTGCGAAGAAGGATCGCTCATGCTATTAACTGCCAGCCTTACCATTACGAGCACGGATGGAGGGTGAAGCAGCGCCGGCCATTTTGATGGTATATGAGATAAACTCTTTGTTGCAACTACGGATCTCTCTCTCTCTTTTCCTTTCTTCCAATTCCGGACTCGATTCCTATCGCCCTGAGTTTTCGTTTGAAGGTTGATGAGATGACTTTGAGATTGTACTATTGATCGTTGACTGAGGACTTTGAGTCTGTGTAAATCTAGTGCTGACAGATGAACCTGTACTTTTTTTTTTCTGGTTGAAAGTAGTCTGGTCTTGGGGGGATGAGTGCTGAATTAGTTATTGGAGTTGTCGGTGTGCTTGTGTGCTGGGATGTGGTTGAGAGAAAAAAGAAAAAAGAAAGAGAAGTAAGCAAGCTGAGAGAGAACTTGCTGTAATTAAAGGACCAGCGTTGGAGCAGAATGATTCGCTCCTTTTCCCTCTACCCTTTCTTCACTCTTTTTTTTTTTTTTTTTCTTTCCTCCTGTTCTCCCCCCCCCCCACTTGCTCCTGAAAAATAGGGGCGCGGAAACTTTTTCTCTCCTTTCCTTCTGGGTATGCAGTGCCTTGGCTCATGTTTCCATTCTTGGCTTTATTGCTTGAATAACTGGAGACTATGTTCATGTACACTGTCAATCTTCCAATTCACACCGCGTTTGTACATCCATTATCCGTACACCGATGCCCTTATAGGTTATGCTGGAAACGGATGGCTCCTTCCTGGACAACCGTGACGGCCAAGGTGCCGTCTTCTTTGTAGATCCTTCCCATCACCAGCCCCCGTTCGCTACCCGTCCGTGGCCTAAATCATCACACAAGAGTTTCACGATTCATGTTAGGACGAGTCTTAATTCAGGAACATTGGACAACATCAGAGAAAACCTAGTCGTTCAGGACACCATGCTTCTCCACTTACGCCTCGCAGACATAGAGCATCCATTCATCGGCCCGGAAAGGACAATGGAACCACATGGAGTGGTCAAGAGAGGCCATGATAAAGATGGTAACTTTTGCGGTAAAGGTTTCGAACCAACTTGTTCCATGAGCCAACAGGGCAGTGTTCAGCAGATTGGTGTCACTACCGTAGGCAGCTGTGCATTGATGGATCCCAATTGAGTCATCCAACTTGTCCTTGCACCGGATCCAGAACATTTGCTGTGTCCGAGTCTCTGTGTGAAAAAGATCTTTGGATGAAAATGGTCTAACGTCCTTGTAGTCCATCAACAAAGGCTGTAAAGAATGAAGTGTCAAAACAAGGAATCATAGCAAAACAGGTTTTTTTTTTTTTTTTTTTTTTTACCAGAGTCAGAAAAAAAAAAAAAGAAAAAAAAAAAAAAAGAAAAAAAAAAAGACGGGCATGTGGGTCTCTCAGGCATCTTGCCCTAGAGTCTTTCATACCTCAGTCAATCGGTTACGACAAGCCATCCTGAGAGCTTCTGGCGTCTTGGGGTTTTCGGCCAGATCTTTCACAAAGTCATCCTGACTTGACAAGGTCTCGTGATGAGGAACCTCTGGCATAGGATAGAAATGAGTCGGAGCATCTTGACGAGGAACCTGGAAGGAAACGGTGCAGATAAAAATCTGGTGATCGTCCTGCTTGGCACGAACAATCCTTGTGCAGTACGACTTGCCTAAACACAACACAATGCACGCAATTGCGCACAACAGAAAAAGGCACGGAGCACAGCAGCAATCAAGGTTAGGAAGAAGAAACCAGAAAGGACACCACTTTTTTTTTTTACCTCGCCCCAATGGAGTACAATCATTCCTCATGGTTGTTTCTCATATTCCCGTTGGTTCCATACCATCTCGGGCACGCTCGACTTCATATGTGATAGGCGCAGACGATTCGGCCGTCTTGATAAAGTTGGAATGCAAGGACTGGGGTGGGAGAGTAGACAACACAAACCACTGTCAGTAACCAATTAACTCTCCTCTCTATTTCTTTCTCTCTTTCCTTTTTTTTTTTCTCACTCGAACGCCCACCCGTGTGAATAAAAAAATAAAAATAAAACACCTCTCCTCCTCCTCCTCCTTCTCCCTTCAACTTGGCTTACATGCGCAGAAAACTCGACTGGCACAGTTTTGATCGCAGCTGCGAGCGCCTGAGCAACGACATTACCGCCTAGGGAATAGAAATGAGATGTGCAATAGGGCATTGTGAGTGGAGGAGCGGTTTTTTTTTTTTTTTTTTTTTTTTTTTTTTTTGGCCCTAGACCAACGAAATGATGTCTATATTCAGGATATTTTCTAGAAACAGACAAACATACCGAAGACGCCTCGGGAGCCCATTGGCATCCAAAGTTTCTGGGAACGGAATGTATTCTTGTCGATTACGTCCAAGGCCATCATGCTTGCTGTCACTGTATCAGCTGAAATGATGTTAGAGAGAGAGAGAGAGAGAGAGAGAGAGAGAAAGTGAGTAAGGAAGAAACACTCGAGAGGAAGAGTGGATCTACTACATGCGGACACGACCGATACATGACGATATCAAGGTGCGGAGAAAAAATCTCGTTTTTTGAATCCTCACTACCCCGACGAGGTGTGGACTGTGCGTTCTGTCCCCCAAGCACGGTGCTCATTGGCTCGGTGAGAACAAAGCGGAAAAAAGAGGGAAGAGAGAGAGACAGAGAGACAGAGATGAACAAAAAGAGGATGTAGATCAAGTCGCCTACCTTTCTGATGATGTTCTTTCTCCATTTGGGGAGTCTCCGAGTCTGTCCTGAGCGTCATGGTCAAAAGTTATTAATTTTTTTTTTAGGGGTGAAGGAAAGCAAGTGCGCAAACAGATTGAGCAAATGAGAAAGAAAGAAGAGAGATGAGAAAAAGACTCTTTAACAAAGAATGAGGAATGAAGAATGGAAAGAGAGAAAGAGAGAGAGAGAGAGAGAGAGAGAGAGAGAGAGGGCGGATGCAAGCACACAAGATCTCCCCATCAATGGAAGCAGCCCGATGGTGCTGTGCTTTCCCGAGCCGACCATCCGGGTCTGGTTGCACACACGCGTGCTCTCACTTCTTTCACCTTGTTTTTTTTTTTTCTCTCTCTCACTTTCATGCACCACAAACAGCCTCAACTCTTTCTCTCTCTCTCTCTCTCTCTCCCCAGCTACTGGAGACAATTCGGCTATTCCATCTTCCTGTGCTATCTCAAAGATGCTCTTGCCAATCTTGGGTTTGTGTTCGCTCCTCCTAGACTAGCTCTTTCTTTCACACGTTCCTCTGTTCACTGGTGGACTACAACAGGCATTGGGCGTTCTCTCTCTTCATGTGCATTTTTTTTTTTTTTTCTCTATCGTTGTTTTTATCTGAGCAAAAAAAAAAAAAAAAATAAATGGCAAGTTGCCCTAATACCATGCTGTGTACATTTACCGAGGCAAAGGGAAGACTAGACGTGGGTAACGCCGCGCCAGTCGCATGCATCAACCAAGATGTTGGCCACCTTCTCCAGTCCAACTTGGTCAACCTCGTCGAAACCTTCCTCGACTTCGCAATCCAAATCCAAGACGCCAATGACCCGCTATTGTGTCCCCCCAGGTAGCAATAAAGAAAGAAAGAAAGAAAGAAAGAGGTGATCAGAACAAGATCAATAAAAAAAACCACACGCGCGCAGAAAGAGATGCTGCTTGCAATGTCAGATCCACAAACGAATGGATTCAAATCCTCATTGATTCATTTCCCTTACCCCATCAAGCAACAGAGGCACGACAATCTCCGAGTTGGTGGCAGCATCACAAGCAATATGTCCTGGAAAGTCATGTACGTCCTTGACCAGCAACGTCCTTGCCTCCTTTGCAGCCGTGCCACAGACACCCCTTCCAAAGTCAATGTTGGTACAGGCGATCTTGCCCTGGAAAGGACCCAGGATCAAGGCCTCCTTATGAGATCCTTTCGTCAAAAGACTTTGGTCCAGAACATAGAACCCGACCCAATTGATGGGCTTGTTGGTCACTGCGCGCAGACCATGGTAGATCAACGACGAGGCATTCGCGAGATTCGTGACCTTGACCAGAGTAAGAGTAAAAGTGAGAGTGAGAATAAGAGCGAGGGCGAAAAAGAGAGCGAAAGTGAGTGAATGAGACGACTCGGATGCAACACAGGTCTTCTCTCCCTTCGTTGCCAATGTAATGGGTCTCTCAGGCATTTCACATTACTTACCCAATTGCGCTGACCATGGACAAGAGCTCCCACCTGCAACTCGAGATCTGCATAAAACTCGTCCTTGCTCGACGCAGTGGATTCGCTGATATCAAAAGTCATATTAGTTCTGGTTCTGGAAGGTTGAGGCGGCTGTTTATTCTGGAGACCCTGGAGTTGGTGTCCCTTCTTCTTCTTCCTGTTGTTGTTGGGGGTTTTTTTTTGGTAAAGTCAAAAGGATGACGAATGAGATGAAGAAGAAGATCACTTCTTTCCTTCTTTCTCTCTCTTGAACGATGGGTACAAATGACTCTCTCTCTCTCTCTCTCTCTCTTTGTCTGTCTTTCTGTCAGTCCGTGTGAGCCAATCGAACAAAGACGTCTCAAGGACTGGGAATACCATTTTAGTCCCCAATGGCGAAATCGTCTCCCAACTCAGCTAGCACCAAGTATTCGCGCAAACGTACCAAAACAAACCAAGCCTGTCCTCTATCTCTCTCTCTCTCTCTCTCTCTCTCTCTCACTTTTTTTTTTTTTTTTTTTTTTTTTTTTTTTTTTTTTTTTATTACTCATTGGCAAGCTCTAACGTCAACTGTGGAAAAAGAAGTGTGTGGAAGAGGAAAAGTAGTAAGAGGGCGAGAAGAGAGAGAGAGAGAGAGAGAGAGCCAGAGAAAGACGAAAGGTTGACTTGATCTCTTTCGCAGACGTTTCTTTTTTTTGTTTTTCTTCCTTTTTTTTTTTTTTTTTTTTTTTTTTTTTTGTTCTTCACTGGAGATACTCGGCCAAGCGATCCACGACAACCGACATTGAAGGTCGCTAATTAAGATGAAATGGAAGAAAGAAATCCAATCTCTTGGTTAGTCTCGAAAAAAATATAACCTAAATGGACCTTTCCAAGATTCGATACAGCTCCTATCTTTTTTTTTTACCTTCTTGGGTTCCTTCCGCCACATTTCCTGAATCAAGGCAATCAATGACTGTGGGTATTTCTTGTGCAACTTGTCAAGGGGTGGCCGCTCTTCTCGGTCACGTACTATTGCAGCAGATAAAGAAAAATAGAAAAAGGCACTCGCGTCAGAGACAAGATTCTTTAAAAACAGCAAAGAATCAACTCGATCAGGTTAAAAGAAAGAGAAAAGGGTGGGGTAGGAATGTCGAGGCATCTTACCAGCCTCGTAGAGTTGATGCTCCGTAAAGTTGTGGTAGGGGTATCCTTGTTCGGCCCACGTCAAGATCTCCCAGAAAATCAATCCAGACGCATAGACATCGACCTTCTCACTGTAACTAGGGTTAGGAGTCCAGAACTCGGGGGCTAAAGGACAAAAGAACAACATCGGAACAAATGTTATGGCGATGCTCTTTTTTTTAAAGGAACCAATAACGAAAAGAAGGAAGGAAAAACAAAAGGTCCATGGTCTTACCTTGCCAATTTGGTGTGCCGCATTGGGTATGGAGGGAATCTTTCACCTTTGGACGGATGCGTGCAAGTCCAAAATCGTTAATCTTTGCCCTAAAGTCTGCCGAGATCTATTCGTTCGATACCAGAAAAATGATTGAACCCCCCTCAGTTGCTGTTAGAAAAAAAGATCTTGTTCTTAAAGTAGTAAATGCACCATCCTCTGGGCAGTTCTCCGGGATTCCTAAAGTCAAAAATGACGTACGAGAACGTTCATCGATTTCATGTCTCGATGAATAATACTAGGCCGCCTTGAGTGAAGATATGACAGGGCCAACGAAACATCGTGCATATAGCCAATCTATATCATCAACAAACCAAAACAACAAAGGTTCAGTCATTGGATCCTGTCTACGAACAATATCAAAAAAAAAAAAAAAGCAAGCAAGCGACAAACGCACCATTTGACCGAATGTGGGTTTCTTGTTCTTGCGCATGAAATCGTACAAGTCACCATTCTCGCAAAGCTCTAGTCACGGGAGTAGATGTGGGGGGGAATGGATCGGGGGCGCTGTAAATAACTGGAGATTCACTATCCGAGCAATCTAGCTCTCTCCCGTTTCTGTTTAGTTTTCTTTTTCTTTTTCTTCTTCTTTTGTTACCTGTAACGATGCAGAGATGCTTGATGTTGGTGCAGACTCCAATGAAGCGAATAATATTCTCATGACGAAGCTGCTTCAAAACGTTGATCTCATGTTTCATCTCAGTAATATCCAGCTCGGTAAAATTTTGGATTCGGAGCTCTCCGATCGCAACAGCTTCCTATTGAAGGTCCATTGAGAACAGCAAAAACAGTAAAAGGAAAACTCAGTGTCTCTTGAAGGGCACGAATGTACAAATCCTCTTCTCTTCATCTCCTTATTTTCTTTCCCTCTCCCTCTCTCTCTCTCTCTCTCTCTCTCTCTCTCTCGCTCCCAAACAAAAAAAAAAATACATATCCCTGTCAACTTACACCCAAATAGGTCCCTGCATAGCAATCCTTGAATCCTCCTGCTCCCAACTTTCTGCCAACGACCAAACTTTCATATGCAATCTCGCCCTGAAATTGTTCATCCAATAAAAGTGTGTTGAGATTCGCCGTGTCGAGAGGTGCCTTCTTGGCTGGTACTGCTGGCTCGACAGAGCAAAGCTTTGGTGTTGAAGGTGCTGGTACAGGCTTGGCCTTTTGCTGAAAAGGAGGTAGGGGAGCATTGAACACGACACGGGATGAACAACGTTAGTGGGTTGGTGTGTGTAATACAAAAAAACGTCTCCTTGCTCGCTCAAGTACAACCAAATGAATACATGAGCTGAGGTTCAGGAACAGGAACTGGAATTGCAAGGTGCACCTGTCCGCTGGACAACAAGGGCTCTGTGTCTTACCCACTCAAGGAGATTCTGGACGAGGTCCTCCTTTGAACCCTCTCTTACCAGTCCTGGGGGGGGGAGGAAGGTAAGGGTGCAAAAGAGAGAGAGAAAATCGAGTCCGTGTTTTTTTTTGTGCGTGTGTGAAAGTGTGTTTGCATTCATGCGGGAATGCAATCCATGCACACAAGTATCCGTCGTAGCAGGGACAAAGGACCAATTGGATGAACACATAGCATAAACATGGATGAGAAAGAAAGAGAGAAGGCTGTTTAGTCTTGCTTACAAACTCGAATAATGGGAGCATAATGCTTCTGGTCCATCCCCTCCTCTCTTGTCCTTTCTTATGCTCATTGTACTCTTGACCCCACACACAAGTAGGAAAAACAAAAGGAGCTGCAACCCAAAGCAAATCAGAACATCTATTCTTTTTTTTGCAAAGACCAAAAGAAAAACAGGGGGGAAAGTGCCTGAACAGAGGAAGAGCATAGTCAAAGAACCATTGCTACGGACGGACGGACGGCAAGCTGAGCGGGCTCATGCGCAATAGTCCCAGCCCAGAGGGATAAGCGGTATTGAACTGAGTTCAAGGGCCGCAGTTAACAAAGAAATAAAAAGGGCGGTGTCTTTACAATGTGGAGACAGCCAGGGCAGAAAAAAAAAATGTTCATGGTACTCCCTCTCCAGATAACAAGAATGACGACGCGACATCAAGAAAAAAACCCCCCTGTGGGTGTCCTACTGTCGTCATGAAGAGTTATCCGGGTGATAGCGATTGAAGAAAACTTGTTGGGGGGAAAAGAGAGGGGAAGAGGAAGAGGAAGAAGAGGAGCAGGAGAGGATGCGCGACCCAAGCAGAGGGCAGAGGATATCCAAAAAAGCAAAAAGAGCGATAAAGGATAACAGGACACAACATATCATGTCTCCTTTTCCTTCTCCTCCTCCTCCTCCTCTTCCTCCTCCTCTCCCCTCGCCCAATTACCACCTCAAAAATAAACCCGCTTTGCGCGAAAGAGAGAGAGAGAGAGAGAGAGAGAGAGAGAGAGAGAGAGAGAGAGAGAGAGAGAGAGAGAGAAACTCTGTAGAATAGTCCCCGACAAAGTACGTGAGCAATACGAACCTCTTTCCTGGCACATCATGACAAGGTCTGCCTTGATACGAACACCCAGTGTCTCCCGCGTCTCATTCTCAAGGCGCTCGTCCACATGTCGCTCAATGGTCTCGAATCCCTTGGGCGAACCCTTGACTTCCACGGGTGGTGCTGCTGCTGCTTTAGCGGGGATCGGTGCCATCAGCTGTGCACCGATGGGTTGCTGCTGCTGTGGTTGCTGTTGTTGTTGGAGCTGTGGAGCCTGCTGCTGTGGATATGGCTGCTGTGGGTGGAACGGATGTTGCTGCTGGTGCTGATGGTTCTGATGTTGTTGCTGCTGCTGTTGTTGTTGTTGTTGTTGTTGTTGTTGCTGCTGCTGCTGCTGCATTTGTTGCATTAGTTGGTATTGTTGTTGATGGAAAGGATGCTGGTAGACAGGCTGTCGCTGAGTTGGCTGCTGAGCTGGGTACTGGCCTGGATTCTGCAATGGAACATGGGCAGGTGCTGCAGGGTGGTGCTGTGCACGAGGGTCTACAGGCGAGGCCCGCGCAGCCTGCACAGGCGACCCTTTGGCAGCGTCCAGAGGCGAGGACAATAATTCGTCAAACGGAGACTTGACGGCCTCCATTGCAGGTGCCCCGACCGCCGAGGCAACAAACGGTGACTGGGCTCGTGGACCTTCAAAGTACTGCTGGGCCCTCGGAGCCTCGAATGGCGACTGGACTCGCTGTGGTTGGAAGGGCTGGGGCTGGGGCTGGGGCTGACGTTGGGGTTGCTGCTGCTGCTGTTGCTGTTGCTGATGAGGCTCTACTCTTGGTGCTTCAAAGGGCGACTTTTGAATATCCAATGCGGCGACTTGATGCTGTACTTGCGCTACCGCAATATCAAATGCATGCGTTGTCAACTGTTGTGGCTGTGGCATTGGTGGTGGCGGTTGATGTTGTGTTGGGGCCTGGGGCTGTTCCGAGAAATCAAAGAACTGGTATTCCTTTGCAGCTTCGAAAGGCGAGGTTGCAGTCGTCGTCTTGGCGACTACAGGATAGTCGAACGGCGATCCTCCCGCTTGAGGAGCGTTAGATGAGCCCTTGGCTTGGACAGGATGTGTTGCGTCGATCGTGGGAGCAGCGGCAGCTCGCTTCGTATTAGCAAACGCTTCAAAGTTGGCAATGGCAGCTTCTTCCAGCGACCGGGTTGCAACAGTCGATCCGGAGGAGGTGGCGGCGGTCCCACTAGGCGAGGAGCTCTTGGCGGTGGTACCAGCTGTGTCGTGGTGCATGGCAGCAGGCGGAGTGGCGCCGCTCGTTCTAGCTTCTGGTGGGACAGGTGCAGGTGAACCCTTGACAGCCAGTGGTGGCTCAACAGGTGGGGTAACGGGAGCGTAATCAACGACAGAAGGCGCGTTCTTGATCATGATTGACGGAATGGGGAGAGGAGGAGAAGAGAAAGAAGGAGGTGGGAGCAGGACAATGGTTCTTGTCTGTCCAGGCAGCCGGCAGGGATGGACCATAGATTTTAGATGAAGAGAGAGAGGAGAAGAAAAATATATATATATATATTATATATATATATATATATATATATATATATATATATATATATATATATATATATATATATATATATATATATATATATATATATATATATATATATATATATATATAGAGAGAGAGAGATATATATATATAAGATGAAAGAGATAATAAGAGATAGATGGAGAAAAGAAGAGGAGAAAAAGGAGGAGAGAACGAGACCGAGAGAGAGAGAGAAAAAGCGAAAAAAAAAAAAAAAGGATGAAAGTTTGGCTGGGAACAAAGAAAGGAAAAACTCTGAGGATATTGTCCGAGGCCCTGTGCCCTGCTGTTCTGTTTGCTGTCCTGTTGTCCTGTTGTGCCTATCTCTCTCTCTTTCCCTCTCCCTCTCTTTCTCTTTCTCTCTCTCTCTTTCTAACAGCTGTCTCCCGCCTACATCCACACCTCGGATCACTGACGGGCCCCCTCGGAACCACTGCTGTCGGTCTCCTGGTCATCAGTCGTCTCCCAGTCCTCTCGGCTCCGAGCACCGTTCCATGTGCGATGCTGTCTGTGACTGCAGCCACGAAATAAAAGTGGCAGGACAAGAACGGACACAAACACACAAGGCCCATTCATCGTCATCTCTTTCGCTTCGTGTGTCTCCTCTTCCTCTTCTTCCTCCTCCTTCGCCTGGATCGATACGTTGTTGCTACTGCTCTCCCCAACAGCAAGAGTCTTTTTCGGTCCCTGACTTCAGAAGAAACGAGAATCTCTAGGCTGTTGGCACATGTATCCTGCGACAAACCAAGCAGAACAAGATGAGAACAGCTTTAATAATGCAGAAAACGATAGGGGAAGGGGAGAAAGATATAAAAAAAAAAAAAAACGCCTACAACTATTGACCTTTTTTTTCTCTCTCTCTCTTCAAGCTCTGTCTGTCTTGCACATCCACGGCGCCGACGCCGATGTACAACGCAGGATGCAGGCAGCGCCTTCTCCTTTCACCTCTCCCGCATGGCTGACAGCCGTCCACAGTCATCGTCACTCATCCTTCGCATTGACCGAGTGAAGCAGCAGCGGAGCAAGGAGGAAGCCTGTCCCCGAGACGATTACCACCAACACTTGGTTACACACACGGGCCGTCCGAGAGAATGTGATGCAGACACAGGCGAAAGAATACTCCCCCCTGTTGATAAGGTTCCTCTAGTCTCACAGGCATTGGAGGGACATGGGCCATGCAACCATCGCCCTCAGCCTGTACAACCTCTTGCCTCCCTTCCATTCTTTCCAGACTTGTCTCCCCTGAGCATCGACATGGAACTAGGGGTAGGGAACCAAAGAACCATCGCTGGCATTGTCTACCCAGTCGCTAGTAGGAATCACTGAATAGAGAGGCAGCCCCAAGAATTAGCCATCCTGAGATGACTGAAAGCAGAGAAAAAAGAGAGAGAGAGAGAGAAAGGAACTCGAACCTTCTCTCCTATGTCACCAGATCCTGTAGTCATCCAACACGAGCCACGCCACATGGACATGAGTATTCACCCCAGTCAGAGGTACCTAGCTGAAATGGAAAAAAGAAAGATGATATGCTAACGATAGACAAGAAATGAACGCTGACTCTGACTCTTCTTGACCGACTGCAACCCCACGAGGGTCAGGAAGGAAAGGTCTCGCCTGAGAAGTACTCAACTCTCCCGCCAACCCCAGAAAACACTGCTTTCTGACTCATGGTCGACACTTGATCCCAAGAAGGCCCAGTCCTTCTCTTGCTCCTCCTCCCTCTTTTTTTTTTTTTTTTTTTTTTCCTTCTTCTCTTCCCCTCCCCTGACTGGCCTGGGGCCTCATTAAACTCTGGTTCCTGAAATGGACTGACAACCCCGCGTCACGTCAAAGCCCACCAACGTCTAGTCCAACTGGGCCCGGGGCATCTTTCAACTCATCGATGATGGAGCATTGGTCAGCAACCCTGTGTTTCGTCATAACCCTGACCGTCCTCTGGACAGGTCCTGAAAGGCAGCGGAGATACATGACTTGAGAATGTCAAAAAGATGCAGCATTTGAATCTCTCTAACGCGCATCGCTCGCTTCATTCGCAAAGACACTGCAATACATTTTTTTTCAGCCTTTCCTTCTACCCCTTGTATCTTCAGCACCTGTATCGCTGTCAAAATGATAGACTAAATGACCTCTGCCAGGTACCAATTGCACGCTCTCTCTCTCTACATGATTCAAACCTCGCTCTTCCTACATGGTAAAGGTCAACATTGTCACCCGTCAAACATCTCTTTCTCTTGCTCAATCACTCCCTCTCTCTGTCCCTCTCTCGATCCCACCCCTATCCCGTCTCTTTTTTATCACAAAAGGGTCGTTTTGGGGTCGTTTTTAGGCCGTTTTGGCTCCTTTAGACGCGACTTTGGCCAAGCTCCGCGGAGTAAAGTTTGGTATATCAAGCGCAAGAACTTTCCGCCTTCAACAGTCACACAAGGGCTTGTAGGATAATGGATAGTCCCCCAGACTTCGAATCTGGTAATCCGAGTTCGATCCTCGGCAAGCTCATATCTTTTGTTGTTTTTTAGTAGAACCATGGAGAGGGAGCTTTCCAGCAAGGTTCTACTACTTTTGCGTGCATGTCAAAGCAGGTTCGCGACTTGCTTCAAGATGATTTGCGCTGAGCCACAAAGTCCTCGTGAAATCATGAGGGCACCAGCTTTTTTTTTTTCTGTGAGAAGTCAAACAAGAGAAACAAGACGAGTTGGCAGTTGCCTATTCCAACCTCGAAACAAGCGACGCGTAAACTACCTCAAACTTGTACCATCCAAGCAACTCCTCATGGAGGAAATAGACGCGTTTGCTTTAGGAAAGAAATTCTGAATGATATCGCGTTTATGCTGAATTCGAGTCTGTAGGCGATAAGAGAGGGGTCATTCGATGTCTCTGGGGATCACCTTCCACCTTCTTTTCACCTTTCCATCCTCTTTCCCACTTCAGACAGAGATATCTATCAGAGCGGCAAGGCAAAAGCCGGGTTTCGGGAATACTGAACGTTAGTCATCGTTCAGAACCGCCATTTTGCCTCTTAACACTCGGGATTGTAATCTCCGGGGAGCAATTCATATCTTGCCTGTTCTTGATAAGCCAAAGGAGAAGACTAAGGAGTCATTAACCAAAGAGTCTGAGGGAGAGAAAAGTCAGAATGGGAGGTTGGACAAACACGCCGACAAACTAAGCCTTTACAGGACGACCCAAAAATAATAAAAAAAAAGATAATACTAATACTAACAGCCTATTGACCGACTCTTTGATGCGACGAGCCAAGGGAGCTGTCGAGTCTAGGCGGCTCGATGTCTAGATTCGGTGTAGGCTACAGTGAAGCGAATTATCGGCTAACCTGGTACTGAAGACTAAGGCAAGACCTCCATCCCGGATTTTAAGCAGTTGTGAATCCCGAATTTTAAGAGGCAGAACGACGGTCCCGAATGATAGCTAACGTTCGGAACTCCACTTTCTCTAAGTGGCAGTAGTAGGCAGCTATTTCTGAAGATCATGCGAGAAGGTTCTAGGTTGCTAGTTGAATGTAGCAAAACATCTGCTTTTGGCGGGAATAAAAAAAAAGAAGTAACTTCTCAGTCTCACGGATAGATCGACACCCCTCGATCTGCCTGATTAGGAGTCGCTCAATGTTGCTCCCCTAAGATCCCTATCGGATCTCTTAGCCCAGTTGTAGAATTTACCTTAAACCCGCTTCTTCCAATACTCCACTCATATGCTCTGCCCTGTATTTTTCCTCATTTATTTTGTATTTCTGCTCTTACCTATATAGTTTATGCGTTGTACTCTTCCTGCTTCCTTCTTTTATTTCAGACAGTTCTCTCTCTTTTTAAAGAAAAGGTGGCGGCAACCAAACCTGCAGAATATGATCAGACGTGCATTATCGAACAAAGCCTTCTCGCGAAGGCTTGAAAAGAAAAAGAAAATAAAAGAAAATAAAAGAAGGAGAGAAAGAAAAAGGTAGCAATCCACGAGGCAATTCAGTCACCAGACAGTCTCTTGCATCATTATTGGCCTATCATACATCCGCACCCAAGAAGCACAGAGATATCGCTCAAGTGACGCCCATTCACAACAAAGGTTGGAAGGCTAGGGTGGAGAGGTAGTACCAGAACGTCTCAAATCCCCTAGGACAATTTCTCCGCCTGCCCTTCTACCACTATTAAACAACAAAAAAGCTAGTCGGATCGAGATTGGAGAGTCGTTTGTAATCCAGCAAACTTGCTCTATCTATCTATCTTTCTTTCTTTCTTGGGTGACATGTGGCAAAGGTCATTAGTAATGAGAGTAGGTCTGACAAAGCTTGGACGATATATAAGCCCAGAAAAAAAAAAAAGGGGGGGAGAGGGGGTGGGAGGTGGGGAACTCATGCTAACTTTATGTATTGGTAGAAGGAGAAAAAAAGTCCGCACTTCTAATTCCATGGAATACGCCCATGAGCGGAAGTATTTATTCATGCATGTTCGATTGCTGCCCCGCTTTTGATGACAAGGATCAACATAGTTCTCCATCTTGATTGAGAACTACCGCCCATGAGAGTGATGCAAGAGGCCATAATCAAGGGGGAAAAAAATACATGTGCATGATTAGGTTAACCCTTGCGTTTAACTATCGGCTGTTATCACTCTTTTTTTTTTTTTTAAAAAAAAAGTGCAAAAGCTGCTTCTACTCTACGATGAGAATGGTCAATTGACAGGAGAGAAGAGATTGAGTCAACTCAGGCTTTGACTGTATACACTAGAGTAACGCGGGATTCAAAGAGCGGGATGCCACATGATGAAACTCCACTCTCTCTCCTAGAGCGCTACTCAATCGAGAACCATCATAATTGATTTCAGTCCGCTTGCTATCAGCAACAAGAAAGGCGGCAGGCATGAAGAGCAACAGTGCATCTCTAATCTCTGGTTGCCCTAGGAATCAAAAGAACAGATCGAAAAGAAATGAGCCCTAACGGCTCCGGTTTGAGCCGCATTACACATCCCTCCCCCCCCCCCTCTCACTGTGGGCTGACACACAAGGGAAACAAAAAAGAAAACATTCGGCGAAGCACCAACAGTTGAAGTGAACACCACCTCACGCCATGCAGGCTGCATGCCAACTCAAACAAACAGAAATGGCGATTGCGTTAGGGCCGACGCCACGCGGTTTAAAATCACGCACATGACGTTTTGGATCGTTCCCCCTTCACACTCTTTTAACCATCGTTGTCACCTACGCCTTTTTTTTTTTTTTTTTTTTTTTTTTTTTCAGAGCAGCGCCGGCTAGGTTTGGTTTAGGATCGAAGGATAGGAAGGTAGACCTAGACCCTCTTTTTCGGCCGTGAGGCCAATCAGCGGCTTGGCGGACAGAGCGGGGCTGCGGCCCGAAGAGAGAATTTCTTTTTCTGTCTCTCTATCACCGAGAGTGTACAAGTGTTAGTCTATGGGAAAGAAAGAGGGGGGGGGGGAGTTGGACTGAATCGAGAGCCCCATGGGAACAGTCGATTGTAGGCAGCTAGTGTAAAAAGTACACAAAAAATGAGGAAGGATGGAATGGATCAAAGAGCGATGCATTCGGGTTATCGTCCCAGGGGAAACGAGGACAGGAAGATGAGAGGACAGGTGGGAACAAAGCGTACACATGTGCGAATGGAAGAAGAGAAGGAGTAGGGAGGAGGAAGAGGAGAAGGAGAAGGAGACTGTGGGACGAAGAAGAGGATCTGATAAGTGGCTCATTGGAGGACACACATTTGGTCTAAAGTCCGCATTATCAGATCCGAGTCAGCTTTTTTTTTGTGTGTCTGTGAGAGTTGTGTCCGCCTGTCAACTGCTCGTCTGTGTTTTTTTTTGCACTACCAGATAGATACCGTGGAAAGTACGCCCACAGAGCACCACCCAGCCACCCTAGTTCACGTCAACCATGTTGTCTTCCTCCGGTGCCTCCGAAGGATTATGAGAACAAGTCCCGAGAGGAAAAGACAGTTACGAGTGGATCAAATTATATTGTGGGTGGAGGAAGGGAGCCGGGAATGGGGTGTGCGTGCGATGAGGTACGGCGAAACCGAGATTGGACTGGTTGCCTGGGACAAGGTTTCCTCCGAATGCGAAGGCGAAATGCGCTCACACGGGTCGGACAGAGTTTTCCGACGGGAGGTGCAGGAGCGAGAGGAGGTCTGGAGTGGTGCCAACAGGTGGGGTGATGAGCTCACCCATCGGGGCTGAAGGCACGGCAATATAAAGAAAGAGTCAGCCGAGGGATAGGAAAAAGGTTTGACACCAGCCGGAGAAAGGGCCAGTATATGGATGAGTAACAAAGAAAAGCAAGTGGGGAGAAGAGGATAGGGATCAGTCTGTCTCTGACCAAGCATGCTGGGTCTGTTGCTACATGGGACGTGGCCGAGACGGATAGTCAACGACTGGTTCGCGATTGCTCGTCCGCCCAACAGCGACACCCCGGCTGTCGAATGGGCAGCCATTGGGGAGAGGAAAGGGCATTAAAAGATGACGAGCGGAGAAGGAGTCGTAGGCTGCGTTTAGGAGCGCCGAGAACAAGAGCAGGTAGGGGCAATGCATATACCCACTCAATGCGGACCGTGGGGGGCCAGGCTCGACTCTGTTTTAACCGGGAGACGAAAAAAAGAGAGGGAGAGAGAAGCGAGGGTGGCTTTGGATCTGATAAGATTCTGCCGATTATATCTTTCGCCCACACCTGCACGCTGCCCCGATCCTTCCTCCTCCTCCTCCTCTCTCTCTTTCTCTTCTGGCGGTCTCTCTCTCTCTCTCTCTCTCTCTTTCTTTCTCTTCCTCTCCTCTCCGTTCCTCCCGCGCGTCCTTTCCGCACTCTTCCTCGCGCTCTTCTCTCTCTCTCTCCTCTCCTCTCCCTACTCTTGACTTTGTTGATCGGCTGATCCATTGCTCCATCGGCATCATCTTCATCACCGATCCCATCCTTGTCTCAGCGGACTCCGACCCCACTCCCCCTCCCACTCCCCTCACCTCCTTCGCATCACCTGCACCTGCACCTGCACCTGCACCCGCAACCACCAACCACACACTTCCACCATGTCGACTTCGACACTTCAGCTGATGCCAACCACTGCAACTGAGCTTGCTCAGCTCGACCCTGCGACTCTTGCCTCCATTCCCGGCGTTGCTTATGACCTCAAGAGGCTCAAAGTCTACTCTTCGTGCCTCCGTTGCCGTGCAAAGAAGGTCAAGTGTGATCGCAAGGAGCCCTGTGCTCGCTGTGAGAAGCACAATGTCGAATGCTCCTACCGTGAGCTTGCCTCTGTCCAGCTTGATATTCGCCAGTTCCAGCGACACCTCAACAACCCCAAGATCCGCAAGGATGGCGCCGGCATCATCACTTCCACTGCGACTCCTATCATCACCCTTCCCTCGGGCGCAACAACTGTCCTCACCCCTTCGAGCACCGCAGCTGCAACCTTGATTGCTGCTGCAAAGGCTGCCTCAACTCTCACCACCTCCCCGCTCCCCGCCGAGCCCGCCAAGAGGACCGAAAAGAGGGTCAACAAGGGATCGGCTGCACCCCCTCCTTCGCCTACAGACGCCTACGCTTACCACCAGCACCATCACGAGCCTTCTATTCCTGGCAGTTCGAGCAGTACCGATACCGAATCCGATACGCCTGCACGCACATCCAGTGCAAAGTCTCTTGCTATGAGTGCTGCCAAGGTCCGCAAGCTTCACCGCCGCAAACCCTCGGCCAAGTCCTTCCCTGCTCTCCTTGCCACCGTCTCGGACATGCACTCGCGCGATTTCGCGTACGAGGACGAGAACGAGGATGAGGATGAGGACGAGGAAATTGAAAGAGTTGTCCTTCGTGATGACGATGACGATGTCCGTGGCTCTGGACATCGCCAGCAAGGCTTCGGCTACCCTTACAACGCCGATGTTCACATGGCATCGGAAAACGAAGAAGGTAGTGATGAGGACGAGGAGGAGACACAGAGTATGACCGATGTCCCTATCTGGCGAGCCCAGGCCAATGGCAAGCACAAGCAGACAGCCCATGAACAAGCCCTCGCCGAGACCTTTGGCCTTGCCGCCTACCTCAAGGCTAAGGAAATGGAAATCGATCCTGACGCAGGTCAGCCCGGCCGCTCTATCGACTACGAGATGGAGCTCGAGCGTGCGCTTGCCCAGCGATTGCCGACTTCCTTTACCCGACCCGACCGGTCGCTCTCGCGTGCACGCAAGTATGCCCAGGCAGGGTACAGCCCCTCGCTGCCCTACGCACGCCCTTACTGCCAATTGTCGAGCTTGGCAAACAAAGGTTACGCCGTGCCCGTCGCTGCGCACTGCTGCTGCCAAATCGCCGCTCGTTATGGTGAAGCTCCTGGAACATGCTACTACCGGGGCCCGGCCACTGTGCCTTTTGAGGACACCTCTGTGTCCCCACCGCCCCAGACGGGCACCGATGCTTCGACGACGACGACCCGCATTTCGTACTCTCCCTCGTACCAGCCCTCGTACACGCCCAAGGATGGTGTCCCAGCGATCAAGGCTGACTTTGCAAAGTCAGGCTGGTCTTCTGCCCCTTCTGTCCCGACCGTCTCCTCGGTCTCGTCTCCTTCAACGGCCGTTCCCTCGCCCACGACCCCTACTGCACCAGTGTCGCTGCCTGTGGTCACGCCTTCGAGCCCATCGATGGTCTCAGACAACAAGATGGATTCTTCGCGTAACGAGCTCCCACCGATCTTCCTGCCCAAGCTACCCAAGTTGCCAACCACGTTCCCAACCGTACCTGCCTCGTCTGACCTCTCGGTCTTCCAAGTAGGTGGAGGCAACAATGGTAGTGAGAAGCCACCACTCAAGATCGAGTGCAAGTACAACGAGCCCAATGTTGATGCCTGGGACTTGATTGAGAAGCCAATCTCGCGGAGTGTCCCTGTGGTAACCAAGCGGGGCCGTTCTGTCAAGATGGAAATGGGCTGGATCCTTTCTTAAACAAAACAAAACAAAAAAAAAAACAAGAAACAAAAAAACCAATAAGCTTTCAATACACCTTTTTTTCTTCTTCTGGGCTCGCGCCCATGCGGGCTGGTCTTGACATCTGTTAGTATTCCATTTTTTCTTTCTTTGCACATAGTCTTTTTTTTTTTTTTTTTTGTTTTTGTTTGCTCATCTATCCCATCCCCCCTTTTTTTTGTTCTCTTTGTACCATCGCGCGTTTTTTTTTTCCTACTTTCTCTTCTCAGCGCCTTTGTTAAATCCGTTGCACATATCTGTCTCCACTCCGTCGTAATTGCCTTCAACCAACCTCTTCTTTGTGTGTCTTCGCATCTCCACTTGGAAGTAAGCAAGCACCCTCCACCCCACTTTTTTTTTTTTTTTTTGTCATCCATAGCATATAGTCAGCATATTTGTACTCTATGTAGTTGGCCCACCTTTTTTTTACATATATATATATATATTTCAATGAAGAATGATACCACAACACTACTCTTTTACTATTGAGAAAAAGGAGGTTGAAGGAACCGACTGCAATGTGAGCTAAAGTTGACAGGCTCTTGCCTTGTCTACTCTATGCATCTCGCTTCTTTTGGCTACCCGTCTTTTGTCTTATTTTTTTCCACCAGCGCAAAGAAAAAAAAAGAAAAAAAAAAAAAGTCGGCATTCTACAGAAACCCTTCTTCGCCTCGGCCCTTGCAGCTCCCTGTTATTCCTTGGAACAAAAGCCAAGATGTAGTAATGGATGGTGGTTTGCCTACTACTCTGTTGAGGGAGTGCCTCAGATCTACACTAATTTTTTTCTTTCTTTCTTTCTTTCTTTCTTTCTTTTTTATCTTTTTTATCTTTTTTTCTTTGTTACAAAGCAAAAAGCGAATTGACGACAACCTTGGGGGACATATTCTCCAGGAAGAGCAACGCCCATCTCGCCCCTTTGAAAAAAAAAAAAAAAAAGGTTTGCCTGGTTCGCATCTCTGGGTACGGTCGATCTGACAAGTAGCACCGCGCGCCCTTTTTTTTTTTTTGCGCTTGGAAAAAAGAGGGGTGGACTTCCACGCCCATCTGAAGCTGATTCTCACACTTGGACATACGCACCTCCCCCACCCTCCTTTCCCCAGTCTCTTTTTTTCTGGTGGGTGGCTGGTTGGAGGTCAAAAAAAAAAAGTCGGTGGGTTTCACCCACGGTCCACTATTGCGCCTATGCATTCACTCTTCCTTTTACAGGATTGTATAATAGCCACAGTTATTGTAACAGCATGGACAGAAAAAAAAAAAAAAAAAGAGGCCTATTTGAGCATTGTCCCTTACTGCTCTTAGTCAGACTCGTGGGCGTTCTGCGAGTCACTCGATTCATGATCTCTCTCTCTCTCTCTCATTTTTTTGCTCTTTCTAATTTTTCTTAGGACAAGGCTATGCAGGTAGCGCTTGCGACATGATGGTTACGATATCGATTTCACCATAGCATGTACACGTTGTCAATATATCTTGCGCAAAAAAAGGAGGGTACGTGTGGGCGAAGCAAGTGCTTCCATATCATTTTCATTTTTTTTTCTTCTTTCAAATGAGACCCACGTGGGGAATCAGAGTTTAGAGAAATCAAGGGCAATCAGCCCTGTTGTCGGTTGGGCGCTTGGGAGGGGATTCTTTTGTTGGTAAACAAAGAACACAGTAGTGGTAGTGTCCAGATATCCCAGCCCATTCCTATCTCCCACGCTCTCTCTCTCTCTCTCTCTCTCTCTGAGTAAACTGTATTGCCAATTGCTCGACTGTTTGGCTAGCATCATCCTTTTGTATATGTGATAGCATTGCTGTCATCGGCAGATCTATGATATAGTGGAATGTGTAGAATTTTTTTTTTTTTTTTTTTTTTTTTTTTTTTAAACAATCTGTTTCTGCTGGAAATAGCTATGTAGGCTAAGACTAAACTAAACTAGCCACAGTCACCGCTCTGCGGTGGCAGTCCTCCATAATACCATAACAGCTCACGTTGCCGAAGCCCCGCGCAACGATTGCCGCCTTTTTCAAGACGATTAAAAGGTTGAAAAAACAGACTGTCACCGGAAAGGAATCCTCCCCATCCTCTCCATCACCTCCAAATGTCGCTTGCCTGCTAGACTATCTAGCAGGGTGGCATCAGCAGATGCCTTATCGTTCTGAGCACCAGGGCAGCGTTGCTCGAGGTGATCAGCCAAGGGTGCACCACAACGGCATACACCAACAGGGCATGCGAAACCGTCACCATCACTCCATCGTCCTCTTTCTCCTTGAAAGGCGCCTTTCTTTTTCGAGGGAGTGATCCCATGTCGTGCTTCCCATGCCACGGTAGCCTCACATCTGTCCTCCCATAGGACCTCGGATGCCTTTCCTTCGATGAAACGGACGAAATGGTGTACAATGACTGTTGCTACTTTTTTGGGGACTGAGAACATAGGGGCCCAAATCGTAGGCAGATTTGCTGGTGTTAGGCCACGGCAGAGGGAGCCAAAGGTCCAGAAGGTTGTTGGAAGCGTCGATCCGTCCTCAAGTTGATTCGGTGTATGATCAGGAGTCCCGCGAATGAAGTTGAGACTCTTGATTATTGCTCTGGTAGGCGCCCCTCGCCAAAACAATCTTCTGGGTGCCCTGATCCCTCGGATCTGGTTCGCCACTTGTGCCTTGAACCTATCCTTCGCTTCTCTGTTTGCCTTGTCGACCTCACTGGGACCCCACTCGTCTATCAAACGTATGGCCTCGTCCCAGATGTCGCGCTGTTGCTTTTTTTTTTTGTTTTTTTTTGTTAACAAGGACCCCATGTGGGCATGCAGAGTTTATGGTATACCAGGGCGGCCGGGGCCGCCCTGTTGTTTTTTTTTTGTAGAGGGGGAATCAAGCAATATCGCCTGGAAATAGAGATTTGTAAGGAAATAATGTGTCCATGAACGACATGACTCCGAAAGGTCCAATATCAACAAGTCGGGGATCTAGCTCAAATGGTAGAGCGCTCGCTTAGCATGCGAGAGGCACTGGGATCGATGCCCAGGTTCTCCACTCCTTCTTCTTTTGCTCCTGTTGCATCTGGGTCTCATCTTTTTTTTCGATCTCCGTTCCATGGTCTCCTAAGCGCTCTGACAAGTCTTGGCCTAAAGACTGGGATAAAGCTAAACTTCGGGACTCCCGAACGTTAGTTACCGTTCGGGACTGTCATTTGCCACTTAAAATTCGGGACCCACAACCTCTTAAAATTCGGGATTGCGGTCGCTTAAAATTCGGGCTGGCCAAAATTTAAAATTCGGGAACCTTAATCTTCGGGATCGAGGGTCGGTAACTCGCACCACTAATACCTTTCTCAGCTCCTCCTGTGGCTCGCCTCGCCTAACAGAGTCCATCAATGGGTTGCTAGTTTTTTTAACCTGCGTCTCTCCAACCTCCTAGCCTATCTTTCGCTTCTAAACCCATCGGTTGATGGCTTTTTAGTCTTCTCTTTTGGTTTATTCTTCACAGTGTTGTTGTTGTTGTTGTTTTTTTTTTTACACACTTGTTTAAATATCTCAGCTGTTCCCTATCTTCTTGTTGTTTCACTACCGCTTGCCTTCGGTGGGGCCGGATATGGTGTAGGACGCCTATAATTATGAACGAGACTTACTAGAAAGTAGCACATTAGCCTAATGGTCAACACTCATCCTGATTGCACTATGATGGACGAAATGGTTAACTCACAAGGCGTCCGTGGACTTGCGCCTGCTGGGTTCCCTTTCACAAATCCAACTAATTGTTCCAAAGTACGCCCCAAATACAACTGGTAGTCCTCTATTCGCTCTTGTCTTTCGTCCATTCGGCGGACATACCACAGAACATCATCTAAAAAGTTTCCGTAACACCTAAAAAGTAGATTATTGTTAGTATCTACCTTCCAGTGCAATAATTGAGTTATTCTCATTCTCAGCATTTATTAAGGAAGCAGTCAAGAATACCATCCCGGAAAACAATGGTCCCTGGTGACGATATCGCTGCAGGACTTGTCTCTCGGGAAGGACTCTTATCTTGAGCCTGAGATGGCTTGGAAGTTCGCTGGATGCTTGGTGAGGCTGGGCCGCTGCTGGTGCAACCTGTGTTTCTGGGGTTGCAAGAGCAGCCTGTGTATCTGGAACTGTTGAAGCAGCCTGGAGAGCCAGCCGTTTGGCTACTGTACAAGATTCATAGTGACGCCTTACAGACCCTGCGTTAAGGATAAATGATTTTTCGCACACGCAGGTGAACTTGTAGTCTTTCTCCGAATTTCGATGGATTTCAACTGTCTTATTCGTAAAGGGACAAAGGGAACTTGGCTGGTTCATTGGTGTGGCATGCTCTCCAATGAGATTCCTCAGAAGTACAAAAGTTCTCCCTGTTATCATCATTTAGATTTTTTGCACATTTATGAAAGGAGCACTGGGAGACCTTTGGCATATTTTGAGAGAGAAAGAGAAGTAGAGGAAGGGCGAGAGATAAGTTGGGGGAGAGTGTGTGTGTGAAAAAAAGAGAGAATGTGAGTGAGTGAGTGTGTGTGTAGTGAACCAAGGAGCTGAATATCTTGTATTTAAGCCTTCGACTTAAGAAAGACTGATGAGATGGGAGGAGTATGTGCTGTATTGAGGCATTGAGTGCGGGAAGAACAAAACCACATTGAAGCATTGAATAGGGGCAACCTCGCATTGAGACATTGAATACGGGAAGCACAAAAAAAGCCACATTGAGGCATTGAATGCGGGAAGCATAAAAAAACCCCATGAATAGGGGCATGGGTCGCATTGAGACATTGAATGCGGGAAGCATAAAACCACATTGAATAGGGGCATGGGTCGCATTGAGACATTGAATACGGGAGGAGCAAGGGGTCGCATTGAAGCATTGAATGCGGAAAGAACAAGGCCGCATTGAAGCATTGAATGCGTGAAGCACAAAGTCGCATTGAATGCGGAAAAAGAACAAGGCCGCATTGAAGCATTGAATGCGGAAAGAACAAGGCCGCATTGAAGCATTGAATGCGGAAAAAGAACAAGGCCGCATTGAAGCATTGAATGCGGAAAAAGAACAAGGCCGCATTGAAGCATTGAATGCGCCAAGAACGTAAAAGGTCTGGGAAGGGCGGCCCGTGCGTGTCTAGAGTGAAGCAGCGTGGAAGCTGGACCCATCATCGAAAGCAAAAAAAAAAAAAAAAAAAAAAAAAAAAAAAAAAAAAAAAGTGGTACCTGATACGTTACGAGACAATAAGTTCTTTTATTAAAGTTATCTTCGACAAGAGAGAGAGAGAATTATGTGGATTAACAAGACTAGCCGTGTCTTTGATTGAGGGTGATATATTTTGAGGGTAGGGTCAGAGAAGTCGGTGAGATTGGTGTGTAGTTTATTCAAGGGCTAGGGCCAGTATTTATACTGGCCCTTCTTCGCCCGCCAGGGGAATAAAAATGGTCCTGTCTGCAGCTCTCGCTGCAGACGTCCTATAAACGTCTCATCTGGCTCTCTATTTTGGTTCCTATTTATCGACTTAGCCAAGAAAAAAATGTTGTGATCCACAACAGAGGGGCAAGGGCAGGACAAAGAACAGGACTTAAGCTTCTTGATCAGGACTATCTCTTCTATTTTTCTGGCTGCCCGTTCGCTCTGGACCTCATACACTGACTTAAGTCTCTTAGAGCGTGGCCGACCTCCTACTTTGGGTGTAGCAATTTTTGGGTCTTTCACAGGCACGACACCGCGCTTGTGTGCATCGTACTTGTCTTCCAACCCAGAAATCCACCCGGAGACCATCTCAGAATCACCCGCAGACACCGTGTCTATTCCGTCTATGAATGCGTTGGCCTGGCGCTTCAATAAATGGCGCCTGCTTTCATCCTTGACTTGCTCCAGGTTTCTCATTGAGATATCCTGGATCTTTGTCGGCGAAATATTTTTCCAGACATTGCATAAAGTTGGCGCCTGGTTCCCCAGCATCCTCTCTATCGCCTTGCTCGTCATCATAACCGATAAACGAGCGGTCTCTGAGGTGGTCGATCGAGTCACTCTGCATATCCTCCTTAAACCACCTCTGAGGAAGAAGACTGACATGGTACCTCGCCTCAGGAGTCTCTCTCATGACCTTGAAAAAGTGGCGACAGACAATCCCAACCTTCTGAAGGCGCAGACAGCAACAGAAGTAGCTCCCATCTTTCAAAAGGAAGAGGAGCTGCTGTCGACTTTTCTTGCGCCACTCAACATGATAGGCAGACGTGACATTATCTCTGCCTAGAGTAGCTAGGATAACCCTCTGTGCATGCTCACGGAGCTGTTGAGAGGACTTGTCACATGCTCCATGATCTTCCTCATCGCTCTCGCAATCGTTATTCTTGTTGCAGTTGGCGCCTCCATCGTCTTTGTTCTTGCCGCTGGTGTCAAGACTGCCGTCATCACTGCCGTTGCTTTTAAGACTGCTGCCATCATTGTCGTTGTTGTAAAGGCTGCTCTCATCATTGTCGCTGCTGTCAAGACTGCTGTTATCGTTGTCTCTGCTGTCAAGACTGTTGTCATCGTTGTCGCTGCTGTCAAGACTGTTGTCATCATTGTCGCTGTTCCCAGTGATTTCACTGTCAGTACTACCTTTCTTGTGCTCCTCTAGCTCAACTGGACGATCCTTTTTTTTTTAAAAAAATAAAAAATAAAAAAATAAAAAAAAGTTAGACTTTTTAGACTCCAGAATGGTACTCATTTTTTTGATTTTGAGATTAAATGTCCAATCGTTACCTCAAGACTTTCAAGATCAGTAACTCGCGCATCATAGAAGTAGGACAGTGCGATCTCGTCCATCATTGAGAAGCAGGCAAAATCTCCGAGGAACTCAAAGTTCTCATCAACTACTGCCTTAAATTCTTCAGCAGCGTGTTTGGAGTGTAGCCTTGGGATAATACTCCTTTTGTACAGGAGCGTCTCACGCCTGAGGAACTCACTGTGTTCACGTTCGACAGCCGCAGCAAGACACTGGTCTAATGAGGATCTAGTATCAAGGTCTTTTTCACGAGGTCGTGCATCTTCTCCACCCTCTGTGTAGTCTTGGCGCCGGCTGTAAAGTGGTAACCCACAAAAGCGCGTGCCCAGTTCTTGCGTCTCTCGAGAAGCCTCTTGAGGTGATCCTTAAGTTGGCCACTGCTTCCAGCCAGGTTCTTCAAAAGGTCCCATGCACCTTGAAACTCGTCAGGAGTAATACTTGCTAGCGCTCTCCTGAACATCTTCATCACTTCTGGTCGCCGAGCCCTTGGACAATGTTTCTTGAGATTCTCTTCAATATGCCAGAGGCAATTGATGAGAGTAGTATCGAGCAACTCTGACAAAATGGCGGCTTCCATAGCTCTAGCTTCGTCGACCATGATAACCGTTGGGCGTTGGTTGTTGCCTGCAATAATGAGGTGTTCGAGGATCCAAGTATAGCTCTCAGTCGTTTCTTGCTGGATTAAAAGCAACAGCTGTTAGGCGGGTTTTGCCATCACAGTCAACGACGACGGTAGCGTTAAGGTAGAACCTGAACCGGTTTGAATTGAAGGTGCTGTCATTCCAAACAACATCGTAGTATCTTGAGTGTGTGTATGTGTGATGAATTATGAACGTATTAGATTCCGTCTTTGCAAAATGTAAAAATGCTCTATTGGTACTGAAATAATTGTTTCTCGTCGAATATTCGATTCGAAAATTTTTTACATGGCTCTAGCACGGTGTCGAATGTTCGATGAGAACCCGGTACTGATACACTGCTAACACATACCTTCGGTACAATAGTCTCTGTGAAGGACTCATCCAGAAGAGCCGGGTTAGTCGGTTCTCGTTATCATGATCCCATGCGACATACCACGCACCATCTTGCCGCCGCTTTGCGAGTAACAGTTCAAGGACGGCTTGAGCCTCGTTGAGCCCAGCTTGAGTTCGAACCTGATCCAATATCTCATCACAAGCATTTCTGTACACGTATTGAACCCTTTTGCGATCGAAAACTTTGTCAGGAAAAGTTCTTTTGAGAGCATTCATGGTTGCAGCCATGCCTGCTTTGTTAGTTGCATTTCGCCGAATCTCATCTTTGTGGTCATCGTTCAGTGCCCGTGCCTGTCGGCTGTGATCGTTTGCTTGTCGATCCGAAGGATGGCAATGGCCATCATCCTCTGGCCTGGCGTCAGGGTGAGTCCTGACCTTGTCAACAGAGAGTGGCCCTGTGAACGAGCCTTCGTGAACCAGCTGGATCATAAACTTGCAACCACATCGTTCGGATCCTCTGTCGCGTCGCTTTCTGGGGTCGATAGCCTTCGCAGGAGCACATTTCCCTGCCCTAGAACATTCAAGTTGCCCCTGAGAGAAGGGAGCAAGAGGTTGCATTAGTCCACGGCAATTGATCCACACACCCTGCAGCGAGTACCAGAAGTCGACATACTGTAATTTAAAGACCTCTTAGAGCTCCCTTTGCGAAGTATGTTGCCTCGCTTGAGTGCCCATTCACCAATGACTTTAAGAGCATGGTCAATGTCAACGAACTGATCGTTTATCCACGGATACTCCTCGTCACCATTTATTCCGTCCTATTTTGTGGAAGAGATCAGTTGAAGGTAAGAAGCTTTGAACTAAGACTAACATGCTCTGTTGTCCTGTCGATCATTGGCCCTGAGCTTTCTCTTTTTTTTTTTTTTTTTTTTTTTTTTTTTTTGAATTAAAAAAAACAGTGCCTACCTTCGCGAGAGTATCATGCGTCTCTGTGTTGCCATGTTCTGACTCGGAATACTCCGAGTCAGATTTGGATCGATCGTCATTCGTCTCTTGACGTTCCTCTTCGATGGTCTCCTCTACAGCGCTTGCTTTATCACTCTTGGCTATTCTTTCCTCCTTTTCAAGCGACTTTTCGGAAGTGCTGAGTTCATCCTCACGCACCTCTTGGCGTTCTTCTTCGGCGGCCTCTTCTCCAGTGTTTAATTTTTCCCCTTTAACTTTGCTCTTCTCGACAAGTTCTTCTTTTTCATGAGACTCCTCGGTGACCGAGTCCTTATTCTTGGGCGTGACTTTTCCCTGGGGGGTACTTTTGATGAAAGTAGCCTACAGAATCCATTTTGTGTCAGCATCTGGCGTATGGAGACTTTTTTATTATTATTTTGCAGACATAGGGGGATGAATTTGTGAATGGTTGCTAGCAAAAAACTTACTGGGCGGTAGACTGATGTTGCGTACATTAAGTACTTCAGTCGATGGAAGTCGCTTCGCTTTTGTGTCCATCGCTCTACTGACGGTTGCACGTAGTGCTCAATAGCATTAAGCGCTATAATGCCGCAAGAGCTGCTATCGGTTTGTTGCGAGACTGGGAATCTAACCGGTTCAAAATTCCCACTCTTCGGAGCGGATGCGTCGATCTCCAATGCAGCAGGATTGAAGCAAGTGTCTTGCAGCATCGAGCCAGCTTGGGCGCGCGGCGGCGGAGGCGTCCACGGTCCAATGAATCACCGAAAAGAAGTCTCTTGAGCGCAAGGTCAAAACCGAAAACGGCCCAATGGTTAACAGTGTTTAGAACTGTGAACGCCTTGGCACTACAGCCCGGGTTGGCATCCGCATAGTCTTGCAAGTCGAGCATAACCTTGCGGCGATCTTCTTCCCAGGCAACGGTTACAGATCTCTTGCACTCAATAGCGTCGACATGGGCTCGTACTAGTTCTAGCGGCAGAATGAGGAACTTGGACTTGCTTGTACCCTCGTGCTTTTTTTCAGGGTGTGGAGGATGGTATCGATCTGCTCGTCTCCGAGCCACACACCTGGGCGGAAAAATGAAACTTGGTGCATCGTGAGGCTCTTGGAATGCTTGTAAAACGAAGTGAACCTGAACGACATTGGGTTTTTTTTGGGGATTAATTCCAAAAGCTGACGACAAAATTTGCCAGTTCTAGGGTTCTCTTGGTTGTTCTTGAGCCAAGCAATCAGGGCTTGCATTTCTTCGATGGTGTCCAGAGCATGATTGGCGCGTTGTAACGCTGCAAGCCCAGCGACATCGACAGTACCAAAGCAAGCGAACTTGAGGTGCGCTCTGTTCTGCGTTTCCCCGAGTAGCATGTAGGCCTTGTTGACTGCGAGGTTGTCCGGGATGGTGGGTGCATCCTTTATCGCCGTGTCTGTCATAACGTCGGCAGGATCGACAGTGGTTGAATCAAGCAGAGCCACTTGGAACGACTGTCGACCAGGAGCCCACTTCTTGGAATAGAAGATCTTTGCTGACATGCCATACAGCTTCTGGTAGTCATAAGCCCTAACAGGGGCAGACTCGTTGATCTCGATAGCGGTCATCTTTTTTCTTGGAAGTGGTTGTGGCTAGGCGGGTGGATGTGACAGGGCGGGTGGTTGTGGTAGGTCAAAAAGATTGATGATCTTTTTTTTTTTTTTTTTTTATTTATTTATTTATTTGTTTTTTGTTTGTTTGTTTTGTCCGTTACTTTTTTTTGTTTGAGAGCCCATAATCGTTACCTGGGACCTGCACTATCACCCTGGGAGTGCACAACATCGCACTGACAGCCAGAGCATCGCAGGGAAACCCGCGTAAAAAAAAAAAAATAACGAAAAGCAAGAACACGTAGACACGAAAGATGTAAATTGCTCCCGAAGTTTACAATCCCGAATTTTATGACGTGGCAGCCCGAATTTTAAGCGACCGCAATCCCGAATTTTAAGAGGTTGTGGGTCCCGAATTTTAAGTGGCAAAATGACAGTCCCGAACGATAACTAACGTTCGGGAGTCCCGAAGTTTAGCTTTGTCCCTAAAGACTGTGCCTGCTTCGGGATTGTCATTTTGCCTCTTGATAAGACCAAGAAGCCATCAACCAATGGGTCTGAGAGTGAAAGAGAGGGATAGGGTAGGAAGCTGGAGGGACACACGCCGGCAAAACAAAATCTTAACGAGAAGACCCAGAAAAGTAGCAAAACTCATTGACCGACTCTGTTAGGCAAGGCGAGCCAAAGGAGCGTATGAGAGAGATTAAGGCACGACTTCTATCCAGGAATTATAAGGAGCGACTGAGTGCAAAAAGACCCTTATTTCTTGGGCTCTTGGGGGAACAAATCCTAGACCCCATCTCCTAGTACTTTGTGATAGTAGGCGTCAAACGATCATCCCTATCAAAGGATTACAAAAAACCTAAATAAATTACAAGTTGGGGCACTCAACCCACGCTCACAAAAACTGGGTACCTGGAGGAGAGAGAACACCTTTTTCTTTTCTTTTCTTTTCTTTTCTTTCTTTCTTTTTTTTTTTTTTTTTTTTTTTTTTTTTTCGATGATTTTAAATCTCGTCACCATCGCTTCTCGCCTCGTTTTCATTTGCTTTTCACTCATCCCAACTACTGCCTACCATCGCCATGCCTTCTCCCAAAACCGCGTCAAGCCATTTATCTAGTTATCACAAAGACAAGGCCATGAAGACAAAATGTCCAAGAACAAGATTAATAGTGACAATCGATCAGAATACGCGTCAATCCATGAAATACATGTGTGTTAGCCAAAAGACCCTTCCCAGTAGAGATGGTATACGACGGCATATCCAAAGAGACTGCACCGTTGTCCTTGACTTTAAAAACCCACCACAGTTGCCAACATTTCGTATCGCCTCAGCGGGTAACGACAATAGAGATATTGAAGACAATGAGGGCAGCTGGGACAAACGACGGAAACGGTGGAGGCTATTGGGACAGCACCACCACCGCCACCATAACCCAACACAGCGCAGGGGTCAATGAGGAAGAATTTGATCTTCGAGTCTACCTTCAGCAACTTCTCCAACAACAACGGCAACAGCAGCAGCTTCATCAACAACAGCTGCAGTTGCAAGAACAACCCCAGCAGCAACCCCAAAAACAACAACTTCAACAACAACAGCCTCAACAAGAAAAGGAACGAGCTAATAACGTAATGAGGATGATGGAAGAGTTAAGGAAGGAGCTTGATAAGCGTACTATTAAAACGGAGGAATTTATATCCCATTCTCAGCGGAAAAGTCCAACTTCTCAACAGAAAAGACCCATCTCTCCACAGAAAGCATAGGCCTCAGAAGCAGAGAAGCCTACCTTACAAGCAGAGAGAGATCTACTTTGATCGAGATACCAACCAGATACTTTCCTATCTTTAACAAATAAAACTTGTGTGTGTGTTTATGTGTGTTCTTTTTGCTAACCTATTGGTTCCACAAGAGCTGTTGATGAACGATTCTGCGAACTTCGTTTTTTTTTTCTGGAGAAATGTACCTTTGAGTGATAGTCTCAACTTTTGACATGAATGGTTGGGTTCACCCTCCCCCCTCTCCCTTTTCGGGGGTTTTTTTGCTGCAGTAGTCTTCCTGCTAATTGCAGTGCACCCTTCCTCATCAATCCAGACGAACTAACGGGAGAGGGGGCACTGAAGTCTCCTGAGAGAAGAGAGAGAGCGGCTTGTTCGTCAGAACTCTGTCGGATACTTCTCTTCCATAGGATTCAAAAAAAACCCTCTCCTGCTAACGATTTTATTGTTTGTGTCAACAAGTCTCTCGTCTATTGATCCAAGAGTGGCGAGACAAGGGTCCCTTCCTCCTGAACTTTTCCAAACAAGCAAAAAGGATGTCGACTGAACGCGAATCGTCTCTGGTTCCATATTCTTTATTCTCCAAGACAATGACCGAGCAGAACAGATTTGTGTGTCGATATTGCAAAGGAGAGACAGAGAAAGAAAGAGAGAAAGAGAGAGAGAGAGAAAAAGACAAGGGACGGAGAAAGCCGAGAGACTGTGTGATGCATGTCAATCCCGAATTGATGTCTGGACAAAAAAGAAAAAAAATGAATTTCGATAGCATCGCAATTTTTTTTTTTTTTTTGTTGTATCATGAACTCTCTTGACCACCAGTATCCTCTTTTTTTCTTCTTCATCCTTCAAAACCTTGGACGATGCCATCATTCTAGAGAGAGTATGGCGATATCGCGTAGGAAAAGAAAAAGAGAAAAAAAAAAAAAAAGTGTCAGCTTGCAGCCTTTCTTTCTTTCTTCCAAAGTTACAATCCTCCAAAAAAAAATAAGAAAAATAAAAAGAATGACATGCAAGCCATGCCTAGTTGCTTACAATGAAGAATGGATCGTCAACAGTCGTTTGGTCCATTCCGAATGAACGACCGTGACCCCGACATTCTGTTCTAGTTTGTCCAGATTGGCCTGCAATCTCTCTAGGGACGCATTCAAGACAGTGTACTGAGTGGCTCTGGATGTGGGTGGTAGAGATGAATTCAATACGGATCCAGAAGTCGAGGTCGAGGTCAGCCCAGGTGCAGCATAGGATGTGTATCCAGACATGAGGCGGGGCAAAAAAAGAAATGGGAGATTAAACCAAGAAGAGGAAAAAAGGAAGAAAAAAAAAAAAAAAGAGGTTTCTTCTTTCTTTCTTTCTTCGAGCTCAACTGTCAGTATCCGATACAGCCACTCCTTCCCTCTCATTTCCTGTGATCAGATTGATAAATTGGGTGTGGTTTATTTGGGCTGCCAACTCTTTTTACTATATAATGGACACGACACTCTGGGGCGTCTTCCTTCTCAAAATATGGCTGCGGTTAATGTATTGCAACTGGGCCAGAGAATGGACACTCATGCTGTTGGTGACAAAATATCAACAAAATCCATCGGCCCTATTTTTACAGAACTTGACCTTAACACAAACGGTTTTTTTGCAGGACAAAAAAAAATTCCTGCGCAAAAGGGTGGAGAGGTTCAAAGCACTTGCCTCCGATGACAACGGTGGAGTGACCTCTTGCGACCGGCGACAACGGTGGACACAACGCACTTTGGACAGATGGTTTCGTCGCATATTTTGCGTCCAGAGAGGAGCGGTCGCTTTTTTGCATCCCTTTCTTCACGATCTCTACCTGTTGTTTGGTTCGCAAGCAAGAGGTATTTGATTTAAAAATTTATTTTAAAAAAAAGCAAAAAAAAAAAAACTTTATGAACATTCCTCGGCGTCAGACCCTCCAGGAGAGCCGGGGCATGGGTGACGATCCTGAGGGGAGAGGGATCCATTTTCAGCGTCACTTCTCTGTGGGTGACACTCAAAACGACTTTGGCGTCGTCTGTGTTAACCGCACCAAGAAAACATTGAACTCTTCTTCATTTGCTAATGTCGACTTTGTTTGGTGACCCATGAAATTGCCATCAGCCATGAGCAGCCAAGAGCGCCGTCTTTGTCAAGTGACCCACAAAATCGCTCCCACCCCTTGGGAGACGTCCAAGTCGACTTTGTTTTCGCCCCTAAAAAAACAGGACAAAAACCTCTTCCTCTCTTTTTGGTGGCGATGTGAGAACGCTTCCAAGGTCAGAGAATTAAAACACTCTCTTTTCTTCCTCAAACTCTGTCATGCCCAAGACAAAAGATCAAACGGCAATGCCTCCAGAGAAACCAGAGCAAATATGCAAGATAGGAGGTTGCACACAATCCGGTACATTACCCGCACTTCGTCAACACAGATATAACTGCCACAAAGACGCCATATTGGAAGTTGGAAAGTTTCGAGCCCACGCCGTCCCTGAGGTTTTGATGGGAAAAGCTGGGTTGCGATGTTTGAGATGTCAAGTATTATGTGCGGGCAGAGAGTCATTTTTTACCCGCCACTTGATGAAAATGCAGTGCCTTTGGTGTAAGTATCTGTAAAAAGTCTTCAGATGAGAAGTGATTTGCATCTCAGTGAATAACTCTTTCGTTTCTCTTTTGAAGTTGTCACGGATGAAGGCAGAATTGCTGCTAAGAGCCTTGCTGACGATAAACGATGTAAGACAAATCAAACTACGTTCCGAGTTCAAGACATTCTCTGCGTTTCATTCCATTTTCTAAGTTCACTTTACCATTTTTATTAGTCCATGTTGCTGCTACCGCTCTTCTGGAAAGGTTCTCAGTTATTGTCGCTGATGAATCTTTTGAATCCACAGTCTCTGCAAGTAAGTTTTGCTGTGCGTGTCAATAAAGTAATGATCAAAAAGTTCATGTTACATTGATTGTTAAAAGACATTTCCCTGTTAAATGTCCCACAGGAGCCATAAACAAAGCAGCCGATACTTCTGAAGACACTGAGGATACAGAGGATGTTGAGGATACCAAAAATGCTGATGACACAGTGGTCATTGAATGTGCGGACGATTTTCGATTTTCTCAAACCAGCGACAGTTCTGGTAAGTTTCACTTAATATGAATCTCTACTTATCGGGACGAAAAGCATTCGCACTGACCTTTTGCCTTCTCCTCATCTCTTCTTTGCTCTAGGCTATTTACCCAATTACAACAGCCTGGCCCCTTTCGATAAAAGTGAGTCTAATTTTTTCTATTATCGTCGTGACATTGCAGCTATTTGTGAACGTGACGACTGACTCCTTTACTACTTTAAAACAAAAAGGATCTCCGTCTCCCAGCTTGCTGTCAAGTGCAGCAAAGCGCTTGCAAACATCAGCCGTGGTGTCGGTTCCTCATCCAGAGCAGGGCATTGTGAGACTTGGTGTAGAGTTGAACTTTTCGGTCAAGGACCTTGGCGTTCGAGAGGCTCCTTCTCAAATCGAGCCTGCTGACGGTCTACTGTCGCTTCTGGCAGATTCCCCATATGAGGCGATGTTATCTCGTTCAATTTGGATCGAGTTTCCAAAGTGCCAGCGTCTTCCGCAAGCTTGGGACAACCTAATTTCTAGCTGTTGGGTTGAGACGCCCATTCTGAATTATGCTACCGCCGTCCTGTTTGCTGGTTGTGTTATCTACAATCCAGTAAATAGACAGTCCGCACTTTGTTTGGTTACTGAATCGTACGGCCGAGGTCTTGACATTGATGTCCACGCTGAAAGGCCGATCTGCACTGGGCAAAGCGTTTCTTCAGTCTCTCAGCCATCAACCAGCGGTCTGTACCCTCACGCTTTGTTATGTCACATAATGAACGACAAGAATGATCACCGACTTGTAATCGGCTGCAAGACCTTCAATATCCTGATCACTGAGGTTTGGAGAGTGGACAAGCACTGTTCTTCTGATCGTGGGTTTTGTGCTGGCTGTTGTTGCAGTGCCTTTCCTATCGTCGGTAATGAGGAAGTAAGAATATTTATCGACAAGCGCTCATTTGATTTGGCATCCGATATTGCTTCTGGCCAGTACATCCCGCGGTTTGAAGTCGACCACCTCCGGCAGATCCGCTCTAATCTTTGCTCGGAGCACTCTTACCGAATGGGCCGGGCACCCTCTCATTTTATCACCAATATGATCTCTGCTCAGGCAGCAACTATATTTACCCTGTCGATGATCTCTCCCGGGACCACTGATACTTCTCAAGCGTCATCAGTTATGTCCCGAATCGCCAAGGAGGTGAATGCAAAAGGCAGAGAAGCTGTTTTGCAGAAGGCACTGATAGTCGATGTTTTAAAAAAGGTTCGTCCTGGCTCGTCATGCCATCGATTCCTACGCCTGATCTTAGACTTATTTGGAGACAAGAATGAGATCAACATAATTGGTGATGGCGTTCCCGCTGACCTAGAGGAATATTTGCGTCAACTTGCAGCTACCATTTCGAACGGTTTGTACGATTGTAACAACAAAGTTGTCATCCCAAAGTTAAGGCAGGAGGTTTCAAGACTATCACGGTAGCATTTAGTACTGAAAAAAGATAGATCACACTTTAGTCTTCTTGCTCTCTGTGCACCGTTTGCTATCTCACCCTTGCAGTATATTTATTAAAGCAAATAAGAAAATCATGCGATGAGGTCCCTTAGTGATCAGAGACGGGTCTCCCACTGTTTGTCTCAAATGGTGCGATTGAAATGCCAGGATAAAAAAATATTCCAGCAGAAAAGGGTCTGCCACCGCCTGTAAACAAAGGTGTGTTTGACATGCCAGGAGAAAGAAATACTCCAACAGAAAAGGGTGCCCGATCACAGCCCTGCAAAAAATGGTCCTATTGACATAGCATGACAAGAGAAAAAAAATATAGTATTTCCTAATAACAGTTTTAATGCTATGTCCAAGATGTAGTTGAGTATTTTTTGGGACCGGCCTTCAGGAGGAGCCAGTCGTTTGTTCTAAGTCTGGATCATCTATAATACCATCATTCAACAATAACAGCCGCAATAACAACAACAACAAAAAAAAAAGTCTCCGGACGACTTGATACCATCAAAATGACAGTGATCTACAAACTACTTGCTGATTCTGGGATTCACATCTATCATATGACCCCCCGGACAATACAAAACTCTACAAGCTTTGCTGCACCTGTAGGAGGAGGACTAGTAAAGACGCGTCAAATTCCTTTTATCAGCCAGTACCATTTTAATAGGCAAGTTTATGTATTCATTACTCAGCTAGCTTTCTAAGCAATACAAAGAGAGAGAGAGAGAGAGAGAGAAAAGAAAGTAAAAGAAAGAAAATAGATAGAAAAAAAAAGTGCAAAAGAATAATATTCTTGGTCTATGCATCCGGTTTCTCAATCTGGCTCACCACAACCACTTCATCATCACTCTTTGTCATGATCAATTGATTGGCAGCATCCGCAGCAGCATCCACCAACGTTTCCTTTCCCAAAGACGAACCCTCTGTGTGCAGCAGTTCCATCTCTGCTTCCTTGGACAAAGTCTCATTTTCTGCCTTGGGTGCCTCTTCTGGAGTAACATTTGCTTCTTTCTTGACTTCCTCCTCCTCTTCCTTCTTCCTTTCCTCCTCCTCTTCATCGTCATCCAAAAGCTCTTGCCAATCATCAACTACCTCGCCTGTAAACTCGCCAGCCTCGACCACAACAAACTTGGTCAAATCCTCCGAAAGAGCTGACTTGCTCATCATCATTGATGACGACGACGACGACGACATTTCACCCATCATCGTGGAAGCAGAGGCAGAGGTAGAAGAAGAAGAGGCAAGGGATGGAGCAGCAGCCATAACAGCCGGCTTGAATGCACTCGAACTAGGCGCACTATCTTCTTCCCATGCCTCCATACTCAACGTTCCTGCAGCTTCCTTGGCCTTGAAAATCCGTTCTTCCTCTGCCTTCTTGGCTGCCGCAATCCGTTCATCATCATCCAAGAGTGCAAAAGCATTCTCAATCTTGGGTGGTGCTGGCTTCTTGAGCCATGCATTGCCCTGTGGGTTGTTATTAAAGAATCGTTTCGATTGCGATCCTCCAACATTCGTCTGACCTACAACCTCTCCTTCTCGGTTCACCCAACAGAGCCCAACACGTTCACAGAGGTTGCCCTTGGTAGCGAGCACCTTGATACCGGCTCGAAGGCGCGTCAGAACTACCTCGAGCTCATCCATCTGCATCGATCCTGGATGAGGTACCAACACTGCATCATCATCCGTCAACCATCGAATACCATACTTGATATTGCCAAAGATAGGCGCCAACTGTGCTGCCAATTCCAGGCGTGTCAATCCAAAGGCCAAATCATGAAGATAAATGGCATTGACAGGTTCCTTGACGGATGTCTTTCGGAGCTGTTCCACCCCGACCGTGTTTGTCGAGGCCGCAGGAGGTCGTTTGTTGCGACATGCCTTGGACAGCAAAAAGTCGGGAACTGATGTGTCCATTAACCTCCGGACTGTCACACTACGATAGGGTTCGACATCGACGCTCTCCGAGGTTACATTGTAGTGAGCAGCCAGTTCATGAACAAATTTGCGACGGTGACCCTTCATCGGAGAGAAATAAAGATTGGGTTTGGTCGTATCGGCGACCCATTCTGCAAGCTGCTTTTCAATCTTGAGGGTAAATTCAATGTTGACCGAAGCATAATCCAAAAGATACAGGTCATATTCTGGAATGCGTGGTCCCCTGAGAAAAAGAAAAAGAAAAACAAATACATAGTGTTAGTGACAAGAAAAAAAAAAAAGAATCGACAAGCTTGTAGCGAGCATTCCTCATGAGAAAAAGTAATAAAAGAATCAATCCTTACTTTGTAGTTGCACTCTCGTCAATATCCAGCGCAAGTGCGACTCGCTTGTTTCGCTCAGCAATCAAGCAATAGTCGTTGCACTTGATCACCCTAGGCTTACCATCCCATGGATTCTCTGTCGTGGCATTACAAGGAGATTCCATAGCCAAGTGTCCACACTTGCAGCTCGAAGGGACCTTGACTTGACAGGGTTGATCTTCTGCACAGGGCTCCATTCCATGACAGGCAACACCGCATCGATGACCGCAGCTCTTGCGGGGTTTTTGACAGGGTTGAACACAGATATCATTGGGTGGGGCTGCACATTCGCCAGAGTGGCAGGATTTGTTGCAGGTGTGGTCACAATCGAGGCGCTTGCCACAAGTCTTGCCACAGGATGGGTTGGAGAGATAGCAGGGAACATTAGGCATCCTAGACTTGCGACACATGCACTGCTTGGAGACCAATAAGGTACAAGGGGGGCATGGCTCGCTGTCTGGATGACAAGGATGGTTTGAAAGAGAAGCATGGCCACAAGAGCGGACTCGAGTACAACTATATCTGCACTTGGGAACAGATGTACCGCAAGAAATAGGTGGGTACAGAACAGTGCGACCGCAAGCACACGACAATTCATCAAAAGAAGCATCTAATAGAACATTTTTTTTTCTTCGTTAGTTTTTGGAAACAATGGACAGTCTTCATCCCACTAACAACAACAACATAAAAACACTTACTGAGGCATGGGTTGCAGTGTCCCTTGTGACAAAGCATCTCACAGGTATGGACGCCACACTGAAGCTTCTTGCCACAAACAAGTGTGCAGACATGGGCTTCATGCGCAGCCATATCATGCTTCGTAGTCTTGTTTGGGTTCTTTGCCGGACAGCATCGGTTCGTGCATTGATGTTTACCACATCCACGCAGGGCTCGACAGGGTCGCTCACATCGGGGTGCTTGACCATCATACCTGGCCATCTCAGAGCAGACTCTCTGGACACGAGTCGAGCCACATCGGCAGTCTACACTGACCACTACCTTACAAGGAGAGCAAGCTCCAAGATGACATTTCTGCATACAGCGATGTCCACAGGCGAGATCCTTTTTGCATACGCCTCCGCAGACCGGGATCGGGTCCTTGCATGAGGTACGAGCATTACCCTTGAGGAGGATATCAACCGATTTGGAACCACAAGGGCACGTTTTCACTCGCTCGGGCATAGAAGGACACTCTCCAGGTTCCTGATCCTGTGGATGGCATGATTTTGTACAATGGTGATGACCGCACGCTAAAAGCCTATAGAGATAGCAATTGTGAAAGTGGGGTGGTTTAGTGTCAAAAACAATGATCGGATCAAAATAAATAAAATAAAATAAAAAGACTCATGCGATTACTCATTGCAAATGAAAAACAAAGAGAGAGAGAGAGAGAGAGGGCTTGTTTTTTCTTACCTATTACAGACTTCGCCACACTGATAATATCCAATCTGTTCTTGTCCATCAACCAAAACCGTCTTTGGTTCACCTTCACCGCAACGTGCGGTTCGACTGTGTTTACCACAATAACATTGTTGTTCTTCCAACACTTCACAAGGTGGACACAATCCTGCATGACAGACAGAAGTACATGAATGCTTGCCGCAGCCCAATAATTCTTCACACACCTTCGTACAGGATTTGCCCGTCTGAAATGTAAAATCCGTCTCGACGCAGCGCAGCTGAAACGTCTCGTTGCCGCAGTGGCAGGATTGGATCGGGCCTAGGCCTCCACACGGTGGGCACGGACCTGGATGGCATGGACTAGAAGAAAAAGAATCCCACGAGAGTTTAGTAAAAAAAAAAAAAAAAAAAAAAAAAAAAAAAGAAAAAGAAAAAAGAAACGCGCTCCTCCTCTAGCTCTTTTTTTCTCTCGCTGAACAAAAAAAGGCACAGAAAAAAAAAAAGAACTCCTCCTTTTATACTTACATATTGCAGGGATGTGGACAATCTCTCGATCGTCCACAAAGCTCCCCACACGAGTGGGGTGTAAAGTATCGGTTGTATTCTGGACTGTGGGTTTTACCACAGAAGCACTGATAGTCTCTTGGAATCGATACCTGGGTATTCTGGCATCCTGGACATCTCCAGCCAGCCTGAGTCGCTCCCGAGTCTATAAAGAAAATGTGTAAAATGCGTGGTTTGCTCCTGATGAGTTGGGCCATTCTCAATCCAAACAAGAGTCCTATTAAGAGGAAGGATTTTCTTTCTTCTTTTCTTTTCTTTCTTACCTTGCGACGACTTGGTAGCCCATTTCGAGAGACAATCAAGATGAAAGGCTGCCCAACAGACTTGACAATTCCAAATCTTGTGTGCTGGTCGGATCACATCCCAACAAACCATGCACTCGTACGTCGAATTGGTCAATCCCTGAGTCAACGCCGTCAACAAGTCTCGATCCTCTTCCACCTTGTGCACATACCGTGCAGCTGGTCTTCGGATCTCCTTCTTGGGAGGTCTGGAGGATGAAGAAGAAGGAGCAGGGACTGAAGAGGAGGACTCGGCTTCCTGATCGACTCGCGCAAATGTCCTTCCACCAAGATCTCCTGTCTTGCGGTTCCGTTGACGACGATTGTTAGCTGTTCCATTGGCGTTGGCAGAAGTACGATTCGAAGAGCTGGCCCCTTCTTCCGCTTGACCAGCACCCGTTGCAGACGATCGTGTTGAGCGAGCATTCTCACCTCGAGGGGGTCGAGAGGAAGGCGGATCGGAAGTTTCTTTTCCTTTCTTGGTTCGTTCGCGACGACGTTCCCGGGGTGGACGACCTGAGCCGGATTCAGATCCGGCTGTCGCCGTTGCTGCTGCTGCGGTTTCTGTTTGTGATGAGGAGGTGACTGTCCTTGTGCTGGGTGGGTTGGTTGGCAAAGGAGGTCGATCCATGTTGATTTCAATATCGTCGTCCTGTTGAACATCATCGATCCGTGAAAAACCCCCTTCTGGGTTGGCTTTGGCCGGACCACGGTTCCTGCGTGAAGTATTATTCCGTCGAGATCGATCGCCCGTTGTCGACTTGGTGGCAGTGGCAGTGCCCTCTGCGGAACCGTTTGTGGACTCTGTAGGGCCATTCAAGGCCTCGGTCTTGGCTCCATCTGTGTTGGACTTTGGTCGGCCTCCTTCAGGGTTCCGCTTTCGGCGGTGGCGTGGCCCTTTGGCATTCCCGCTTGCGTGAGTCGAGTCTACGGCTAAAGATGAAGAAGCCTGTTGGGGAGGTCGGGGAACATAGTCCTTTGCATCGGGGTTCAGCTTAGAAGCAGGCGTCGAAGGAGCTGAGGCATTGTTGGAGGTTTTGCGAGTGGATGAGGAGGTTGCTTTAGTGGCAATGGAGCCAGTTTGGTTCTCTGGAGAGAGGTCGCCCATGAGCAGTTGTTGAGGTCGTGGCAGTCGCGGCTGCGTCGGCGATTCCAGGCTTGGCAAGATAGCTACAGAAAACAAAAGAAAAGAAGCGTTCGCTAGAGGGTTCAGAGCGGGCGGTGCTGTGGGGGAGAAAGGGATGAGAATGGAGTGGTGGTGGCAATGAGAGAGAAAGAAAGGAAATCGCTTCAGAGTGAACTAACCAGTCAAGGGCAGGCTCTCCTCTTTTATGTTCACAGGGCGGATGGATCGAGATGCCTGCGGCAAACTTAATGAACAAGCCACCCGCAGTTTACAGAGAAGGAGAAGGCAGTGTTATCTCCTATTCTTGACTTCGGTCTTTTGGGGTACCTGGACCAAAGCACTTCCTCTACTTGGCACTGGCCAAGGCGGCGTGTGCTGGCTCTGCCGTGGGTCTGTCATTCGACCTGCTCTACGGTTGGCAATCGTATGCAGAGGACGACCAAACTACCTTTAACCTAGCAGAGTTTGGCATTTGCCTAATTCATCGTAGTCTGACTCCTCTCAAAAGTCAACTGTCCGGTAAAAAGGGTCTTTTTTTTTTCTCCCCTTTAATTGACAGATCATCTTGCAACAGAAGGCGAGCACTGTCTGTTTGTCTATCGTATGATTCTGCGTAGCAGTTAGTCATTCGCATCCAATAGGTGACGGCATACTTGTTTTTACACATTCCAGTATTGGAGTCATACTCAGGAAGCCTTCAATGATTTAACAAGTGTCTTGCAACAGTTGGAGAAATAGTTCATTGCAAAGGTCGTTTTGGAGAGATTGGACAAAAGAGTGATGATGATAATAAAACCGCTGTTTTTTCTTTTCTCTTTTTTGTTTTCTTGATACGCTAATGAACTATGAAAGCTATTTTACAGTGGGTTGGAAACGGTGTTTTTTCCTTTCTTCTTTTCTTTTCTTTTCTTTTTCTTTTTCTTTGTTAACAAATACGCCGTTCTTTTCTCCCCTTTTGTTTTTTTCTTTTTTTTCTCCCGCTTCTCAGAGGTTATACAAAATAATGGTGCAAAAAATAATAAAAGGGGTGGGCAAGCAAAAGGAAAATGACAATGCATGTAAATTTTTTCTTTTGTTTTTTCGATTGGGGAGGAAGGGGAGGAAGAGGAGAGAGGGTCCTAGCGGATCAAACTCCTCCACCCTCATGCAGTTCAACGACCCCAACCAAGTCCTGCCAAGACACTTGCACACTCGAGTTCATCCAGGTTGAGTCCATTGTTTCCAGAAATGGAATCTTCTTCCTTGCTCCATCTCAAACTCGCTTGGGTAGGACATGGGCAAGGTGCCGGGTGTGGCTGAGGAGGGGGTGACGACAATGATGACAATGAAGGTGATAGAGGGACAGCAAATGTCGGTGACGATGTGGCCGAGGACATCAAATGAGCCTCTCCTGCATGCTCATCCTCCTTTTCATGAGCCTTTTCCATATCCAAATGACTCAAGCGGGTGGCGGTAGCGGCATAATCATTGGCCTGAATGGGTTGCACCGATGAAGGTTCACGCACAGAAACAGGGCTCTTGAGACCATTGTCCTGGGTAAAAGTAAAAGCGGGCTTCTTTGGTGGAGAAGAGTCCCACAGGAAGGACCTAGGCCCTGCAGGAGCCGTTGGTGCGCGAGCTGTCGAAGCATCCAAGAGAGTTGTCGCTCCTATGGATGAGGGTTCTCTGGGACTGACTTGAGAATCCGCGACAATATCCTTAGATCCACTCCATCGCTTTCGAACTCGTTCATCCATAATTGTAAAGTCTTCCTCATCCGTCGCCTCCTCGTCATAATCTGTCTCTCCTGCAGACCGCTCGGCTCGACGCTCAAAGCATCCAACATCTGCCACGCGGGCTCGACGCTTCTGTGCATAGTGGGTCAAAAGTCGTGACTCTACTTGGTTTTGTTGCGGTGATGGACTCGGGCGTGAGGGCAACTCCAGCGAGAGTCCACTCGTTCTTTTTGTCGTCGAGGTACTCTCATTGGTATCTTCTGAATCCGAATCAAACAAAGACTTGCCGATCGAAAGTCGTCTCGCCCGCATGGCGACCCGGCCATGCTGGCTTGTCGGTCCTGTTGTGGAGGAGGAGAGGGAGGATGTCCGCCCAACAAGGGCTGATTCAGATTGGACTCGCTTCAGGCCCTTGGTGACCATGTAACGTAGACGACGTGCCATTTGCATGGTTGACAGATCTGTGATGGGCGCATGAGTAATAAAAGAGGGCCGGTCCGTGCATGAAGAAGCAGAAGTGGTCGGTGCAGGTGTGGTAAGTGAAGTCAAGGTCACCGCCTTGTGAATAGGGTGCTTGCCCGAATGAGAAAGAGCCGATTGCTTAAAGCTCGCCACGGGTGAAGACGGCCGGGATGGACGAGAGGTCAGCGATTGGAAAGAGTGACGGCAGTGACGGGGGTATCGGCGGCTGGTATCCATGCAGTCCTCTTCTTCCTGATCCTGGTATCGGTGACGGTCGAGGACCCGCTCCATCAGTGATAAAGTCCGGGGATAGGGTGAACGCTGCACACTGGTGGTTGAACTATGCTGTACTAAAAGCGAGTTGCTCTTGTTGATATCTCTCTGGGAAACACATCGGGATGGACCCTGCGCCACTAGACAGTGACTTGGTCCACTGTTGCCTGGGCCTCGAGGCCGGCTGGACGATCGGATCAATGGTGCAGACATGGTTCGGTGACCTGTAGGTAATGGGATGCTAGCTGTGGTGGACCCACGCTTACCAGGATCATCAAATGAGTTCAAAATTGACTTGTCTGAGGACCGAGGCCAAAGTCCCATAACAGGCGCAGCGACTGCTTTAGCCTTCTTTCCTGGATCTTCCGAGATCTTCCTAGCTTCTTGCAAGAGCATGCTCAAATGGTGGTCAGCCGCCTTGGAGTCGACTGTAATTGAACAGATGGTCTCTTTTGCGATACGATGGCTTCCAGAGTTGAATTTCACATCCAAGGGCTCCTGTTTGATCTCGACAGCATCTTCATGATAGTCGTGGCCATCTACTCTAGGGTCTCGGGTATTTACATCGGGGTAGTTGGAGGGTAGAGGCTGTCCTGGATATGAAGGCTCTTTGACAACAATTGATCCTGAATTCGTTGCTGAAGCGGGCCGAGAAAGTGTGGTTGATGCTGTAGGAAGGGATGAACAAGTATTCACACGAGTAAAAATACCAGTCTTGGAGGTCGAGGCATTCAAGTTTAAGTTGCTGCACGACCTTGATACTCTCTTGGATGTTCCTCCAACCGCCAATGGACCGCCTTCCGAGGCGTCCGACAGGATGGACGATTCTCCTGAAGAGCGTCGTTTATCCCGTATCCTGGTTCTTGTCCCAGTACCGTATCGGATACAACCTCCGTCGTCCGAAGAAGAAGAGGAAGAAGATTTTATATGACGGTGGTGAGCATGTTCTTCATCAGAACTCGACTTGTGAATCCCCGAACCCCCAGCTGAGATAGATTTCTTCCGCAAAGATTGTCTCCGGTTCTGGAACCAGATCTGGACCGCACGGACGCTCATTCCTAATCGTTCCCCGAGCTCTTGTCTCGTTGCGGCATCGGGTAACAGGTTTCGAGCAAAGGCATCTTCCAAAATCTCAAGCTCCTCTCTGTTGGTCCTCCTCCGACGCTTGCGTGGCTGGCAGGTAGGTGAGGCCGAATCAAAGTGGGATGGAAGTGAATTGACCCAGTTCAAGGTCTTTTTCGGAGGAGACAGTGCCTTGTCCATTGAGTCTAGAAAGGAGAGTTGCTGTTGCTGCTGCTGCTGTTGTTGTGGTTGTGGTGACTGCTGCTGCTGTTGATGCTGTTGTTGTTGATGAGGAGGAGACAAGAGTTGAGGTGGCTCTCTGGAAAGGTCATCCACAGAACCATCTACGCAAATATCCTTTGTTGTTGTCTCCAAGGTCTCGAATGCAAAAGATGTCTCTGCGATCTCCTGTGGCTCTTGAGACAGCGGAGGCGACATGGGGAGTTGCATCGACTCGGTCAAGGGCACAGACTCAACCTGGGCCACCCCCAACACTGGTGAAGTCAGCAAATCTGAACAGGGAGCATCCGAGGTATCATCATGTTCAGTTGGGTGCTTTGTAGATGCGTCTGAAGGTATTGTTGAGGTGAGGGTTGATATGGCAGTCGGACGAGAGGAGGCCACTGTAGAGGTTTGAGCGAGGAGCGAGGAGATGCTCAGGGCGACCGAGAGAACAGAGGCAGTGGTTGGGGTGGTGGAGACGGAGGGGGTGACAGGGGTGAGGCCGTGGATCTGATTGATTTTGTTGATCTCCTCGGCCAGGTTCATTGGCGGCAAGTAGTCCGAGGTCGGATCAGAGCTTGAGTGTGGGCGGGTGGATGTGGCGGGTGGGACTGAAGCCTGTGAGGAGGGCGAGGGTGTGGCAGCAGCAGGGGCGAGCATGGCGGGGTGAAGGGTAAGAGGAAATGATCAAGGGAGAAGGGGGTATAGAGAGAGTCTCCGTCCGCTCCTGGCTGTCGACGGACGATCTACGCAACGTAGAGAGAGAGGCGAAGCCGGAGAGCGTCAGTGCAAATGTCCGAATATTCACAGGGGAGTGCGAGAGAGATAGAGAGTGTGCGAGAGAGAAGCCCAAAGAGGGATTAAGGCTTGGCTAGGTCGCACAGCTCGGCCTGGTCTATGCGCGGTAAAGGGACCGCAGGTGATAGACATACACACTAGGAGAGTCAGGTGCCGGGTGTAGTTGCCAGGAAGATGAAGAAAGAAGAGAAGGGAGGAGGAGAGAATGTGTATGAATGCGTGTGTGGGTATGGGTGTGTGGGAGGAGCAGGAGGAGACGTGTTGGGGAGAATGGCGAGAGAGGTTGGAATGGGTCGAGGATGGATACAGGCGAGTTGTGGGGCAATGGCTGATTAGGAAAAAGTGAACGGAAGTAGGGCCATGGGGCACATTGAGATCAGGATGGGCATGGTAGATCGAAGGAGAGGAGAGAAAGAGGAAGGCAACAAAGAGAATGCAGTCGGCCTTTGAGTTGACTGATGCAGATTCAGCACGGCAACAACAGAGTCGCCCCATTCCACATGGCCTCCAATGATATACTTTCACTCTTTCTCACTCTCTCGCTCTTTCGCCCACTCTTTCTCGCCCATACACATTGACTGCTTGTCCTGGCGCAGACTCTTTTTTGTCCGTCCAAGAGCGAATGGTAGAGCTAAGAGTGCTGCAGTAGCCATGCTCGTTACCTTTGCATTGAAGCGCTGCCACAACTGCAGTCTTTACTTGACAAACAGCGATTTTGCAGCTGGTAGCTGGGGAGCTCGAGGAGGCGAGAGAAGGGGATGGCGAGAAGGAAGGTAGAGGGGCGTGGGAGTAGAAGAGGTTTGACATACACATGAGAGGGGGACACAGGGCGGATCGCCCAGCGGAGGGGCCTTCTCGTCCCGAGCAAGAAAGAATGTTGCGCGACCTGAACGGGGCGGACCTGCGTGGCGTACCATGGCCATGAGCGGTCCTGACCCGGTTTTGGCGCGTCGGATGAAAGCGTGAATTTTTTTTTTTTCAGTCTGAGGCGAGACGCGTCTTTGATTTTTGCTCTCACAGTCAAAAAAAAAAAAAAAAAAGAATTTTTTATTTTTACAGCACGCGCGCGTGTTGTCTAGGACGCAGCATCTACGATCAGGTATTCCATCGGCGTGTTTGGGTTGGCGTTAAAGGATGCCCTCACAATATGAAAAGGTCCGACAAACACCTTCCCCTCCCTCCCCTCTAGGTTTGCTCTGTTCTACAACGCTTCACACTAACTCTTCACCTAGTAGTTGACCCTGTTAGGAGGATGGGAGCTCTAGACGCACGGCTTGTTGTAGTGCGGCAGAAAGAGACCAACCAAAATCCACAACGGGGGCCATGAGAGGGCGAGTGTTCTGTAGAGTGGCAGCCAGACAGAAGAATAGAGAAACCAATATGGGTTTCTCGGGTGCTATTGATTGGCGATTCGCTCCGCGAGCTTCAATCCATGGTTTCGAGCAAACCCACTTGGCCGCCCCTTGGAGTGATGTTCCTGACTTTAGAAATGTTCGTTTCGATCCTTTATCTTATGTTACCTTTGTTCTTTTTGTGAAGCCATGTAAAGGTCATTCCTGCGCTTTTTTTTTTTTTTTTTTTTACCTTAGCCTCCTCTCCCATGTAGGCAATATCCCTTCTTCACAGCTCTCATAGCTCGCCTCATTCGCAGATACTGCATTACACTCTCTGGAGAGCCATCAAGGCCTGTATAGACATTCGTCTTGGGAAAAAAAAAAAGTCTTCGTATTTGCAAGCCTCTTTACACCAGGAGGGCGGGTGTCCAGACATAAACCTGCTTTATTGAAGACACTAGAAAAGAGTATTTAAAAAAGCAACTGTGATGGCTAGAGTCGCTGCTGACGGTACTACCATGATGTAGCGTGGTAGTAATGATCTTTTTTCACTGTCACGATACGAATCCCGCAGGCAAGTGTTCTCCTTCGGCGATCGAATGGATAGCCTAGATTATTTTCTCCGAACGCGCACGCGTTTGGGAAGCTCGATCTCATTCTGCTATATCGTACAAAAGGACATGCAGGACGAGTCCTCTTCACCCACAGTCTGCAATAAAAATCTTGGCTTATCCTATCCTGGTCCTGCACTCCCTTGGTTCTTTAGAAGATCCCTGTTCTCTGTCCTTGTCAGACCTGTTGTGGCGCAGTAAATGTATCATGCGGAGGATTCTCGAGAGATATTTAACCTCTCATCTATAAAAGCTCATTTGCCGCGCCATTCCCAAGAGTAGAGATCCTATCAAGACCATACCTTGTCATATCTATGTTCTCTTATGCTAAAACACTTGTAGTATTGTCTCCTCGATTCCTTCATTCAGAAAAGACCGGGGCTCAACGTAAAGGCATTCATTAACCTGTGAGTATGAGTACTGTGAAGAATGAAGGTTAGAATAAAGAGCACTCCTGAATGGCCATCTTGCGACAGCCATTCGGCCAAGTTTCATTTTAGCCATCATGCGAGGATTGTGCGAACCCACTCCAGTTTGGTCCGCATACACAACTGTACCAAAGAGTCCCATTGTTGATAGTATCTATCATACGTGCTACCACATCCTTAGAAAAGAAGAAAGTCTCCACCTTGATCGCCAAGAGTTAGTTGCTTCTCATTTCTTTCAAAAGAGATTACCGTTCTTTTTCTTTTGACTTACCCACACATTGATAAGAGAAGGGATAGAAACGTCTATCCTTAGATATTACTCCGCAATAACTGACCTTGATGCATCTTGTAGTGGGGAGGGGGCAGTCTTTGGAGTCAGCATGCTGTGATTGGGAGACCCTTTTTTAGAGCGACCGTTGCGAGCCATGTTATCTCTCTTGAGCGCTCAGTCACCAAAGACGTAAAAGAGCATAGCCAATATCAGCGAACAAGATACGGGTACTCCTCGTCAACACTTTTGATCTACTTGATTGGGGCCTGCTGTTACTCCCACACTTTTGCCTTTGTTGTAGAACTCTGCCTTTGACCTTCCTCCCTCTCTCTCTCTCTCTCTCTCTCTCTCTCTCTGTCTCGTTCTCATTTCTCTTTTATTTATTTATTATTTTAATTTGTCGGAGCGCACCCTATCGGCGAGGAGCAGGGTGGAGGGCGATCCAACGACGAGAAACCCAGGAGGGTACACAAAGCAGAGAGAAAGGATGAATGGCTAGCAAAAGTCGGTGGTGCTAGAGGACAGCGAGAGCAGGCCCCAATCAAGCAAATCAAAAGTGTTGTTTTGTTCAAATTAAAGTCTAGAGGAGGCTCTGAGAAAGATGCTGGCATTAGCTATCCGTGAACGCGTTCTATGCCAGAGGGGCCAAGATGAAAGGCATAACGAGGGCTCTCTCTCTCTCTCTCTCTCTCTCTCTCTCTCTCTCTCTCTCTCTCTCTCTCTCTCTCTCTCTCTCTCCCTCCTTCCCTCCCTCTCTTGGCGGCAGAGCGTAATTCTCACTTCTTGTCGTGCTTCCTAGTTGATTCTCCCACAGTCTGGTTGTGGAGCAAGAAGGAAAAAGAGATGACCTCCCTGAGAGCAGCAGAAAATCTTTTACTCGAAGACTGTTTCACTGCCTGCTAGAATCTCCTAATTGCACCAACCGTAGACCTGCGCAAATGGATCTCTGCCTATAATCGAAGAGGGGGAAAAAGAAAAAAAGGGCAGCGTGCAGCGATTTTTTTTTTTTGCCTCCAGTAAATTCTGGAGAAACCCCAGGGATATTTCTTTTTCGGTGTACCTTGTTGTGTGTACTCTTCTTTTCCCTTTTTTCTTCTTTTATTTAATAACAATTCGATTGCTATTGTGTCGGTCGACAGGTTACCTGGGTGGCCCCGGTATTGATTCGCTCTTCTTTTATTCCGCTCACTAGACGTTCTCACGACCCCGTACACCTGGCACAGACACTGTCCGGGTGAGGAAGGCTGAGTAAAGTAGTCTGGGGTCCTGGAGCGGGGAAGGAGGAGGAGGAGGAGGAGGAGGACGAGGAGGAGGGGGTAGACTAGCACATCATGCGATGTACAATATGTACTTACATTAAAGACGAGAGAGCTCTCGGATGTTATCGTGCCCCATCCATAAATGAATACTCTTTCCACTGCAGGTCCCAGTTAATGCAGGAATGTCGGGGCGAGACACGGAGTGAGGAGGGTTGCAAAGAGTGAAGGATGATGACTGCAGATATTTGGTGTAACGGCGGCCAAAGAGGAAGTAAGAAGCGGAGGAAAGGGACGGGCGAGAGAAAGAGAGAAAGGGAGAGAGAGAGAGAGAGAGAGAGAGAGAAAGAGAAAGAAAGAGAGAGAGAGAGAGCCTGGCTGACATGTGTGTGTGTGAATAAGAGAGTGACTGTGGGAGAGTGAGTTGTGGATGAGACAGACCGAGACTGTGTGTGGGTGGGGTGAGTTATATGAGAATGGATGGGGAGGAGAATGGTGGCGCCAAGGTGGAGAGTTTGAGAGAGAGTGAGAGAGTTTGAGAGAGAAATAGACAATGAATCAAGAATGCGCAGGCATCAGCGGGCATCAACAGGCATCAACAGACAATCGTCGACCACGAGAGAGAGAGACAGAGAGTGAGTGAAAGACCGACCGACTGACTATCTATCTATCAATCCATCAACAACGACTAGACTGCCACTGCCCCCTCTTTCCAGGCACCGGCTGCGAATCAGCCGTTGGGCGGACTCGCATGCTCCGCTCTCTGAGCACTGAGCTTTTCTCTCTCTCTCTCTCTCTCTCTCTTTCACTCTCTCTCTCTCTCTCTCTCTCTCTCTCTCTCTCTCACATTCTCTCTCTCTGCGCTCTTCAAACGCTCACTCTCGTCTACCCTTTTTTTTTTTCTTTTCACGCTCGACTCTCTCTTTTTCTCTCTTTTCTCTTTTTCTTCTTTCTCCTTGTCTCTTTGCCAGTGGCCCATCACCCGCCTCATCCGCATCCTTCTCCACACATACACTTCCTCTCTCACACTCTCACTTTCACTCTCACTCTTTTCTCTCATCTCTCACTCTTTTATCTCATCTCTCACTTCCATCTCTCGCATTCCATCTTTCATTAGTCACGCCACTTCCCCCTCTCACCACACATCTCTTACGAATGTCTACTACGGCAGCCACCACCTCAAAGGCGCCCGCCCAGACCACGCCTGTATCCCCCACGAGTGCAGTCCAACCATCTGCTCCTACTCCAACATTCAACTTTGTCACAGGCGGTGCTGGCACCGGCCCTCTTCCTTCGAACCCCAATGGATCCGGCGTCATCTTCAACTTTCCCACTGGCACCTCTGCTTTCGCCTACCCAACTACCTACCCACCCGGCACTGGCGGACCCAACGATCCCAACTATAACCACGATGGCCCCAATTCAGGACCTGACACCAAAAACAACCTGGGGATGATTGTCGGCATCACCGTCGCCGGTGTGGCTGTCCTGGCGCTAGTAGGACTCTTTTTCCAACGGTACCGTGCACGGTCCCGGTCCAATGCGATCAACTCGCATCAATCCCGATCACGGACAAGACACAACCAGACGGCTGCCGCTCCTCCTCTTCCTTCTTCCTCGACTGGTGCAGGTCATCTCTCGTCCGGGGACGAGGAACTGCATCGAGGAGACAAGGCCAAGCTCGCAAAGTCGTTCACTATCCGAAAGCCTCCCAGTGTCTATGTCGACGACGACCAGGACCTGGACCAAACAGGTCATCCACGGTACAGGACCGATGGCGATGCACGACACCACCCTTACTATGGTCATGCAGGACCCGGTGGAGTGGTCGAGTACGAACTCTCGGACACGCGTGGACAACAGTATGAACCTACCAGTGTTACGGAACGGAAGCGTTATGTCGAACAACAACATCGCAAGGTCATGGAAGAATATGAGATGTATAACCCACACAAGGACATGCCTCCGCCTTCACCTTATCCACCTTCGCCTGGAACTGCGGCCCCGTCGTATACCTCGGGAGCTCTTGGGGGTGCTATCTCTCCACCTTTGAGTCCTTCTACGCAAATGCAACCTTCCATGGGAGGTCGTAGTCCTCGTGTCCATCCTCCTAGTCATTCACATTCACCATCGCCCTTTGGTCGTTCTCAGGACGACTATCCATACTAAATAGGATCTTTTGGGAAAGGGGAGGTCAATTGTTTAAACGTTGCTTCTACTGGACCACAGGCTGAGAGAGAGAGAGAAAGAGAGCGAGAGGAGAGAAAAAAAAAAAAAAAGAAAAGAAAACTAGCTAATACATACATATATTTTTATTATTAAACCTCTCCCGAGTGGTTCTCGTCGACCTTTGATATCCATTTTTTTTCTTTTCCTTTCCATCCATATGTCTGAGGGAGGGGACAGCCCAAAAAAAAAAAAAAAAAAAAAAAAAAGTATTGTCCAGAGGGGGACCCTCTCTCTCTTTCCGTTGCCACTTGGACCGCCTGTGCAACCAATATTTTCACCCACTCACACATACACATGAGGAAATTAGGAAAAAAAAAAAAAAAAAAAAAAAAAGAGCAAGCAAGAAATGAGACCGAAGTCAGGGCTCGGCGGGGTGGGGAGAGAGGGGTATTGCACTGCATCCCCAGCCCTTCTCCGAATTATGTATGAATGTTTTGTGTTTTGGGTTGGAGGCTATGATGATGATGATGATGGGTAATATAGGGGTGGGCAGTTGTGTTTTGTGTTTCTGTAAGTGTTTATGTGTCTGCGTGTTTGTGTTGTACACACACAAACACTGAACGGACAGGTCAGTGAGTGGAGCAGAGTAAGCAATCGAGGAAAAGAGGAAAAAACTAATACAAGGGAAAAAAAAAAAAAAAAAAAAAAAAAGAGAGAGAGCAGAGAGCGAGTGGAGGAGAGAGAAAAAAAGAAAGAGAGAAAGAGAGAAAACGAGAGAGTGGAGAGAGTGGAGAATGAAGAGACCATTTCCCCTAACCTTAATCGGTCTCTCAAATAACAAAAGAACTCCAATCGACTTGGGCTGAAACTATATTGGTCCGTTCACTATCCGCACTGTCAATAGGAGAAAGCGAAAAAAAAAGACAGCCAAAAAGAGACCAAACCATCACGACATTACCGCAACAAACATCGGGGGAACAGCAACTGGCTCTTTCTTTCTTTCTTTCTTTCTTTCTTTCTTTCTTTCTTTCTTTCTTTCTTTCTGTATCTGAATTAGAATCGGTCTATTGTACTACTCCATAATAGGTTCCCCCCCTCCTCCTTCTCCCTCTCTCACTCCTCTTACCGTATGTATGCCTCTCGCTCTAGTCTGCTTTGATTTCTGGCTCCTCTCATTTGGCGGATGAGGAAATCGTAATAAATAAATAATAGAGGGAAAAAAAAAAAAAGGACGGGCAAAAAAAAAAAAAAAGGTAAAGGGTTCCCTCCTTCCGTTCTCATATTTGGAGCAAGTGCCATGAGTTGGAAGAGTGAGAGAGAGAGTGAGAGAGAGACAGAGAGGGGGCTTGGTAGCGAAAGGCGATGTACTATTTTTTTTTTTTTTTTTTTTTTTTTCTCTTCTCACTTGGCCCGATCCTAATCCTGTAGTTTCCCCCTTCTTTTTTTTTTTTTTTTGTCTAGAGAGCATCGCGTCTTGTAAGTGACTCGAATCGTTTAAAGGTATATCCCACGAACGCCAGATCCTTTTGCTTGCTGTTGGCATCTGGAGGTATGTAGTCTAGTGGTAGAGTTAGTTCAAGGCAGAGAGAGGAGAGAGAGAGAGAATGAGGAAAAAGTAGGTCAGCCCAACAGTCCAACAGCCAAAAAAAAAAAAAAAAAAAAAAAAAAAAAAAAAGAGAGTTCATTTCAACACACAAAAAGCCTAGAGAGAAACAAATAAATAAAGAGAAAGAAAGAGAGATACGTACTGTGATCAGGCTGGTCAGGCACCTTCTCCAGATCTTCCGTAGGAAAGTGGCTCGTGTCCGTGATCGAGGTCAATTGCGGAACAAATGGTGAGACCATATTACGGATACTGGTCCAATCCACACCATGGAAGAATGGATGCGACATAATCTCGCGTACACTATGACGGCCAAGACGCATCTCGGGCGAGCAAATCAACCTATGGAGGAGGATAGAGTGTCGATTCACAAATTCCAATTAACAACAACAACAACAACAACAAAAAAGAGCAACAACAAAGGGTTCCTTTTTAGCCAGCCATTCGTCTCCGATCCGATCGATCCCAGGGTTCTTTTCTTTCTCTCTCTCTCTCTCCTCTGCATGTCTTCTTTGTCCCATGCATGAGCTTGAGCACAGGGCAACACACACGCACACACAAAAATGGTACTCTTTGTGTATCATATCGCTCTTGTAAATAAGCATAACCGATATCAAAAGGGAAAAAAAGAAAAGAAAATACGGTAAAATAAAAAATTACCTGCGGATCAAATCTTCAGCATGTGGAGAGAGGTGAACATCCTCAGGAAAGTAGAGCTGCTCACGCCAATTCATAATCTTGCGATAGGTCTCATGAGCATTCTCTGAACAAAAAGGTGGGTATCCAACAAGACATTCAAACATGATGGCTCCCAATGACCACCAGTCGCACTCCTGGCCGTATCCTTGCTGCATAAAGATTTCGGGTGCAATATAGTCGGGGGTTCCCACGGTTGAATAGGCCTAGAAAAGATATTATTATTAAAAAAAAAAAAAAAAAAAGATTGCAAACGTCAGCATAAAGTACCACGAAAATAGAATAAAGTAAATTAATAACGAGTCTTAGATAAAAAGGATCGATGAGGAGATCGGTCTTTGGTCATGGGTGACTGTCTTGATTATGCATTTGACACACTTATCCCATATCCTCTTTTTTTTTTTTTTTTTTTTTTTTAAAACAAGACGAGCAAGCGAACACTTACAAGCTTGCGACGGTTCCTCTTCCAGGTCGCCAGAGTGTCCTTGCTCGAAAAGGTCAAATGGATGGTATCACTCTGGTCCAGTCGTGTGACGCCATCGTTGCTATTGCTGTTGGCAGCATTGCCCTTGATCTGTCCATCGAGTAGTCTCTGGTAGAATTGTGAGTCGTGTGTCTTGTGGAATCCTGTCGAAAGACCAAAGTCTGAGAGCTTGATATGACCTTGGCGATCGATTAGGATGTTATCAGGCTTGATATCTCTGCTCAGTAGGAAATTATTATAATTAATATTTTTTAAAAAGAGAGAGAAAGTTGGGCAAGTAGCATTAGTTTTTAAACCCCGGGTTTGTGAGGATGGAAGGTTGTCATAAAAAAAAAAAAAGTAAAACCGGTACCTGTGGATAAAGCCCATGTTATGGATATCGCTAATGGCCAGCACACACTCTGCAATATAAAAACGCGTTACGTCCTCTGAAAAGGTATCGTATTTGATCAGCATGGTCATCAAATCACCACCGGGCAAGAACTCCATGATGAGGTAGAGATACTGAGGATCCTGGAAAGAGTAGTACAACTGGACAACCCATGGTGACTCGGATCCTGCGAGGACATCACGTTCTGCCTTGACGTGAGCCAGCTATTGATTCGTTAACAGCCACCAAAGCGACGTCATGCCGAGAAGAAGAAGCAACAGCGCGTTAGAACAATCAGGATGGGGTTTGCCAAGAGGACAAGGAGAAGAAAAAACAATGGCGACATTGACTTGCCTGATCCTTCTTGAACATGTCAACCTTGCGCAGAGTCTTCATGGCATAGATCTTGCCCGAGTCTTTCTTCTGGACCAGACGAACCTCTCCAAAGGCACCCTTGCCAATCACCTTGACAGTCTCAAAGTCATCCAGGCCAAGACGCATTCGGCGCAATCGCAGGAATTGTGACTCTTTACGGCCCAGAGCACTCAGCTGGCGTTGTTTGCGTTCCTCAGATCCAGCCTCGGTCTCGAGCCTGGTCTCGAGTTCGACACGCCTATTTTTGAAAAATGGCCAAGCAGGGGGTCAAGGTTAATTGCACTGGTTCTCAAAGGACAGTATATTAGCGAGCGGGAAAAAAGAAAGAAAGAGAAAGAGCGCGCGCGTGTGTGTGGTGGTGCGTGTATTTGTGGAGAGAGAGAGAAAGAGAGAGATTGAGATTGAGATTGAGAGAGAGAGAGAGAGAGAGAAGGAAAGAGGAGGGAAAGCGGGAGCTAATAAGGAGCCCCTTGCAGTCGGTTGAGGACACCTTTGTTAGTTTCGCGTTTCTTTTCTCTGTCTCTTCCCCTTGATCCAACTATTTTTTTCTTTCTTTCTCTCTCTTTCTGTGGGGACCACTCTTTCATAGCCGGGATTCGCGCACGGTACCCAATGGATGGTGCGCGTACAGGACGAAACGCGAGCGAGCATGGCACGTCGTTCCTACCCCTTGTCACTCTTTTTTATATCTCGCCTGCTCACACACACACTCTAGCACTCTTACTCTATCCTCTCTTGGCTCTCTCTCTCTCTCTCTCTCTCTCTCTTTTGCTCTTTCTCTCCTTGTACCCTTTTTTTTTCTTGTTGAACATTCACCCCTCCTCCTCTTCCTCCTTCTACCCCTTCCACCACCCCTTCTTCAACATGTCTGCTGCTCTCTTCTTCTTTCTTTCTCTCTCCCCAAACACCCACTATCCACACGTACACCAAACCCTTTTTTTTTTTTTTTTTTTTTTTCCTGAAAAAAAAAAAAAAGCCGATTTAGCCAGGGAATGGGGAGCAGAAGGAGGAAGAGAAGGGGGTGTGAAGAGTGGTGCGAGAGAAAGAGAAAGAGAGAAAAAAAGAGATACATGCCTTTCATTTCTCTCAATTGCCTGCTCGAGCGAGTGGCTGTAATAGTGCTCCAACCGGTACTTGGCCTCGGCAGACTGGTCCAGAGCCGACTTGGGGAAACCCTCTGTGGAACGATCAAAGAGGTACTCGGAACTGGAGGATCCTGCGGCATGCACTCCAAGATTCAACGAACTATTGCTATTGTTGTTGTTGTTGCTGTTGGCTGCTGTCGTCAGTCCGCCGGGTCCCGCGCCTATCGCTCCGGATCCCGAGGGTCCAGGCACAGGCCCCGGTGCATTGTTGCTCGCTGCACCCATGGCTCCGTTATAGGGCGGTATTACTCCTGGATTCGCATACTGCCACTGCTGCTGTTGTTGCTGTGAAGGTGGTTGTTGCGGAAAGGTTTGTGGTTGGGACGAAGGCTGGTGCGGAAAGGGCTGAGATTGAGGTTGCTGGAAATGGTACTGCTGTGGAGGCGGTTGGTGGTGAAAGGGCTGCTGCTGTTGCTGCTGCTGTTGCTGGGGATGATGATAGTACTGTTGCTGTTGCTGTTGCTGTTGTTGCTGCTGCTGCTGCTGCTGCTGTTGGTGCGGGAGCAAGTGCGGGAGTTGCTGCTGGCCAGGTGGGGCCTGTTGCCGAGATTGCGACATGTACTCGTACTGCATTACGGCGGGACGGACAAGGGCAGTTGGCCGTGGGTGGCTGTGGGGAGATGAGAGAGCCAACCAACCAGAAAGATAAGAGAGAGAGCGGGGAGAGAGATGATGATTTAGATGTGATTTGGATGAAATGAATGGAATGGGGAGAAGAAGAAATGAACATAAGTTATTAAACAATTAACAAACGAACAAACGGATTAGAGAGATAAGAAAAAGGCCTTGGGACGGGATCAAAAAAGAAGATGAAAGAAATCAACCTCAGCCAGAGAAGATATAGATATATATATATATATATATTATATATATATATATATTTTCTTTTATCTCCTTTTTCTCTACTCTCTCTACAGAGGACAGGGACGGATCATCCTTCCTTATATAGAGATCCTCTCATCGAGAGAGAGAAAAATATATACCAAGAAACCTTCTCCTTCAAAAACCAAAAGAAAGTTTTTACTACTAGACAGACAGACAGACTACTTCATACACACTGGTTTTCTCGGAGAGGATGAGGGGCTCCAGTGAGCTTCCACAAGCACCCCCCACACTCAAGAAAAAGAACTGCAATCTTCCTCCTTCTCGTCCAACAAAAGAGAACTGGGCCCATTGGGTTCATCCCCAGGAGACGAGAGAGAGAGAGAGAGAGAGAGAGAGAGAGAGAGAGAGAGAAATGAATCGACCGCGCGTTCCTGAGCCCTGAGCCCAATGAACAACGAACAAACGAACAAACGAACGAATGAATGAGAGAACGAGAGCCCTTGGGACGGGATCAAGGGAAAAGAAGAGACAAGGCAAGAGAGCAACCTCAGCCAGACATGACAAGATCACCATGGAGATGCCCACTCTTTTTTTTTATCTTTTTTCTTACTCTCTCCTCGACGGATCGTCCTTCCTTTTCCTCCTCTCACTCCATATACTTTTTCTCTTTTCATGCTTTTTTTACTACTACTACTTTTTACTATTTTTTTTTTCTTTTTTTTTTTCTTCACAGATTCCTCTTCATTCCCTTCCTTCCACTACCCCTTCCTCCTTCCTTGTGTCCAAAAACTTTGAGCCTCGTTCGAACACTCGTTTCGACAATGACCACCATCTTTTTTGACTGATCCCTTGGCCCTGATCCCAATAAGATCAATGATACGATACAACACGGTACAAACACACACACGATATGATCGCGTTCGCAACGACATTTCACGATACCATGCATCCACTTTATCCTGACAGTTCTTTCCTCCCCCTCATTCTCTTTCATTCTCTCTCTCTCTCTCTCTCTCTTTCACTCGCACAAACGCACACATAATCAAACACACACACATATACACACACACACACCCTTGCATTGGCTTGGACCTTGGGCCCTTTGTTATTTCGTCTTTCTCTTCTTCTATTGTAGTTGCTGATGTTCGCATCGCTGAAGAAAGAGTTGAAGCTGTTGTCGTTTCTGCTTCTGTCGAAGTCGACCTGGGGTGGCTACAGGTCGACCTCCAGGCACAAGTCCTCCTTGCCTTGACCCTTGTGTACTAGCTCCATGACTATTACTCCCTCCTCCTCCTCCTCCTCCTCCTCCTCCTCCAATACCATCGTTTCCTCGATTAGGTGGACCGCTGCTAGTTGTACGGTCCAGATTCGACCTGTCTGGTCCTTGTGGCACGACCACGTCCACCACTAGCGAGTCTCCATGCTGACCAACCACGGACTCTTGTCCATTCCCTGATGGATCCTTCTCTATCGAGCGTCGTCCTCGCTCCATCTCTGTGCTGCTAACGCTCTTTGTCTCGACCACTCCTGTCGTTGTCGCCGTCGCCTTGGGAAGAGTTCGAGTGTTGGCAGGAGTGGTGGTAGAAGAAGTAGTAGTGGTAGTAGTTGAGGTATTAGAAGGGGTTGCTGTCGAGCGACACCTTGAATCCGCATTGGTTAGACGATCTTCTGTCGACTCTTTTTTGGTCAGATTGGATCTCTCGGCATGCAATGCTCGACATAGGCTTTCCAACTTGGTGATTTTCTTGTTGGCTCCCTCGAGTTCCTTTTGTTGATTCGTTCGCTAATGAAAGAAAGACGGACAGAAAGAGAGAGAGAAAGAAAGAAAGAGAGAAAGGGACCGGGCACAAAGCCCTTCCTCCTCCCCTTCTCACGAGCTATTAGCCATAAAAGAAAGAAAGAAAGAAGAAGAAAAAAAACCTCAAAAGACATGACCCAATCAGTTCCTAGCCATCTACTAATGCGATGACTACTATCCACTATCCATTCAACACTCTTGCCATTCACTCTTTCCAGAAACAAACAAACAAGCAAAAACAACAACAAAAAAGCAAAAGAAAAAGAAAAAGAAAAAAGAAAAAAAGAAAAAACAACCCCAATGTTTTTCTTTTTTTTTCTTTCTTTTTCTTTTTCTTTCTTTCTTTCTTTTTTCTTTTCTTTTCTTTTCTTTTCTTTCTATTTACCTCTTCAGCCATTTCCAATAGATTCTTGTTCATCGTATCACACTTGACCCGAATCGCTTGATTGACCTTTTCAAGTCGATCGCCTCGTTTGGCCATGGCCTCCATTTCATTTCGAAACACTTGAAAAAGTGAATTGCTCTTACTCAGGGCCTCTTCTACCTGTTGAAACTTTTCCACATAGACATTCAATTGCTTTCGAAGTTCTGCCTCCGTCTGTGCAAACGTCCCGACTTGAGCCTTCAATAGCTCGGTCTTCACTTTGGATTCTTCCGCTAATTTCTCTTGACGTTGAAGTCGAGCTTGTTCAAGTTCAAGTTCTAGTCGCGTCGACTTGACCACAGACTGGAAATGCTTCTCACGAAGCTCGTACTGTTCCATAAACCCATCTAGCTTTTCTTGCATACTAGGTAAGGGAGCAGGGGGGTCCGAAGGGATCCAATTCAGAAAGAGAGAAAAAAATTATCAATAAGTAACATTGGGTCAACATTCTTTTCTTCCTTTTGGTACTCTCTCTCTCTCTCGGCTCTCCTCCTTTCGCCAAGGGGAGGAGGAGGAGGAAAGAGAGCTTTTCCTCCTTGAAATCATACCGTGTGCTTTTCTCTTCGAGAGCTCGTCTCTTTTCAACATGTTCGGACTCTGTCCTTTCCTTTAGCTCGGTGATCTGTCTCTCCATCAATGTCGCGTTTTGTTTCAGCCTCTGACTAAACTCTTCCTAAAAAAGAGTCCGAGTGCATGGCAGAGAGAGAGAGAGAGAGAAAGAGAGAGGGAGAGAGAGACGGAGAGAGAAAAGGAGATCCAAGGGGGAGAAAGAGGGGGAGAAGGGAGTCATTCTTTTTTCCAGTTAGTCGGGTCAAATTCTTTTGCTAGATCAAGATCAGGAAAAGAAAAAAAAAAAAAGTAATAGTAGTTGTAGTAGTAACTTGCTTGAAGATGTCTGGACTGGTTGTAGACTTGTCGACAAAAAACTTCCAAGTAGTGGCATAACGTATTCGCCTTATTGCTGAAAAAAAGTCCCCTAAAAAAAAAAAAAACCCATTCATAAGCAAATGCAATAGTACCAGAAAAAACACCAGAGAAAAGAACGAGTAAAAAAAAAAAAAAAAAAAAAAATGCTGGTAGGTGTGGGACAAAATTATATTGATAAAACAAAATAAAGAAAGAAAAAAAGAGAAGAATCTCACCAGAGATATTTTCCTGTAAAAGTGGGGCTCGTTCCGACAAGAGCATCTCATGTTGTGCCTGAAGTCGTTCCCGTTCTCGAACAAGTTGTTCCTTTTCTCGTTGAGAGAGTTCATACTTCCGTTTGAGTCGTGTCATCTCTCGACCTTGCTTACGAATGTCCTGAAGCTAGTGTCCATGGTGAAAAGGAAATTGAATCGTCATAGTCACATTTTCACACGCCATGTCGTGGACCATGGACGAAAAAAAGAGAATAAAAAAAAAAATAGTGTGTATCCAGAAGGCATAGATCATCCAACCTGGTCAGTCAAAAAGTAATAAGCGTGAGGACAAGATTTCCCATGATACCGTGCTTATCATCCTGCAATGCTCTCTACACACATAACAAAATAGGCAAGAAGAAAAAAAAAGCAACCTTTTTGATCTGTCACTCTCTCTTTTCTCTCTAATTTCTCTCTCTCTCTCTCTCTCTCTCTCTCTTTCCTACTCTCTCACTCCCGCTTTCTCTTGCTTAATTACCAGTTCCAGGTGCTTGTGTTGCATAAAGCTGTAAAGTCCAGAATGGCCACTTTCTTGGTCGTGAACTGCTTGCATTGCCTCCTTGTGAATCCTTTTCATTGCCTTTGCTATTATTGATATTATTTTTCAACCCCCACACCCCATGATATGGTTGTCAGTAGATGTAGAGGAAAGAAAGAAAGAAAGAAAGAAAGAAAGAAAGAAAGAAAGAAACGATTACAGAATCAAGCCTTCTTTCTTTCTGATCTCTCTCTCCCTCCCCTCCCTCCTCCCCTCCTCCCCCCTCCTTTCCCCTTCCCCTTTCTTTCCCCTTTCCCCCTCTTATATTCCTAACATCACCAACTCTTTTTTTCTCTTTACTTTATCAGCGGGGGAAATCACAGATACACATCATCACCATCATCAACAACAACAACAACAACAAGAAAAGAGAATTACCAATGGCCTTTTCGTCTTCCTCTTCCATATCCGGGTTCGATTCCAGTTGAGAAATCTTCATCATCAACAACTCGTTCACATCCATGGCACTCAGGATCCGCTTCGGTCGCTTGGTCTGATCTCCAGCAGCAAACAAAGTGGTAGTCGTGGTAGTAGTAGTAGGAGAAAAAGAAGAAGATGATGAAGAAGATCTTGCCCCTTCTCCTTCTCCTTCTCCTTCCTCCGCTACAAGCGTCTCATCACCTCCTGTTCCATGACTCAAATCAGCCGTGGTCGTGGTTGTGGTCGTGGTGCCAGGGGTGGTGCCGGTGGTGGTGGTGGTGGACGCGGGTTGCCCGGAAGGGTCATTGTCATTACCCCACGCATGTTCTTCTTGCCAATTCATTCCTGTCCTTGGACCCATAGTATTAGGATGACTAGGATGCTGGTGCTGGTGCTGGTGCTGGTGTTGGTGCTGGTGATTGTTCATTGGATTCGACTCGTTCTCATAAATGTCCCATCTAGGTGGTGTCCGATCCATCCCTGAATCAACCATTGAACCCCGCTGAGTATGAAAAGGAGATGCTTGTGGTATCAAAGGTTGCTTTTGCCACGGCCATGGCCACTGTTGCTGTTGCTGATGTTGATGTTGATGTTGATGTTGATGTTGATGTTGATGTTGGGATGGAGGTAGTAAAGGTGGCAGAGGTAATGGCAGGGAGAGTGAAGGTGGCACTGGCATGGACATGCCATGTCCCTGAGGAGAATGTCCAACAGTATTTGCAGGTACATTGCCATGCAAGAGTGGACCCTGCATCCCAAACCTTGTAAAGACTTCATTCTCGGTCACTCGACGAAACTCGGCAAAGATGGAATCCAATTGTTGTTGCGGTTGCTGTTGTGGTTGCTGTTGTGGTTGTGGTTGTGGTTGTTGTCGTTCAACTGTTCCTTCATCGTCATGAACGTCCTGGTCGTGGGGTTTGTTGTTATTAGCTGTTTCTACTTCTTTGTCTTGCTCCTTCTTGTCGTTTTGTAGTTTCTCTTCTTCGGGCCCTGTCGAGTCTTCCTTGTCGTTTACTGTAGTAGTTGGTTCTTCAGAGATGGTCATTGGACTTTGTCCAAAGAGCGTCACAAGAGCAGACGCCACGACTATCGGCAATGGATTGTTGCTTGCAAAGGTATCTTCCATTCTATGTCCTGGTCTTGGTCCTGGTGCTGATGCTGGTGCTGGTACTGGTGCTGATGCTGGTCCTAGTCCTGGTCTTGGTCCTGGTCCTGTCTCGAGTCCTCCTAGTCCCAATCCTAAACCAGGTCCTGGTCCCGGTCCCGGTCCCGATCCTGGCCAAGGCCAAGGCCAAAGTCCTGCTGGAGCACGCGGTCCTCTTTCGTTCCCAAGAGCAAAAGACTGATTGTACAATTGGATATGACTCTCTCGTGTAAGTGGCCGTGTCAAAGGAGGAGGTGGAGGAGGAGGGGCATCAAGGTGGATCGAGGTAGGAAAGTGACCATGTCGAGGCTCGTTCATGAGCATTCCTGTGCCTGGCTCCCGAATCATGTCTCTTTGATGAAATTGTGAAAAGGCAAAGGGTAAGAGAGAGAGAGTGTGTGTGTGTGTGTGTGTGCAAGTGCGAGTGCGAATGAGAGAGAGAGAGGAGAGAGGAGAGAGAGGAGAGTATGAGAGAGAAAGAGAGAGAGAAAAAAAAAGTGTGTGTGTGAAAGTATGAAAGAGAGAGAGAAAGAAAAGAATGAGAAAAAGGAAAGAGAGTATGAATGGGAAGGAAAGAGTCGGGCAGGGTGATCGTCTTCTCTTCCTTTCTCATTCACTCTTCCTACAAGTTGAATTGGAGGTCCACTCTTGGTCCAGGGCAAAGAAAGGACAAATGAGTGAATAAAAGAGACAAGAGAAGGACCGAGCAAATGGGACAAAGTAAAAAAAAGAAGAAAAAAAAAAAAGGAAGAGAGCAAAAGCACAAAAGCGAGCAAGAGCAATGCTGCGCGTGTAGGGGCGTGAGTGAACAAGAGAGGAGAGAGAGAGAGAGAGAGAGAGTAGTAGTGTGTGTGTGTGTGTGTTGAAAAGGGACTGGGGGACTGCTAAACTGGAGTCAGATAATGACCATGACCAAGGGAGTGTCTAATTGTCCATTTGCCTTCTTCATTCCACTCTGCCTCATTCTCTCTCACCTTTTCTCCTTCTCTACTCGCTCTATCTTTTCTTTTTCTTTTTCTTTTTCTTTCTCTCTCTCTCTTTCTCTATCTCTACCTCTTTCTTTCTATATCCTCCCATCCCCCCTCTTCCCCTCATGCAAACCTGCACGACATAAAAGCCACTTCCAGGAGAAAGTATCGAGGAAGGAGGGGAAACGAGGAGCAAACAAGAGAGCACATTCCACGCCATCTGGACCGCAGGAAGGGCCCCTTTCCTCCCACGTTGAGCTCCCCCAAAAAAAAAAAAATCCTCATTGATTTACAGATAATACAGATATGTTCATCAAAACAACATCAACAAAAAGGAGAAAAAAAAAAAGGTTGTATAATATAAGAGAGGAGGTTCGGGGGTAAAAAACAGGTTAATCAAGTCTGATCGGGTCTACTCTGAGGAGGGTGGTTGTGGCGGATAGTGGTTGGGTGGCGGGTGATGGTGGTGGTGGTAGTGGTACTGGGGAGGACACGGTGGTGGTGTGTGCGTGCCCCATGTGTGTTGTTGTTGTTGTTGCGTGCGTCGCGTGTGGGCGTGTTTGTGAATGGGTGTGTGGGAGAAGAAGGGGGAGGGGGATGATCATCAGGCTGCTGTCGCCACTGTTGCTGTTGCTGCTGCCGCTACTGCTGTTTCTGTTCCTCCTACAACGACATCAACATCCATTACACTAGTCCAGTGAAATACGTGTCGCGCTGGCTGGCACCGGTACAAAGTGATGGACATCAATTCCCCGTGACGCAAGCTCTGCTTCGCAGTGCCGGGGGACAAGCTGTGGGATCCGATCAGGGCGGATCGAAAGCTCTATTTCAACAAAGTATAAGAAAAAAAAAATTGACTCGTGTGAGTACTCCATTCCCATTGCGGGGTTAACAAGGGAAAAAGAAAATAGATAAATTAATGCCATTTCACTGCGTACCGAGAGGAGTAAAGTTGAAGAGTGGTGGCAACTCCTTGTTGTTGGGCAATCTTGTCTCGGGGTTCCTGAGCTCGTGAAAGAATGGATGCACCATGGCGTCAATGGGCGTGAACCGGTTGCCGGGGGTGTATTCCAAAAGTTTAGCAATGAGCTCCAACGCCTCGGGAGGGGTCCTGGAACGGAAAATCTAATTGGAGAGAAAGAGAGAGAGAGAGGAAGAGAGAGGGAGGGAGGGAGAGAGTTTGTCAGAAGGGTTGATCTGGTATTCTCCACTCTGATCCAATCCATAACTTTCCGGATCTCTGGTATTTTTTTCTTTTTCTTTTTTCTGTGCGACCCTTACCTTGTTGAAGGGGTGGGGTTTGATCTGAGGAAACTTGTGCTCCATATAGTTGGGGTTCATGGTCTTGATCTGCTCTCTTGTTGGTGTTCCAAGCACTTTGATAATCTCAACCAACTGGTCAATTCCACTCTCACCAGGGAAGAGAGGCTGTCCAAGCATCAGTTCTGCCATGACGCACCCAGTTGACCAAACATCTATAGGAACCAGATCATTGATGAGAAAGAGAGAAACAAAGTCAACACATGTCTGATCACAAGTGTCTTGATGTCAAGCAAGAATATGAAATATTAGGGAAAAAAAAAAAAAAAAAAAAAAAGACCTACCGATGTTGGTGGTGTAGTTGGTTGCTCCAAAGATCAACTCTGGTGCGCGGTAGTAGCGCGAGCAGATATATGACACGTTGGGTTCTCCAGCCACGAGGATCTTGGCGCTGAGTCGAGAAAAAAAAAAAAAAAAGAGTCGAGTCGAGCGGAGAAAAAAAAAAAAAAAAAAAAAAGAGGCAATGGAATGAAGGTGACACAAGTAAAATATAAAAAAAAAAAATGGGAAAGCAGTTTGTGGGTTAGTGAGTTGGTAGTGCGTGTGAGTCTGTCTGAAAAAATGTGTGCTCCGAGGCTAAACATCTCTCCTTCTCTTCTCTCTCTGTTTGTCATGTCCTGCGTGGGGTTCGAAAAAAAAAAAAATAGCGAACACCTCATCGATCCTGCGACCGTCCTTCTCTCCTCCCTTCTCTTCATACGCTACTGTTCGAACGAGAACAAAAAGAGCACACACCAACTTCAATCCCAGCCAGATCATGTGGTACCATGGCCAAACAAACCACAGGGAATAGATCCTCTCTCTCTCTTTGTATGCGTGAGTGCGTGTGTGTGTATTTTTTTTTTTTTTTTTTTTTTGGGTTTCAATGGGACGACACGAACTCGGTTCTCACAGGAAGCCCTCATCTCCGCTCGTCCTCTGGTCCCGCCCTCATTGTCCTGCCCTTGGCTTGCCATTTTTCTGACAGCCTCGCCCATTTTTTTTTTTTTTTTTATGCTCGCATGATATATCGCCCGCATATCAACCTGTTCGGCTCTCGTCATCCTGTCCTTCCTTTCTTTCTTCTCTCTCTCTCTCTCTCTCTTTCCCAATCAACCCTTTCTCTCTTGACCCTTTTTTTTTTTTTTTTTTTTCATGACTTTTTCTTTTTCATTTACCTTCCAAAATCACAGAGCTTCAGAACACCCGTGACGGGGTTCAAAAGCAAATTCTGAGGCTTGATATCACGGTGACAAATGCCGAGCGTGTGGATATACGCAAGACTTCGGAAGAGCTGGTACATGTACAGCTTGATCTGAAGCATCGGCATCGTCTGCTTGATTTTCGAGTAATGGCGGGACGCGCGGTACACTGTCTCTGGGATGTACTCGAGAACCAGATTCAGGAACACTTCATCCTTCTACAAGTCCGCACCCCCCCATGTCCAAATAATAATAAAAACAACAACAAAACAAGAAAAAAAAAAACGCGTGTGAATAACGCATGCAGGTCGGTCTTTGATGCAGATCTCCGTGAAATAGTTTACAATAGAGCTCAAGTGTTGCGCTCGTGCGTGTCGAGGCTCGGACAGTTGTTGTGTCGAAAGTACCTTTTCGCCATTAGAGTAAAAGAACGCCTTTAGGTCGACAATGTTGGGATGCGAGACCAGACGCATGATTTGGAGTTCACGATTCTATGATTTTGAGAAAAAGAGAAAAGCGTGAGCAGAGAGGATAAAAAAAAAGAACGGATAGTGAGCCGGGGAGGACGCGTTCTCTCTCGGTCAGACCACAGCCATGCAGGCAGGCATCACAACGATGACAGCATATTGGGTACGCGCTCGACACAGGAGGCGGTGTACCAGGGCTGAGGAGGAGCAGGGGGGTCCTTGGCTCTTTTTCACTCTCACTCTCACTCTCGCACACACATACACACACACACACACATTATGCAATTGTGCTAGAAGAGCAGAAACCCTGGACAGGCCATAAAACAAATAGAGATAAACACAATTATGGTTGGGGAAGAGGAAGAGGAGGAGGAAAGACAAGATTGAGAGAAAGAGAGACACCCACCTTGAACCGTTTGTCCTGAAGGACCTTCTTGATAGCGGCATCTTCACTGTTGCTGACGAGTTTTGCCTGGAACACGACTCCGAACGATCCGTTTCCGATCACCTTGCAGTTTGTATAGGCGAGCTCGTGTGGTTCTCCGGACTTGCCTTCATTGGCCATGACCCTGATTATCTTTTGGGGATCAGACTCGCCTAGCGTTGGTATCGGAGAGTTGAAATAAACCCCGGGGGGTGCGGTGCGATGACAGCATCAGAGCGAGAGCGAGAGAAAGAGAGAAAGAGAGAGAGACTGGTGAGACCGGTGCAAAGTCCAAAAAGCGACAAGGTATGCGCGTGGGTTATCTTTTTTTTTTTTTTTTTTTTTTTTTTTTGGTAGTTCATT